>WEKX01017949.1:13015-102211 GCA_013390025.1 Pitta sordida | reverse complement strand
GGATGCGGTGGCGGGCGGTGGGTGTGCGCTGTCATCCGTGCCCGGCTGCGGTGCCGCCTTTGTGCCTCGGGGCGCTGTGCGGGATGGGAGCCCCGTCCGTGCCCGTGAGCGCTGCCGGGCCGGGGGCGGGGGTCGCTCTCCGAGGAGCAGATGGGCCCCGGTGGGGTCGGGCTGAGCTGTCGGCCTGTCGGCTGAATTCCACTAGCGAGCAAATAGAGTAGAATTATGATGAGCGACGTGCCGGCGGGGATTGACATCATTTGGGGGATGTGGATGCGCGCAGGCGGTGATGAAGGGTCCCGCGCTGAATTTTCGGTGGTTACGTCCCTTCCTGGTAAAGGCAGAAGCCCCCAGGTTTGATTCTTGGTTCTTTGTCAATGCAGCAAAATTTAAGGCACGAACTTCCTTCCTCCCCCCCCACCCCCCGCTCTATTGCTGTAAGCCAATCGTGTGACTTCGTATTTTGGTTATTACCTTGTTATTATGTAACTGCATTTTTTTGTTAGCAAAAAAAAAAGAAATAACTTCTAAGTATGTTAAGAACATTGCTCTAGCCTGTAGCGTTGTCAGATGCTGCGTTTCTCGTTTTGTAGCCTGCTTAGATACTGATGGGTTTGTACTGACACGGGCAGTACAATTCATTTTATTCTCTCTTGCATCGTTTCCCGTGTGTGTTTTTCTGTAGTTGCAGGAGAAATTACTTGGCCTGGGTTTAGATTTTGCATCCTGCTGTTTGGAGCTGCAGTAGTGCCTCTGGTTTTGGGTTTTTGTTTTTTTTTTTAGTGCTGCACTCAGCAAAAGTGCGTAGTGAGCCTGTCCAACAGCCGGTCAGGCTGTGCTCCTGTCCCCGTGTTTACCAGCCCTGCTGTCTTCTTTTGTGGGGTACCTAACCCTGTCTGCACACGTTGCTGCTGTGCCAGTAGTGCCACATAGCAGGTGGTCAGCAGTGCCTTGCTGATCAGCGCTCATGCGAGGATTGCAGTTATTACAGTAATTCATTTTAGCTCGGGGATTCATTTTTGAAAATTTGGATTTTCCGCTAAGAAGGGATTATCATATCCCTCTATGGTATGTGTGTTTTATGAAGAAGCGGAGTACGGTATGTATCCTGGCTGCTCTCTCTGCGTCTCCTCTGTCTGTCTCTGAAGTGCACACCCATTTGGACAACACCGGTGCAATGTTGATTTTTATGCTGGAAGCAGAAGTAGATGGAAAAAGCAGCACATGCTTAGTCAACACACACCACTCATCCTGTCGATTCAGTCTCAGTCTAGTAGGAGGGAAAAGAGTGTCTGTTCTTACAGAGGTGATGGGGGGGTCCGTTTACTTGTTCGTTTCAGGAGGGTGAGCGGGGAGTTAGCTCCAAACAAAGAGTGGTTGGTCAGATGGCCAGCGTTTGTGAGCGGCGTGTGAGTCAGGGGCGGATGGTATGTTTTGTCACTTGTGTGTTACTAACGTGTTTCCAACTTAATGTAACCTCAGCTTTTGACTACTAAACTTTTTGTATCAATCAGCTTTTTCTTGTCAGTTTCCTAATTTGAAATCAGAGCAGGCCAGAGCAGGAACTGATGCACTCAGTGACTTCATCAGGAACTATCAATATCTAAATGTGACGGTGATTTATTTGAAAGTAAGCTGTGTACTTGCTCAGAACACCCCAAAGAATTGATCCCAAATCCATATGCTCAGTATTTTAAATGCGTTCTAACAAACAATGGGGTATTTACTGTGTTTCAATAAACAAATGGCTGAGACTTGCTACTAAAGTGTGTCTTTGAGTGGCTTTGTTATCTGGCATTCTTTGCCATGGTGAGATAATCCCTGTGAAGGTTCATGGAGTTTTGCACGTGCTGTGTCTGATGCTGAGTACTGTTCATTCCCCATAGAACTAAATCCTTCTCCTTGTCTCCTTTTGAATGGTCTTCTTACAAACAATGCCGTGTCTTGAGTAAATAGAGTGAGTGAAATTTACCTTATTAGCAGCTTTCTGAAGTGGCGTTGTGGGAAGGATTCAAATTGTCAGAATGGTGGTGTTGAACAGTTGGTGTTGGGCAAGGAGCTGCTCTGACAAAGAGGTTAGGTTGCCTGTTTTTTAAAGCTGTTGGATCTGCCTTGTGGATACAGGTATTAAGGTTCCCCTGTGGTTTCAACTCTGAAAGCTGCTTGTGAAAAGTATCCGACAAAACAACCTCTTCATTTCCTCACCAGTTAAACATGTGCAAAGTTCAAACAGAAGGGTTTTTAGTAATTAAAAAATGGCAATTATTCTGGTTTCTTGGTTTGTGAGGATAGGCTTTGCCAGAGAATGTAACTTGTCTTCGCAGTGACTTTTGATCATTCAAAACATCTTCATTGTCCTGAGTCTTTACCTATGTGATTTCCTCCAAACAGGGATACCCACAAGGCCTGACTTTAGCATGCACATACCATAGTCTTCGTGGGTCTCTAGAGGCAGAGTGAACTCAAGCCTTACACAAATGCTCTGGCTTGCACTCCCTCCTGTTCTGTCGAAGGGCTGCTTGCCAGCCTAAGCCAGCGTCATGTTTTTGTGAGTAGTACGCCAGACGGTTTCACTGGGTACCTATACACATATACGTGTGGCTTCCACAAGTGGGTCATACCTGCAGCTGCCACAGCTTTCCAGCGTGTACAGCTGTGATTTTGTGATTGTCACCATCGCCTCAGATGCTCCCTGGCCTCCAGTGGCACCTGTGCTGCTGGGAATGTTTCTGTAGCATTGGCTGTTCCCTCAGATTGGCTTGCAGTAGCTGGAGGATGATCCTGCTCATATGGGTTTGTGTATCTGCCTGTTAGCAGGAAAAGGAATTGTGACGCCCCCTTTTCTTCAGGATGTCTGTTGTTTGTTTACACTCAGCAGCTTTCTTGGTTTTGGCAATAAGAAGATGAGTCAGTTTTGCTTCTGTTTAAGGCTTTTTTTACCCGTTTCTCCTGTAACATTTCATGTGCTGTTGTGATTTTTCCAATAGCTGAGTGGAAACTACTGCAGGGTTTTGTTTTAATTCCTTAGAAGTATGTTTCTGTTGGCCTTGAGTATCATGACCATTAATTCTAATGAAGTTTATTGCAGACTAGATCTTACATACTTACGTATTTCTCCTAAAACACAGCAATATTTTGTTTTCTACTGGTAATCTCAGGAGGGTGAGGGCCATGCAACTTGGGAAAAATGAAAGTACAGCTGGTAGCAAATGGCAGGATGGGATGCCGCCTATTCCAATTGATGTTTTCCAGCTGAGATTTGAGGCCAGCAATATACGTACTTAGAATTATTTAAGAAGAAATGGCCAGGTTCTTTGATGCAGGGAGCCTAGACTCGTTTTCCTTACAGTTAATGAATGGTGGCTAGGCAGCTGTGTAATGGGCTTGTGAGTCAGTCTTGGACTTTTTTGATCAGCTATGCCTGGCCCGGGTAACCTGTTGTTAGGTCTGAAGCAGGAGGTTTAGACTCTCCAGGCAGGGCTCCTTAAGAAGTGCTGGGATTGTCCCTTGGCAAGATGGTGTCCTCGTCTCAGATGTTTGTGGAATATGGACCAGTAAGACTGGTCCAAACTACAGCCAAAATAGTCTGCTGTCCTGGGCAGCAGACTGTGAGGGGCAAGGGGCTGGCTCTGGCCACGCAGCCTGCTTTTGCTTTGGCAAGAGGGAGGAGCTGGGTTGAGGCAGGGCAGCCGCTGAGCAGGGAGCAGGTTTCCCTTGCTGCAGTACCTGTTGTAGCTCCTGTTTGTCCTCTCCCTCCAGTGGTGGCAGCAGCAGAAACCGCCCTCAACTCCTCAGGGCTCTCCTTCCTTCAGCTTCCCATTTTATAATCTCACCTTCCTTTTCCATGAGTTGGAAGCATCCTGAGCTTGAGCCCAGTCCCTCATCCTTTTGTCCAAAACATTGCCCACAAGGCAGACAGCTCGGGAACTGGGATGCAGTGATATGGCAAGCTGTTTCTTTTAGGTCTTAAAAAAGAGGGAAACCCTGGTGCTGCGTTGGAAATAACCGAAGTTGGTGATTGAGGCTGTGTTCCCCGGGGAAGCGCTGCTCTCCATTGTATTGCAAAGTTCTCTGAGGACGCAGCAGCAGCAGCACAGGCAGCGTTCCCTTGCTGCAGAGCAGAAGGTCTGTGGGAGAGAGCTTGTGCACAGCAGTCAGGAAGCCTATTATTGAGACCTACGCTGAGGTTTCATTTTATGCATTTAGCAAAACAGGCTTGCTCTTTCACACTTTCCAGATATTTTTATATTTCTCTGCAGATGCTTGTAGAACACCAACATTTATTTGGTTGGAAGCCTGAATTAAAATTGCCAACCAATGTCTGGAGGCAAAAGAAAAAAAGCGAGCATTTCTCCCAGAATTAAAATCCATTTAAATTTAAGAGTTGTTAACCCATGAAGTAGTGATGCAGTATAAAATGTCTCTTGGACTGAATCACTGGTGTTTAAAATGGAACATGCTCTAAAAATAAATGGCTAATTGCTTCAGTGTAGTCAATATGGAATTTAAGGATGACTGACAGTGATTTGTCATCCATTTCCATAGCAGGAGTGATCCGGAAGGTCTGTGATGTTATAGGCATTTGTTTCCATCGGCACCTTTTAAAGTAGTTTTGTTGATGAACTCTTGAACACCAGGGCTGAAATACGTTGTTTGGTATAATTAATTTTTCCATATCATGGGAAAACATGTGCCATGTGCACCTTCAATTACCAAATCAGGTTCCTCAGGTCCTGAAATGTGTGGTTCAGCGTGCTTGTTTTTTTAAGGAAAGCAGAAGCATGTTATAATTCTGGTGCCAACAAAGTGCTTTTACACATTTCCATGTAAAATGTAGGGTGGTGTCCTAAAAGCTTGGGAAGATCTGATGTTGTGCTACCCACTGTATAGTTTTTGCAGAGAGGAGGCCCGTTGGATACCCCTCTGAAACACATGTAAGCAGAAGAGGTGAAGCAGGAAATTGTCTGCTTTCCCCGTTGGGTAGAAGGAGAGCAAGAGAAGAGGGAAAATGCTTGTTGAGATGGTCAAACAAATAATTCTTCACCATATGCTGGTGAAGTGCCGGAGTTCTGGTTGTATGGAGCAGACCGGTCAAGGAGCTGTTCTCTGGATCTCAGGCATTGCTGTGTCTTTTCTTCCTTCCTGAAACAAACTATCCTGCCAAAGCCTGTGTCTTCAGCACAACATATGTTGCATGTTGTACAGACTTGGCTAAACTAAGTGAGAAGCAATGAAGTTGGGGATAATGCAGTTTTGCTCGTGAGCTGTGTGCCTATTGCAAGGCACTTCCAGAACCCTTTGGCTTGCAGTCCTCCCAGCTGCACGCAACACGTGTGTGGGCATCTGTGGGCATGTTTGCATGTTTACAAGTTTACAAGTTCTTGACAGGCTAGTTGGATGGATAGGATCTTCTGATGTCCCAAGCTGGGCAACTTGCTGCTTTGGTTTTGACACTGTCGAGTCTGATAGTATCTTTAAAGTAGGAGATACTGTCTTATTCTGCTAAGATTTTTAATAGTAACATGTTTATATACTATTTCTTTGACAAGATATCTTCGTGTGTGAGTGCATGGCTGCCTGAAGAAGACAAGGAGAACAACAGATTTACTCTCTGCAGTCCCATCTTGATTTAAATAGCAAAGCTTAGTTGCTACACGCTTAACATGAAAAGGGGGGTAAGTGGATGAAATATTTAGTCTTGGAGTCAGAACACATGGATGTTTCCTGTGGCAGCATGAAGCACTGACATTTCTTTCTCATTACTCTAGCAGCAGGCTAAAGCAGAAGCAGCCATAGGAGTTACTACCCAGACCAGGTATTAAGCACTAATGAGCTGAACTGTATTTTCTCCTCCACTACTTAGGCTAGAAAAGGATTCCAGCAGAGAAACACCTGGTCCTTTGGTAGAAGTCTTTTCCAAGACTCATCACTGTGGTGTCTCATAAGAGTTGGACTGCCTGATTTACCTTCCTCTTTGTTTCCGCTTCTTAATGTTCCTTGAGGATTTTGCTTTGTGTGTGAAATTACCCATTTTTTTTTATCTGAGCGAAGCTCTCATTAAAGAATAAAATTTCACACTTGACTAAAGGCAGAATTTCTTATGTTGGTCAAGAAACTGCATGCTGGTGTAGAAACATTACCCACACTTGAAATTTGACTTTGTATTACTCCTTCATGCTCCTCAGAACTGTCACTCACAACGAATCCTCTTTGCAGATTCTCAGACTCCCTCTCTGCACGTGTGTTTTCATTCTCTTTGATACTCTATTCTCCCCCTTCAACCTTCTCACTCTCCAAGAACCGACTGATTGCAAAGTACTGTTGGTCTTTGCAGTGCTTTTTGCTGCACAGATAGCGTGAGCCATGTAATTTTATGTCTTAGACAATTAAAACATGTTTTAATAACTCAGACTAATTCTCCATGCCCAGTAACATGATGTAGACTAAAACCTCCCTGCCTGTATTTGAGCAATTATATTAGGGCATTTCTAATTAAAAACATGTATCACCTAATTGTATGTATGTATGGGTATGTTTTGCACTCAACTGTGTATAAAGCAGGAGCAGGTGCAGAGAGGGTACTTGCTTGTTGTGAAATGCTTAGGGCAATTTACATATTAGGTTTTACTTTTGCTGTAGAGGGAATGAAAGGGTTTGGAAACCTTCTTCTGGAAAGAAGTTGACTTCCTCTCATCCGTTCTCCTTTGCTTGTACGTCTACCTGAAGCTGTTTGCAAAGGTGACTTTTTGAAATTTAGAATAGGGGTAGTGTCTCAGGCCAGGCTCCCTGCAGAGGTATCTCAACCCTTCACCATCACCATCTTTAAAAAAAAAAACCTAAAAATATCTAAGGCTCTGGTTGAAAATGAGTAAGAAACAATTTCTGAAAAGATAGTAAAAAAAAGAGTTGCTTGATTACAGTAAAAGGATAATGTAGGGCTGTGGGGGAGAGATATGTTTAAACCTCTGTTTGGAGTGGGAATAGAAATGTTTCTGGTAGAGCATCTACTTCTGTAAAAATATCTTGATTGCCTAGTTCATATCAGAATGATTTTCTGGTGGTTATCAAAAGTGGATATAGTGCTTGCGTGTATGAATTATTTGTTGTTAAAATGCGATTTGGAGGTTTGGACTTCAAGTTAAATATATGCCTGGTTTGACCTATTTTTTTCCCAACCTAATTCTGCCAGCTCTGTAAGCACGTGTGATGTTTCTTGCTGAGGGAGTCCCACTGACCTTAGGGAGACAATGCACCCTAGGAAACCTGGAGCCTAAGTGGTGGTAGTGGTAGCAGGCTCAGGTTTTGCATGAGATGGGCTGTCAAGCTGGCTCAGCAAGGGGAACTCATAAAATTGGTTGTTTGAGGAGGAGTCTGCTGATTTAACACTGCATTATCCTAGCAGCTCAGGAAGTGTCATTGTGAATAATGTGTTTGGCTGCCTTGTGACCTCCTCGCAATAGGTCTGAGAGATGGACAGGAGATCAATCCACCCGATAACCCTCTAATAACTCACTGAAAACCCAGTTCATCTGCTTTAGCTACCTGGACCGAAAAGGATATAAATGCAGCATTGCTAATCCAAATAATCCCTGTGGGACCGTGAGAGGGGACACCCACATGCTGAAATGAAAAGTGATATGAGGGCCTTAAGCAAATGAAGATCTAAGCTGCTAAGTCTACATGGCACATTGCGAGCTTACTAGCTTATATCCAGGATGCTCCAGCCATGTTTCGTGCAGCACTGCACCGAAAGAGAGGCACAACAGATTATCTCGAGTTGTCTGCATGCAACTGGTTTTTGTGCAGGCACTGATAAGGTTTCTGCTTTTTCCTCCCCATGGCTTTTATTCCTCGTGTAATGCAGGCAAAAGTGGCTTGCTGCACCTCGGTGTGCTTGTGCCCTGGGTAGGTGCAAAGTTGGTTAACAATGCCCGAAGAGAGACAGGTCCTCAAAAGCAGGAACTCCGGAATGGCTGTGCTGGGTAGAGCCTGATGGAGGTAGGTGCTCAGGGAGGAGCTCCCCTCACCAGGAAGGCAAAATTAATATTTCTCTTGCACCTGATTTAGATCAGACCTACATGTGTGACTTTCCAGGAATGTGCTCGAACAGGCAGGTGTTGTGTTGGTATGGGACATGCTTCACACCCATTTGGCCAAAGTTATGTTCTACGTGGAAGATTTGAAGATTCCTTGAGCCAGAGAGCAAGAGAGAGTATAATTCTGCTTTGAGGTGGAGAGGAAGTTTGTGTTCATTCACCAAGAACCTGTTCCTGTGTTTTATATACAGAGAAGCAAGTGGGTTGTCAAGGCTGGTGTTTCTATGCTGTACAGGAGCAGAACACTATTTCCCTGAATCTTCTTGTTGAAAGTGGGGCTAACAGTGAGTACCATTTTCAACCTGTATGAACTAAATTTTGCATAAGACCCATTCTTTTGATCTGGCCCCAAATATTTCTTTTCAGTCTTAGTCTTCTGAACTGTTTACTTATGCCTCAGTGATGCATTCAATGGGAATTTACATGTTTGTCTTGTTTTATACAGTAATTTTTTCAGATGAATCCTAGTAGCTAATGGTGAATATGAAAGCTTTAAAATACAAATTCCCATGTAATAGGATACTGATATAATTTGGGCAGTGTTGATGAGCTGCAGATACTACATGGTAACCAGTTCTTCGAGCCTTAGAGAAACTAGGATGAGGGCTTAGAAAGTTGTTGGGCTCACCTCTAAGAGTGAGAAGATGAAGGTGAGAGATTTCTGAAAATGCTTTCCAGCTGCATCACAACCATTGTTTTTCCATAACCACTTCCCTTAGTTCTGTGTTCGTGGTTTCTGATAGGTGGTAGAGTAGGAGGGAGACTTTGTAGTTGCAGAGGTCTCAGTTGGACTTCATCCCAATTGAAATTTCTCAATAAAGGAACATAATAAACATTGCAGTTCATGACAAATGAATAAAAAAAAAGTTGGCTCCCTCTTAGAGCTTTTTTTGTTTGTTTGTTCCCCAGCCACTTTTTAAAGGAGGGAAGAGGTAAAAAAAATGAGTTTATGTCAGCAGGCAAATTCTGCATTGACTGGATGTAGCATGTCTGATGAATCGTTTTTATGTAATTGCTTTGGAGGAAAAGAAGTCCTATGTTAGAGCAGAACGGGTTGGCATTGAGCAGACTTTCTCAGAGACCACTGGTGTGGTGTTCCCCCTCTTGCCATGGCTCATGTCCCTGCAGTGCTGCCCTGCTGGGCTTGTGTTCACCGCCCAGCTTCAGATGAGGTACAGGAGCTTGGACCAGTCCTTGGCAGCCCTGCTGAACGCTGAGTCACAGTGAAGAGATGGAGGCACAAGCATTGCTCAGGTCTGTGCAGAAATGGTTAAAACTCAGAGACCCAAGCTTATCTTCAGTTGTTGATCCACATTGGAGATACTGATGGTCATTCTCAGATAGCTGCCTGCTTGAGTAAAGAGATGAATTTGTCGCTATGTGAGCCACCCTGAGGTGGCCAAGCCTCTTTAAAAAAACCCAAAAATTTCCATGTAGTTTTTCTTGCATGTATGTTTTTGGAAATACGTGTCCTTTATGTGTAGACATTAAATCAGCCTTGTTTTGATGACTCCTTTCCTTGAAGTCTTTCACTCAGTGAAGACAGGTGACCTGGCAGGAGCAAATCCAATGTGCTGCAGCATAATTATCTTCTCAAAGTAGCTCTGGTGCACGCATGTGTGGGAGGAGGGGAGGCATATTAAATAGTGAAGCTGCGTGAAGATTTGCCAGTGGAATAGTTCTCTGTCAAAAAAAATGCTGCTTTAAACAGAATCAAAATGTTCCTCATGAGAATGTGTTTGTACTGCAGCTGGCAGCTGTTCAGAGGACCTGGAGCCCTGCAGCCTGGTTTAATGATCAGATCCAGTTTGGAGAGATCAGAGATGGAGGTGTGGCAAGGTGGTAGTTGTTGTTGTTGTTATGCTTCAGCTGTAAGGAAAACTTCAAAATGCTTCCAATACCCACAGTGCAGAGAATGAGATTTGACCTACTCTGTTATTTCTTAACACAGCCATTTCTTAAAAACTGTCTATTCTATCCAGCTCACGTTATCATTATATGTAGTTTTGTACTATTGTATTTACTTCGTGGGAGCCTGGGGCTGAGCTCGTTGATATGCCAGGTTTGTCTAAGTCACTGATCTTGCACCAGGGATGCATTTGGCCCATGAGGTCTTAAAATAACTGTGGAAATACTCACTGTGTTAAGTGGGACAGAGACCACGCAGATTTCTCAGCCTGAAGTTTTCTAACACTTGGGCACTGAAAAAACAAAACACGTCAGTGAGGGAGTCCCCCTCTCCCAAGCATACACAATTACTTTTTGGCTGGGCGAGATCAGCTTGAACAGGATCTCTACTCCCTTTTTAAATTCAGTTTTCCCAGTTTAGATTCAAATGTTACTTCAATGTATTTCTCTTTTTTCCTTCCTGACACTGCTGAGAGCAGTTTCTTTTCTTGTCTGTACTTCCCTCCACCTCACAAACATCATTTTTATAGCTGTCGGAGCCTGTGTTTAGACTTCCAAGCATCCTGTGCAAACTAAGTCATACCTTCGTATTTGCAGATTACGGGTCTCCTGCGGGTCCCGTGGGACCTTTAATCCATGAATACTAGTCGGACATTAATATGGCAAATTATTGCCAGAAATATGGCAACTTTTTCTGTTGCCATATTTTTGTCACAGTACCACTGCAACATCCCAGGCTCCTTATGGCAGCAGATATGCGCTGGCAAGTCCAGGCTGGCTGCACGGCCCCAAGGGCCAGAACGGGCCCCACGTGGGTCCCTGTGTTACAGTTAAAGACTGACTCCTGGCAGGGCCAGCGGGAGCCAGGGCTGCCCGCCGTGGCAGTGTGGGACCTCAGTCCTGTGGAATTATACACCAATCCACGAATAACTGAGTAATGACTGCGGGAAAAATGTCCGTGAATATGAGAAGATGCGAATGTGACAGTGTGAATAGCTGAGGTATGACTATAGCACAGCGCTGCTCTTTGGGCCCTCTTGGTTTCAGTGGTATTGGGACCTTCTTATTTTTGGTTGCAAAATGGCCTGTGCTGTGACTCAGCTGGACTGTCTTAGCGTGCAGCAAAGGCAAACTCTCTGCAGCAGATGGTTCAAAGGTGGTCCTCCTCAAGGAGACAAATGTCTCGTTTTGGCTTCACTTCTCTTGTGCCAGTCAGACAAGTCATCAGTGCAATGGACAGAAAAATGATGGCTTAAATTCAAGTTTTACCATTTCAACAGCTTCTTTCTCCTATTTTGTGGCAATTTGTCTTGTTCACTCTTGGCCTTATGGGTAGCTGTGGTGTTGAAGACCATCTCCAGCTGTTTAGTCTGGCAAAATGTTAATGTGAAAAATGCATTTTTATTAGGGTGAATACTTGACAGTGCATTTGCTTGAGAGCTGAGCAGTTCTGTGTTCAGAGTGTACTGCACAACGACGCCATAACAGCTTTGTCATCTTCTAAGTAAGATGAAGAAAGAGAAGGATACTGGATTTTTATTTTGTTGTTATCCTGAGATTATTTCTCGTTCTGTTTAGTTCACAAATGTCTTGTGCTTGTTTGCTAGCAATTGCCTTGCATCCTGTGTACACAATTACCTTCCGGTCTTCCCCTGGCCCTGCACCTCTTCCTCGGGATGGTGGACTGGAGGGTGTCACTGCCATGTCACTGGGTCCGTGCCTCCAGGTACCCTTAGAGCAGGAGGCAAAACTAACCTTGAAGTGCTCTATTATTTGAACAAAACTTGGGGGTGTCAAGCTTTTTGTCTGCTCATTGGCTAAGCAAAAAGAGAATTAGCAGAAACTTCATCGTTGTGCATAGTCTTTTTATAGGTTGAGTATAGGCAGCCAAGTATATATGTGAAAAAATATTTTGAAAAGCCCTTTCCCTTTGAGGAGTTCTGCTGTCTGTAGATGAAAACAAGAATCTTTCAGAGATCCTTGTCATGCTCTGCCACAAATACTTAGCCGTTTTCAGTTTATAGACCCTAAATCTTTAGATATTAAATGCTCTTCTAGCAGAGATGTGAACTCCCATAGAAATGTCATGTCATATCTGCCATTCAATTGTATATGTAACCTGCTTTCTTCAGGCTTCACAGGTTTTTTTTTCTTCTTCCTTATAGTTAAAGTTGGGTTTTCTTCTGATAGTTAAAGGGAATTTTCTATATTTCAGTCTATGCCCATTGCCTCTGGTCCTATCACTGGTAACCACTGAGAGAAGCCTCACTCAGTCTGCCTCATTCCATCCCACCAGCTATTTATGCGTATTGATAAGATTCCCCTTGAGACTTTTCTTCCCCGGGCTAAATAATCCCAGTGCATCCTTCTGCTTCTCTAGCCACTGTTTTCTGCACGTAAAGTAATTTCCTTGGGTCAGGATGTGCATTTGTGTACCTGCATGGAGAGATGTGTTAGGGAAGTGACCCAGATTAGAGGTAACCTGTTATTTTATGCTATGTGGTTTTAACCCAGAATGAGGTCTGCTTGACTGTTCTGTGAAGGCTTATGGCAATGCAAGCAAACACCCATCAAAGATTGGGAATAAGGAGTGGGAGGAAGGCAGATGTTTCTCCTTGTGGCAGTGTCAGTTTATGCTTACTCAGTGTTCGTGACAGTAGTCACCTGTGTGGATTGTGAACAGATGTGAAGGCCTAAAGGTAAAAATCTTTGGTCTAGACCTTCTAAGGCAGTGGTATGGGCATTTTACAGGGATTTTTGTCTGCCGTGAGAAAAAACATTTTTCTATATTATTTCTTCATACTGACCCCAACCATTTTCTGCTCAGGAACATTCTTTACTGTTTGTGTTTCTGTGGATTTAGTACCTTTCAACAGACCTTGACTCTGTGAAATCACCTCTGCTTTCCTTTGAACCTATCTCCTCTTTTATTATATTTGAAAATTAATTTCACAGCTCAACTAGCCATAGCATGAAGAATCACTTCTTTTTAGTATGTTGTGAACCTGAGTCCTACAGCATTTTCTTGATGCCCCCCTTCTTGTACTGGAAGTGGAAGTGAATGATCCTCCATTCTCTCTCTGTGAACCTGTTGTATCTTCCCTCAGTTTTTTAATACTTCCCTGAATCTTCTTCTCTGCCTTCATCTTGGTACCTGCATACCTTTCCACTCCTGATTTGTCATCGTTATACAATGCACTCCTGTTTTTCAGATACTTCTTTTGCAGTAACGCCCAGACGAATTGTTTTCTAAGTCCAAACTGTAATGTGCAATTTGCATCTCTTGTTGTCGCTCTGTGGACCTTGTGTGGTTCTATTTCACTGCTATCTCATCTGTATACAGTCCAATTTCTCATATATGATTCCTTTCTCTCCTTTGTCTCCTCTCACCACCAGTATTTTGGTCATTGATTTAGACTTAGTATTTGATTATTTTATATTAGACCAAATTCAGCCCTGTTCTCACATTATCAATTAATGTAATTTTCTGTTCATATCTGTTGCCAAAAATCTTTGTCCATGTTTTGGTCATTTTATCTTTCCCGATTGTAATTTTAACCTCATCAGCTCTATGAAGGTTAATCTGCTGCGAAGGCATTTTTCTCCTTTGTTTCATTTTATTTGAGTCTGAGGTCAATTTTTTTCACTGTTTATCTTATTTTTAACTTCATGAGTATGCTACATAATGCTAATTCCCAGATACATATTCTTGTCCCTTCTTTTGCTAGATAATAAATATGACTGTACTTCATTTCTGCCACTGGTATGGCAGAACTCTTCATGCTGCTTTCTAAACTCATAGAGGGAGCGGTGAGACACTGCCTAAGCAATTTATTCCTTTCTTCCTTCAGATCCTTCCCTGAGACTTGCCCCTACAAAATGTCAATTGCGGCAATATCTGTAAACCTTAGCTATGTGTTCATCTTTCCTGTGTAAGATTGTTGGGGTTTTGGTGTACAGATACTGCATAAATTACAGCTCAGCACTACCTATACCTTGCGTTTCCCAGAACTGTTGCTGATACTAGCCATTTGTGAGACAATTGCTTCTGATGTTCTGACGTTTTTGACTTTGCCTTATTAGTATGTGATGTATTTAAATCTTCTAAAATGCAGAAGACTTCAGTGAGTTCTTGTGTTTTTCGTGCACAAGTAACTTATTGGGATCGTTAGGGGTCTTAGAGGGTGCTTAGGGATTCTGTGCTTTTTGGTGGGTGTTCTGAGGATCTTTTTCCCCCTGTTGCAATAAATCTACCTTACCTTAGTTCAGCTGTCTAGGATTGAGCCTTCTTGTGCTAATGAAATAACTGAGCTGCTTGTAGTGGATAGAGGGATGTGGGATGAAACATTCTGTGTTTTAAGGCAGAGTCCACTTGATTGTGTCTCTCTCTCAATAAAATCTCAATGCAAATTTAAGCAAAACAGCTAGAACTTGAAGGATGTACATCTCACCTTACCTCTCCCATAGGGCTGTCTGTGACAACAGAGGACTGGAATTTCTGCTCGGCATTTCTGTGGTAGCTTGTATCAGCATTTTTTTTCAAGTGTATGTTTGTGTCTATCTTCCTGGAGAGTTAATTTTTCTTTAACAGAGAGGCTGCATGTGTTTATGTTTGGTGGAAGGTGTCACAAGCAGTAACGGTTGATTCGTATTCACCCACACAAAACTATGTAGAGCAATGGACTTTTTGAGAAGTGCAAAAGGTAATCGCATACCCAGTCCATAAGTGTTGAAAAATCAGGAGTTGGACTCCCTGCTAGTGGAGGAATTTTCAAGGCTTTTGATTTGGAGACTTTCTCATGTGAGATGAGGGTGCTTACAGGGCTCAAGACATGCAGGTTGGAGATTTACTTCTGTGAGGGAAAGCTGAGATTTTTTTCCTTGACCTTGTGACCACAGATACTACATTGGGAAAAGGCCTTGTTTTTTTAAACTCACAGAAGTGCTGCTCTTGCTAGAGGGCAGTTAGATTTGGGGATCTTTCTCCCCTGTTGCAAACTGCTCTGTGAAGTTTGAAATCGCAAGAAACTACAATTTCTTTGTATTGATTTTTTTTCAACCTTGGCTATGAATTCCTTTACATTCTCCTAAGCCATGTCATATAGCCTTTTATATGTTGTTTATTTAACAAATATTAATGTTATTCACTTAAAAAGAAAAATCTTCCCATCTTCTCTGAGAGTTAATCGAAGGAGAAAGTTTCTAACCCATGAAAGCAAGGTGAGACTGTCTCTAGTCAGAAATATTAAATAAAGGAATCAAAGGGAAATAATACTCTGTGATGATACCTCAGGAAAGATTTAATTAAGAAAATGAAATTGCATTGAGAGTGACCTATTGTGGACTGCCAAAAAGCCAACGGATGAGGGAGACACTTGTTAGCAATATCTGCACATCAGTAAGAGCTAGCATGCCGTACCAAGCCTGTGAGATGCGATGCTCAACTAAGTGGCTTAAAGCAGTGTTTAACTACCTGATTCATTAAGGTCAGTCCTGCAGGGAGAAAATGTAGTCTCTGAAATGGTTTGCAAGTTCTGGGAATCAGGGCTGGTCGTGGCACATGGCCACACGTGAATCTCTGTTCATGACTTGCTTGGACTTCACACGAATGGGTCGGCTACAGTTCAGGGACAGCAACTGTTTCCAGCCTTCACTGGCTGAAAGGGAGCTGTTCTGTGGTGCATAGCATCAGCTGGGCAAACCTCCTGTGAAATTGTACCTGGAGTAGAGCGGGTTCGTTCACTGAGGTTTCTGCAGGTTTGTGCTGCTTTAACTTGATGTGGTTAATTTTTCATGCATGCTGGCCGTGAGCAGTCTGGCACTGACTAAACCCTGGGGAAGCAAGGGGAGTTAACTGGTTGGCAGGTCAACTTAGGGTTGGAGGCATATGTGGGATGGCAGATATTAAGAAAGCAGCAAAAGCTCCGTCTCTTGGGCCAGGTCTACTGGGGGCAGGAAAAGGAAGCAGCTCACTTCTTCCCTTGGTGTGACCAGGTTTTGTAGAGCTTAGAGCTGTGCATTGGGGCAGCATGCATCTAGGTTCTGGTCTTGCCTCTACAGGTTTCTGGATTCACAGATGAGGATTGAATTGGGAAACTCTATAGAAAAAGCAAATGAACTGAGGAAGAGGGAATGTAGAGGACTTAACGCTTGAACCTTTACTCCCCTAGGCAATGATTTTGAAATATATTTGACTCATGGGGTCTTGAACAAACCAGAGACTGACATTTAACAAGTAAAGGCTGCAAGGGTGGGTCTGATGTCTGTAATAACATCTGTGATTTTGTAAGTCAGCAGTCATCCCTGTGCTAGCGCTGAGCAGTTTCTCCTGTGCCCTGTGCCCTGTCTGAATCCCCAGAGGTCTCTCTTAGCCTGCTCTCTGGCAATTACAGAGGCATTCCCTTGCTCTCGCCATTAGTGTAATAGCTTGTGAGAACATTACTTATCCCTTTGCTCTTGAGTGACTACTGCTTCCGTAATCTCTTTTGCATTAAGCTAATGGATGGCTCGTATATGCAGTTTTCTCCCCCTCCTCATATGGTGAGGGGGGTACCTGTCATTGCTTTTATCCTATTTGTCTTTTAGGGCGGATGAAAATAGAGAATTTGACAAGAAATTGCAACAACTGTCATAGCTTGTTGTGTCTTACTAAAAGTATGCAAATAATAGAAAATGCTAGCTGAAAAAACCCCACATTGCCACATTCAGTTATTTTGTTGCCTTGTGTAATTCCTCAGTTGCAAGAAAGCAGTCATTTTACCTGGCTTTTGTTTATTTATCTTTGCGATAGAACTGATTTTTAAAGAAGCTACTTGATAAAATGGAGTAGTGACCGCTTTCAATCCATCCTTTATGAAAGAAGAAGTAAAACTTTGCTTACAGATACAGTACCTCTCCCACTGTCTTTTATTGCAAAGTAACAGTGATTTTAAAGACCTGCTTCATTTTCCTGGCATTTACAACATCATACCTGTGCTACCCTTTCCCTTGTTAGAAGTTTTTCATAATGTCTAAGCTGACCCTTGCTGTGGTGTAATCAGTTCCGTCCAGTGTGTGCACAAGAGAAAATAATCTTTCTTCTTCACAGTAGCATCTTAAATACTCTTTGGACTTGATCCAGTTGGTTCATCTGTTCCTTTAAATGCAGTGCCCAGGCGAGAATGTGGTACTGCAGCTGAAGCTTTGCTGGTGCTCATTAGAGTGGAAGGATAACTCCATGTGTTCTGTGGGGCACAGTCCTTTTGATCTGTTCCAGCCTGTTTGTCTTATGCGCAATAGCTTTACTCTGACGTTCAGATTGTCATCCCCTCTTACCAATGGATTCTCTCTGAGGACGCTTGCCTGGTGTGCTGGTTTTGGCTGAGGTAGAGTTAATGTTCTTCATGGTTGCTAGTGTGAGGCTGTATTTTGTATTTGTGCTGAAAGCAGTGTTGATAATACAGAGATGTTTCAGTTATTGCTGAGCAGTGCGTGCACAGCCTCCAGGCCTTTCCTGCTTCTTGCACCACTATGCCAGTGAAGAGGCTGGGAACTCGCAAAGAGTCGGGAAGCGACGCAGTCAGGGCAGCTGACTGCAATGAACCACAGGAAGAGGGCTTGTAGTCCAGGCTTATTCTTCTTTGTTCAGACTTTGTAGTCTCTGGGGCAAGCTTTGGGTTCACCTCCGTGTTCTAGAGAAGTATCTGGTAAATCTTGAATTCTCCTGAAGTCTAAGTAGTAAGGCTGTATAAATTCAATGTCAAGGGAATTAAAAAATCAGTTGTGCTTCCCCCCACCCCGCCCCACTCCCCACCCCTCCCTGGAGACTGTTGCAAGATCCAGAAAGCTAATAAACTGTCCCGGTGCACAGTATGTCAGCTGCTCCTGTGATCTGTGTTGCAGGTGCCAGCTAGTAAGACTATTTTTCTGTATTATTTAAATTGCACCCAGGCAGGAGAAACATTGCAGGTGAACAGAATCTTTTCCCCCTGATACCTTATGCATTTGTAGTCAAATCACAGAGTCACAGAATGGTTCAGGTTGAAAGGAATCACTGAAGGTCCCCTAGGGCATGTTACTCTGGGTTGTGTCCGGGCAGCTTTTGAATATCTCCAGTGAGGGAGACTCCACAACCTCTTTGGGCAACCTGTTTCTGTGCTGTCACCCGTACAGTAAATGTTCATGTTCAGTTGGAACTTCAGTTGGAACTTCCTGTGCATTAGTTTCTGCGTTAGTTTGCCTCTTGTCCCATTGGTTGGCACTGTGAAGAAAAACCTGGCTTCATCCTCTTGACATCCTGCCCTTCAGATACTTATGGACCTTGATAGACTCCTCCTCTCTCAAATGTATCTTCTTAAGAAGAACAGGCCCAACTTCTGTACGGGCCCAACTTCTGAACAGGCCCAGCTTCCTCAACCTATCCACGAAGTGAAGGAGTCCTTCCTCAAATGCATGAGATAGGAAGAATGGGATCCAATATAGCATAAACTTCAGCTTATTTATTATATGGTTAAAACGAAATTACAGTCAACCCTCTTCCACTTTGTGCCCTCCTGATAGCGGTTTCACATCTTAGTGGCGTGATTTTTCAGCGATTAAGGAGGCCCGTTTCACAACTGCACCTGTACAACCTGACACACATGAATATTCAAATTAGACACTAATGAATATTCAACCCCCATGCCGTGCCACACCCACCCCGAGGCAGCCGCGGCGGCTCGGCTTGAGCGTGTGCCACTCCCACGGTGGCTCGACTCGGCTCCACTCGAGCACGTGCTGCTCCAGCAACGGCTTGGCTCAGCTTTGCTCCGCTCGAGCGCGCGCCGCTCTGCCACTTCGTTTGAGCGCGAGCTGCCCTCCACTCGGGGTAAAGCTGCTGTGTGCAGTTATGAAAGATTTGCACACTCTCAGATTAGATGTGGTGTCTGGGACTTTCTCAGGGTAGACATCTACCCTGAGTATGGAGAGACCAGTTCTACCCACACAGAGAGACACCAGGACAGCAGCGTGAGTGGCGCCCCGCACCAGTGTCCCCGGACAAGCAGAAAAGGGTTTTTTCCCAACGTGGGGTTGCCACGGGCACTGGGAAGCACCAACATGAACACTGACCCACAGCAGGGCAGTGCTGAAACAGCACTGGAGCGCCGGGGCGGTCATGTGAGTGTGCGGGGCAAATTTGCTTATTAATGAGCTGCCATTCTACGAAGACGGAGAACTTCATGGGTAGGGGGCAATACTTGTGGTACTGTGCTATAGGAGACTTAACTGTACTATAGTTTTATGGTTTGTTTTTCCCATATTGTGTGTGTGAGGAAAAAGAAAATCATTATGGATGAGAAGTCTAAAGTGATTCCTAAGTAACTCTTTATAGTGATAAAGTGCATGTGTGAGAAAGAAACAAGATTTAAATTGTAGCATCTCAGTGAATCAGATTGTCTTAGTACAAGTGTTTTGCAGGGCTTCAGCCTGTCACAGTCAAGGTGGATGTTAGAGCCCAGCTGTTTTCAGAGAGCAGGGACAATGAAGGATATTAATCCATCTTTAAGGTCTTATTTTTAAAAACTGTACTGTGGGCTGAATCTGTGAGTATTAAAATCTATTCTCAGATAAAATATACTTTATTTACTGAATCTCATTCCATCTAAAAGACACTTAACTGAAAGTTATTTTATCTCTGTGTAGTTGTGGAAGGCTTCTACTAGTCCTTCTTGTTTTGTACAGTGCAGCTTAGCTGCTGTATTCGGTTTGATTTCTTCTGGGACTCTGAAAACAGTGTTCCATGCTTCACAACTTGATTTGTCGGGTATTCGGCATGTTTTCTGCCTGTGTGATAACACGCGATATGAGAGTGTTGATATGAGAGATCTGGTGTTGTGAAAAGCACATTGAAATACCCTTTGTATACAGGAAAACACGTGGATCTCTTAAGATATCAGGGAAGGGTCTCCTATGTGGAGTTATAGCAGGATGAGTTTCAGGCACTTGAAGATCTGTACTGGTTTTGTCAGACAAAGCCTTTGGACTGATGGATCAGCAAAGTTTGCCTTGCTGTAAAACTTTCGTCAATAGTTTAGTTCCTTTTATTCTAAACTAAACTCCATCAGCTTGCTGAAGAAGACGTGTTTATTCATGTTTTTAGTGATTTCGTCCCCTTCTTTCACAGAAAATTGGTTGAATTTTAAATTTCTAGTCTTAGTTTTCAGTCAAATGCATTTAAAAAAAACAGAAATTGTGGTTGTGTGTTAAAAAAGCTGTGAATTGTCAGTGCTTGGACACAGCCATCAAGTGTAGGGAACTGATGTGATTTGGAGATGGAATATATCTTGCATAAAACATAATAGATATTTTATTTGACAAGATTTAGTATTAACTCAGGCCAGGATTGCTTTTCATGATGGGTCTTTGAATGTTAATTTATATGTTTCCTTATTCTGAGGTTTTATTATCAGCGCTTCAAGTTGTTTCATGAACCAGTGAACTTACTTCCCTGATCTGGCAAAGGTTTAGACATATCCTTAATTTTAAAGCAACATGACTATGCACACTGATTAGAAGGACTCTGCTTGAAATTCCTTTGAATAAACTAAAGCAGAGTTTGTGTCAATTGGGTTTTGCTTGGGAGCCTAACTGCTTAGTATTTGACTACTGGGAGGATTTAAGATACTTCATTACCTTAAAGTAATTTACTGGTGACTTTTAGTTATAACTTCTGCTTTCATTTAAAGGATACAGGAAAAATAACTATTAGAGTTTTAAAGTGCAGAGAAATGAATGAAAGATTCTGTATCCACCATTCACTTAAAAATACACCCAAATGATTTTTTAGTTGTTTTGTTTAGGATGAACTTCAATTCTTTAGTCTCTTTATGTGAGGCCTTAATCTGACTGTGTATGTCATGAATCCTTGATTCATTTATCTTATTTAAACACATACACTTTCTGCTGCTTTTACAGTTACTAGTTTTTTCCTTCCTTCTGTGCTTCTTAAATGGTTTGGCTTGGCAAAATTCTTGAGCAAAGATTTTTGGTATCTAGATACTCTAAAAATGACCCTTAGGCTTTGCACATATGCTGTTCAACACTTTGAAGCCTTGAACTACAATGCTTCTGAGAACATTGTTAAAAGAAGTGTCATCTCAGAAAGCATTGTGTGAATTAATAGTAAGTGTTGGTGGTTTAAGAGTGACCTCGATGTTTGTCACTTCTCTTGTTAGGTTTGCTAATATTTCAAAACATTTGGCTTTTCAAGGAAGAATTTCATCTCCCTGCCTTCTCTTCCTCTTTTCTTGAGTCTGCAGTGAAGATGGGAGGCTGGGTCTGACATGATCTCCATGGCAGCACACATTAGTTTCCATGACAACACATTTCACAAACAACCCTACAACTTTACTACAGTGTCAAACAAAAGGAGAAGCCCGACTGTTGGAGCAGGCTGTGATAGAGGTTAAAATTAAAAAGAGGGCGAAGGGAGGAAACACGGGAAGAGGTTGGGTGAGATAATGACTTCTTCCAGTTTGTCCACGTAAAGCTTTTGCTCCAGGGTAAGCACATCTTTTAAAGTAACCCCCTGAATTCTCCAGTCTGTAATTACTGTGCAACCCAGCTGCATTCCTGCACATGAACAGGTAAGTGATGAGCTGTCACAAGTCTTTTGTCCCAAGATCGTACTTTATGGAATAACAATCCTCTGATCCAGTTGTCTCTTTGTCTCTCTCCTACCATACCCTCCCCTCGTAGCTTTTGCTCGCATTGATCAGATTATTTGAATTTGACAGAGGGGCCAAAGTTGAGGAGGTAATTAGGTTCCTCTGGGAGTTGTGAAAAGCTGCTCCCAGTTCAGTCCCTGGAAGCAGACTGTGGGCACTAAGAATTGGAGTGTTACAGGCATCTAAGCTAGATGGGCATAGTAACCAATATATGAAGACTAGTTCCTTTGATCTGAAGTCAAGAACACATTTAATCACAAGCTTAGCATCTCTTTTTATCATGAGATGCTTTTCAAAACCTCCAAGAAAGGGTTCTATGAGATGCTGATGCAGAAACAGTTAACATTATCTCTCTCAAGATAATGGCACGAGGGAAAATATGGAAGGACTGCAAGATGTGAAGCAGCTTTGTTTTGTTTCAGACTGAATATATTCCATACTTCAGGTTTGCACAATGCAGGCAATAGACTTGTTGCATGGTATTTGTGTTGCATGTGATCTGACATTAACCAAATGTGATAATGCAAGGTGGAATTGTGGGGAGAGGACGTGGGATTGTGGACAAGGATATAGAGTGATAGCTCACTATGTTGCCCTTCTGCTGTTGGTGCTTTGGATCTTCGTGGGTTTTTTTCATGAAGGCGCCTCTGTTCTTCGCAGCATTTCCCCTTCTGTGCGTGTGCACAGTGTCCCTGCTGCCCTGTGGGGTGGGAACCGCCCGTGCCAGGGGGTGGGACTGCCACGCCCTGCGGGGAGGGGTGACCCTCACAAGAGTGGGCTAGACTCTCTCCGTTAGGATTGTGTGCTTTATATGCAACATGTCAACATTGCCAGGGGGGGTGCGAGGGCCGCCCACCATGTGGGCTTAAAGCCACGCTCCTGCCCAGAATGATGCGCGTTCCAAGTGCCCTAATGCTAACCTGACTAACCCCAGCCAGCGTCCCACACTCGGCCGGAAGCCTGTGTGGCTGTGTCCCAGCGACACTTGCAGGGGCGGCACTGCCTTGGGCTCGGTCCCAGCGGCTCTGCACACCTTGGCATGGTCCCTCCCAGTCCCACAGTGGTCTCGGGCTGCCTGCAGTAGGGTGGGCAATGGGGGGCAGGAACTTGGGCCACCTGCGGGAGGCAGGGAGATGTCCCTGGTTGCAGGAGGAGTGGCGCCACTCCCCCTGTGCTCGCTTGCCTCACAAGTGTTCAAGTCAGCTTGGGCTGGGGATAGCCCGGCTTGTGGGCTGGGGAAATGGACGGCCAGATTCCCCACTGCAGCCACCGCCGCCCCCGCTCGCCCGTTCCCTGCCGTGTCCTGGGCAATGGGGCTGTGCCCTCACAGCTGCATCTGAGAACATGGCTGCATGTGCGGTTGCTGTGAGACCTGTTAAGCAACAGCTGATATGCCCTATCAATGGGAGCACACAACCCATGTTTGGGGATGCTGGGTCCTGGTGCAGTAACACACAAGCCAGGTTTGGGGATGCTAGGACCCAGCGCTGCTCCCAGCACCACTGCTGCCACTCAGTGATGCTTCCCAGTGGTGGCACGGCCATCCCAGGGTCAGAAGCGATTCCCTTCGTTTCCCTGACCTGTCTAAGGGTGTAGGGCAGTGCTGGAAATGGTCCCCTGTGCTCTGGGGCTGAGGGGGGTGGGGTGATGGGTGTGGTTTATTTCCATATTCATGAGTTGCGTATCCTTATGGATCAGGATCTTTGTGGCAGCTGAGAAGACCCAAACCCCCACAAGATCTGAGGTATTACTGTATTCGTGTGGTTTAGTGGTCTGCTCCATTGTTTGGGTTTCACGTACATGGGTGAGATTGCATGATTCAATTTCTGTCAATGGCAAGGTGCTTGTGTTTTGGTAGAGTCTGTTCTCAGCTGCTTTAGAGATTAAAAAAAAAAAAAGGCAAAAGTAGCTTAAAGATTTTTGTCCACATTGGATTAGAATTTCAAGGCTACCACTTGTCACTTTTAAGTGATTCCCATCAAACTTAGTACGGTATGTATCTAGCATGTGAGCTTTTATGGGAAGATGAGAGGGGTTTCTATTTTCTAGCGTTTTATTTAAAAACATTAGGCTACATTATAGAGGGGGCTGTACAGGGCTAAATGCAGGAGGGAACTTGCATGGGTCAAAGATATATTTTGATTAAAAGAAATACAGATAAACCCACATGAGTATTGCTGCAGGTGATGGTGTGGCAAGTGGAAGGCAGCGTTAGTCTGGGGAGCTGCCAGGGGAGAAGCAGGTTTTGGAGGCATGTGTTGAGGGCTGGGGGCATTGCCCTGCTCAGAGAATGGGACCCAGCTTTAGTGGGTCCTCAAGGGCTGTCTTTTAATACATTACTGTTCAGAGTTGATTTATTACCTGCAGACCTCCTCTTACCATACAAAATACTGTGTGTTTTCCTTTCAGTAAGAAAACATTTGTCCTGCAGAATTGTTTTGTTCTGCTGACTCTTGGAAATGATCCTGGTTAAAATGATCTGTTGAACAGAATTAAATGACATGGTCTAGGCGATGAGAGGCTCGGATGGACAGAGCGTAGTGCCCATGGCTCCTGAGTTGTGGGTTTGATCCCTGGGTGGGCGTTCGCTTGGGAGTTGGACTAGATGATCCTTGTGCGTCCCTTCCAACTCGGAATATCTTGTGAACCTGTGAAATTCTCAAAGATGTACAGTGATCCCCTGGAATTCACTGGGGACTGGGTCTGGGCAGGTCCTGCAAGTTATGAAATCCGTGAAGATACTGAACTTGTGAATGAATATTCAACTACTCCCCACCTGTAGTCACGCACCCTCCACTAATAAGGTCTGGAGGGGCGGTTCTGGGAGTGTGGCTCTCACTGTAGCACTTCACTGAAGTGGAGCAAGCGCCCTTTAGTGCTTCCTGGCCGTGAAATCCAGGGTCCGGGACATTCTGCGCATGTCTGCTGTCTCACAACTCACTGAAAATCCAATCGTGATTAATTGAATACACGGATATGCGAGCTGCAAATATGCGGGGATCACTGTACTTAGTCATAACTTATCACCTACCTTTCCGTTTTGCCTGTTTACTATTGCTTTAGAAAGTGACTACAGATTTTTTCAAGGATCTTGTTTTCTGTAAATCTTCTCAAAAGCTAGTTTTTAGGGTTCTTTATCCTTTGAAGTTTCTGGTAAAGCAAAGATCCATGCAAACACTACCGTATTAAAAGCTTGTTTGTAGCAGTGTTAACTGTATAACCAGCCTACACTATGCTTCCATTTTTAATTAAAAAGTTACACTTGTGATAAACTAGTAAGCTTCCAAAATATCAATATCGATTTTTTTTTCTATAGCTGAGGTCCCATCTTGAAACACTTAGGAATGTTGATTCGAAAATTCAGTCATTCTTATTTCACACCTTTTCATGGAGGTTCTTGTGCCCTGCCCAGGCATCCTAGGGGGCTTAGTGACATCCCTGGGAGCTTATTGCTTTCCAGACTGACAACCCACAGAATCTATCTTTGGTTGATTCCTGCTTAGCTTTCAGCCTCCTTCCTGGCCGTAAGATTTCCCAGACCCACTCAGTGGTTGTCAAGCTTGAATTAGATGTGCAGTGGTGGACAAGCCCATCCATCAAAAGAGTCTGAGCTGCCTTCATGTCCGAGTCAAGAGCAGCTTCTCCAGATATCATCTTCTGTCCTTTTAAGTGTGTATTTGAAGACCTGTGATCCAGGCAAGGTTCAGCAAGGCGGGGCAAACTAAGCTCATATCTGGTGTTTTCTGGTGTCTTTGACCAGAACAGGATTGAGGTGGAAAGCTTGCCAGTATTATGATTTCAATATGTGTTTCCAGCACCTTTCTGTGAAGGGTGGTAATGTCTTGCTTTCCTCTGCTTTTCTTCAGAGTGTTAAAATTGCTGTGTGGGCTCCCTGCTGAAAGAACTACCAACATATCCATCTGATTGAAAACTGTGAATCTTGTTCCATGGGTTACAAAAATAAACTTGTTTCATTGAGCTTTCATGTATCAAGAGATTTGCAAATGTAAAACTGCAATATAAAGGAAATGGATTTTTGAATAATTCCTTAATCTGGTTTTCAATGGTCAGGATGTTCAGCTGCATTTTTTGTCTTCTCCCTAATCACTTTCATATTAAAGATTAATTGCATATCATAGAGAATCCTTGATTAAGCCAATGAAAAGTGAGAGCATAGATCTGTTCATTAGAAGCAGCATGAGGAATAATAATGAGCAACTGCTGGGCTTCCTTGTCTGCCTTACAATAGACACACAGAGGACGTGTATTTATGTGATTCTCCATTTGCTGTTATTAAACAAAAACCATTTACAGTTTTACCAAGAAGATTGCTTATTAACGAAACAGAGTGACTCTGCTCCATGCACCTTCAGTGGTGTCAGTTTAACAGGGAAAGGAGTTCATTTTTTTCCATGTGTTTCCAGGTCTTGCCTCTGGATCCTGTAGAATCCAGTAAGGTGATTTATGAAGGCATTTTCATTTTAGACTTTGTCGTTTTGGCTAGGATTTTCTCCTTTGCTGTGTGCCTCTTGGCATAGTGGGGGGTTTTTTGGTTCTGGGATACTTGCATGTGGTGCACATATGACATCTGTAAACCTGCAGAATTTGCTTCCCATTGCACAAATACATAAGTGTGTATATGGCTTTACCCCCAAGAAAACATGTTGCTCTTGAACTGTCTTTGCTGGCCTCTCCACGCAAGGAATGTCAAATGGATAGGATGTTAGCAAGGGCAGTATCAGGAAGTATGTCAACAATGTGGACTATTCATGGCAAAATTAAATTACAGTTACTTTATAATACCAAATGAAGCAGTTTGAGAATGAGACTTGTGAAGCAAAGTGATTGTTAAAGGAACTCCTTTCTAATAGGTGTTATTACTGCAGCTGCTGGAGTCCCATTCAGCAGCAAACCAGTGGCTGTTAATTGGAGGGAATGATTTCTTTCCACTCATACACTAAATGAATTTATCTTGAACCTGTGAGCAAGTGTCATGAGGCTTTTATTGTTCATCATCTGTAGCAGTGATTCTGAAACCTCTTGGAAATAGATGACTGTCAAGCCTGTTTTGGTAGTGTAACTATGTATGTCAGAATATATGAAGGTGGTCAGGTACTAAGAAAAATTCACAGGGTTGGAATCCTTTACTTGTCCAATAGGTGGACGGAAAAGCCCTGAATTCCTGAGAAGATAAATTATCCCTAGGGAGTAAGCAGCAACTGTCAAGGCGACCTCTGGAAACAGAAGACTGTTTCATGATTCAAGAGGGATTTGGTCATTGGTGATAAGTCAATCCATTTTTTTCCATTGATTCTCAAATAGCCATTAGGAATAGCTGGTTCTTGAATAATCTGTGTGTACTTGCCTTCTTTTTCTATCATTGGACTTTATAGATCCCTTTTAAACACTTTTATTTTTCTACTTCTTCTTTCTGCCTCTTTTGAACTAACATGAGCAGTAACACCAAAGGGAATAGCTAACCTATTTATCTTTAATTTCTCATGAAGTCTCATATTCTCACGAAGGCAGCATATTCTAATCGCCTTCATCTTCCAGAATGTCTGCACTATATTTGAAAAAGATTACAGAAAATAAACTTCAGCCTTGATAAAAACTTTAACAGAGATGTTGGCAATAACAAACCTCCCGATTTAATTTATCTCTGCTGAAAAATTTGAGCCAAACTGAATTGTGTATATGGCTGATGAAGATGGTACAGACCTTGTTCGTGTTTGTATTTAGTTAAACTGCATGGTTTTACATTTACTTTTTTGTATTGCAGACCAGAGGGACCCCTTGAATTTCAAAGTTTGCTTTCTTTTTGTGTTCACAAACATTGGTGGTTCCCAAAACACATTGGATTTACTTCATCTGGTTTCTAAAGGTTTCTAAAACAGGTCCTGTGATTGTCATTTCACAATTTTTTTGCCAATATACCCATTAAGGTATTGTTTCTAACAAATAAGGGACTCTCTAAACAGTGGCATTGTATAGAGAAGAGTTTGAAAGTATGGAAAAATTCAGTACCAAGCAATGAGAGAAAGTAATGATTTAAGAGACAACAAGAGTATTCACTAGATAAAAGCTGTTACTGCAGGGGCTGGGTTGTGAAGGTGCAAGGGTTGGGTTCTATCTGACTTCTCCAGGTGCTGTTGGTAATGGGATCACAGTACCATGGTTGGCACTACAGAAGTCAATGGTGAAATTTCACATACTCAGGTGCTGAACCTTTCCAAAGCCACGTCTACCACGGCAGAGACAGATCTCATGTTACAGAGCAGTGAAAGGTGTGCACTTCAGTCTTGTAGCTGGAGGTGGTGCTGTATTTCATTCATGTCCCACTGCTGTGGGTGTTACGCACTAACTTAACTAAAATGATGAAGAAAAACCTGAACTAACTGAATCCCTTCAATCGACTGTGAATGCTGATGCATCACTGTAAAAAGTTAATGCTGCAGCAGCTTCCTTGGGTGTTGCAGGGATTTGAGTTGCGTAAACCCCATTTACAGAAGTGTGACAAGAATTGCATCTGTATAGCCACTGTACATATTCCATACTGGTTCATCTGAGGAGCTCAGAGAATTAGATAAATTTATTTTCTCACTTTACAAGTCTGTTTCCGTTTTACTGCAGGAAAAAAAAAAAAAAGAAGCTTCCAGAAAATTTATACCGTTCTTCCGCTGTGCATGACAGATCACATATATGTAATTCTGTGGCTGGTTGAATTTTGCATGGCTCTTTGGGTGAGAAGGGCTGAATAGGCTAGGGAAGAGGTAGGAAAAGACTGGGTGATACCACTTTTTACCATGGGTTTTCTCCTGTCTTTGGGAAAAGAACAGAATCATCTACATGGTAGAGACTACTTCAGCTGCTGTATTTGTGCACTGCTGTTCATGCTCTTAAACCAATGAGTTGTTTTCTACTCATGCTCTTGCCTTTCTCTGTTTCCCTGGGTAAGGCTCTGGGCAGGTTCTGAGGTAGTTTCTGATCGTGTGCTGAAATTTGCCACAGGAAAGCTAGGAAGAACTAAGTAGTCTTCTAACTTCTTGTCCTGTACAGGAAGCCTCGGGCCAATCTTCTCATCTTCCTCAAACTCTGGACAGTTCCCCTCACCGTTCTTCATGGAAAACATGTTTAACGTTAACCAATGAACCTGGATTTATTATTGTTTGTACAGTTCCAATCCATATTCTGCTTTCTTTGACTTACTCATGGTGTTCTGGTAGAGTAAGGCATTATTGGAACTTCTGCTGTGTTTTTAACTTTCCTGAGCTTCTTTCCCTGGGATGAGCCCGGAATATACAGGTCACTTTGTTTTCTTCAGGCTATCCACATCTTTGTGCAATGCAGGAGCAGGTAGAAAGGAAAATCTCCATTGATTCTGTTTCAGTGTTTGACAGCGATTTAAAAAACAGTTTTTTAGTCGAAGGAATGCAAAATGAGAGCTTTTCTCTGGCTGAAAATATCCTAGAGAGTTTTCACTGGTACATAATGACATGGTCAGAGCACGAGGATAGTCCTTTCTGAAAGACACCAGCCATGACTGTCCCCAGTCTTTCTCTGTCTGCCCCATCCCTCTCTCCCATAAGTGAAAAAAGAGTGACATTAAGGTCAAGGGAAGACATCTGGGGAAAAAAAGATTTGTAATGGCTAAAAAAACTCCTACAGATTTCTGTTCTATCGACTCTCAAAACATGTAAAATATAATTTTAAAATTAAGTAAATTAAGTCATTAAATATAGAAGAGAGAGAAAAAAAAGTAGAGAGGTAATATAAGGGAAGAGATCACCAAGGTTAATTACAATCATTAATTGAGTAATAGAAATCTGGAATTTTAATTTGACTGTATTTTTCTGAAAATTTAGTGTCTTTAACATATATTTATAATCTTCTAACAGAAGATTTCTGGAGGTGGGAGGGAATACAGTGATTTCTGAATTGCTCTAGTTTGTTTTATCCAGATCAAAACATTTAGACCTCAGCACTGAGCAGAGTCTGTTTCCTTGTGTATGTTTCTTGGGCATATTGCTTATGTGGTACCATATGTGGAACAGAAAATAGAAAATTTTTCATTTAAGGAAGTCAACAAATCCAGAGATTTGCATTTGATAGAGCTTATTGAGGTGTTCTTCAGGCCACTACTATGAGTTTTAGAATAGATCAGAGCCCTGGAGAGGTTCAGGAGAAGTATAGAAAGGATCTGTTTTGTAGGTATTTAGGAAGGGGGAGTGGTACTCAGCTATTTCTTTGTTCATTACCTTAACTTTAGTCAGACGGGGGCTGGTCTTTTCTCCTTGGTCTCTGGTGGCAGGACGAGAGGTCATAGTCTTAAGCTTCAGCAGGGAAAGTTTAGAGTTGATATTAGAAAAAAGTTTTTTACTGAAAGAGTGATCCGGATGTGGAATGGGTTGCCCGCAGAGGTGATTGAGTTGCCAACCCTGGAGGTGTTTAAGGGTAGGCTGGATGAGGTGCTGAGCGATATGATCTAGATGTAGATGCTAGGTTAGTTGGGCTATAGGTTGGACTAGATGATCTTCAAGGTCCTTTCCAGCCTTGTCTGTACTGTGATACCCGTTATTTATGCCAAGCAGAAACGATGGGATGTGATGTATACTGCTGTAAGGAAGAGTAGCTGTATGGGTTTTTCTGTGACTGGGTTTTTTGATAGCAGAGGGGCACCATGGGGAAGGCTTCTTTGAGAAGCTCCTGGAAGCCTCCCTCATAGCTGGCGGGACCAATGCCAGCCAGTCCCTGGCAGAACCTGCTGCTGGCCAGGGCCAGGCCAATCAGGGGAGATAGAAATGCCTCTGTGATAACATTTTTAAGAAGGAAGAAGAAGTTAGGGGGAGGAGAGAGCATCATGGCTGACAAAGAGCAGTGAGAAGATGTAACAATTGTGCAGGCATCAAGGTCAGTGCCACAGCAGGGGGAGGAGGTGCTCTAGGCGCCAGAACTGAAAATTCCCCTGCAGTCCATGGTGAAGACCATGGCAGGTCACAGGGATGCAGAGATTCACCTGCAGCCCGTGGAGGAGTCCATGCTGGAGCAGGTGGATGCTGGAAGGAGGCTGTGTCCGTGTGGGAGGCTCATGTTGGAGCAGGGTCCTGCAGCCTGTGGGGAGAAAGGAAGCCCATGCTGGAGCAGAGCTTCTCCTGGTAGGACTTGTGGCCTGTGAGGGACCCACACTGGAGCAGCATGTGCCTGAGGGACTGCACCCTGTGGAACAGTGACCCATGTGGCAGCAGTGTCTGAAGAACTGCTTGCCCATGGGATAGATACACGCTGGAGAAGTTCCTGAAGGACTTTTCTCCTGTGGGAGGGACTCCAAAGGATGGAGGGAAGGACTTCTCTCTCTCCCTGAGTAACAGCAGGGAATAACAACTGACCAGGACCCATCTCTCCTGTCCCTGTCCTGTGGGACACTTGTAAGCTCTGATCTTGTTAGTAATAAATTATTTTTATCCCCACTTGGAGTTTTTGCCTGTGACAGTGATTGGTAAGTGATTTCCTATGGTCCTTATCTCTATGATGAAAATGCTATGTTATAGCATTTTGTGTATATGTATATTTTCCCTCCCCAGTTCATTTGCAGGGCAGAGTGAGAGAGTGGCTTTGGTGGGTCCCTGGCTTGCAGCCAGGGTCAAACCACAACAGGAAAGCTAGTCCGTGTGGGATTTGACTTGTAGAAAAAAACTCCACGTCAAACTGACCTTTTTTATTTGACGTTTTGAATCTGGTTAAGAAAAGTTATACAATTGATTTAATACATCAAGACTGCTATAAGGCATTTCTCTTGCTGCCATACAACATTTTGATTGAGACACTTAGTTGATACAGAATCAACTGGACACATTAAATAGATACAAACTATATAACTGAGATCTCTGAATGTCATGGTAACTAGGAAAAAACACTGATGACAGAGAAAGCTTCCACTTCATACTCTTCTTGTGCCCACAGGGCAGGAAAGTTTTTGAAGGAAGAATTCAGAGAACGAGCAGCTCACAAGGAGAAGTGATGAACTAGGTATGCTAGCCCAAATTAATCTGTTGATACACTTGCCTTATCAAATAACAAAAGTGATGACTTGATCATCATATCAAATACAGTTATACCCCGTCATTCGCAAGGAACGGGTCAGACCATGGGCCTCATGAAAAGCTGAACTCGCAAACAANATTGGAGTTTCTTTCCCTTTAACATCCACACTTCCTGGGAGAGGCAGCGCTGCCCGTACAGTCCCGGAGGGCAGAGACGGCTGTCCCCTCCCAGCACACAGCCCTTGCCCGAGCTCGCTTGCCTCACTTTCGTGGGGCAGTTTCCCAGGTCAGGGCATGGTGCCACCATTGTGAGCCCACTCCCCGCAGGGCGGGGTGAGTCCTGCCCCACAGGCACCATGGCACCGCCCCTCGGCAGAGCAGATGCACCGCGCATGCGTTGGCCAGGTAAACTTGCAGACGGCTGAATCAAAACTGCGAGAAATTTGCTTCGCAAATGGGCGGGGTTGTAATGGAGAGGTTGCAATGCAGCGGGGATTCACTGTATATACAGAGGAAAGAAATTTGAAATCTGAAGCAAAGATAGAACACCCTAAGAACCAAGATTGTAGCAGGTACTTTCACTTACACTGTAAGTAACAATTTAAATAATTCCTCAAAATTTGCATGGCTTTTGCCGTGACTGAAAGCTTAGTCCTTTCTGTATGTTTTTCTAAAATGTACACTCAGGGAGGTGTACAGGAATTAATGTCAAAAAACTCCCTGCCATCCGTTTTGGCTAGAGAAGCTGACTTCATTTCCTGCAGTGAGCCCTGGGTTCTTGCCTGAACCACCTCCCACCAGACCACCCGTTCTTTCTGTACTTTGAGTGTGGTGAGATGTAAAGCGTCTGGGAAGATCAGCCCTTTGGGGGAGAATAAGGTCAGGAGATGCTACTGGGAGTATCAAGGCCTCAGGGCCAGTTTAGACCCAGTTCAATTTGATGTCAAACCAACTTAAAGTAAGACTATTCTATTTAGTCCAAAATGGTAAGGCATTCAGCTGTACATTGTATTGGAAACCAGTGCTTTCTAAACACTTTATTCTGTTAAAAATGCTAATATTTTGAATTTTTGCCTTCATTAGAGATGGAAGTAAATGTCAAAACTGAGATGTTCTGAGAATGGTAGTCCTGTGTTTTACTCATTTTTACAGAAAAGTTCACCTTCACTGCTAGAGTTACTCTTGAGCTTCTACATGTCTTTAAACACTACGCATCAGTTAGACTCCTTAAGACTAAGCATATACTTAATCACTGGACTGGGCTTGATTTCAGGTAATTAATTGCTGCCCTGTTTGCGTGCATACAGCTGAGGGAGCTGGGGTTTTTTAGCCTTGTAAAAAAGTAGCTCGGGAGACCTCATCACTCTAAAACTACATGAAAGGAGGATGTAGCCGGGGGGAAGTTGGTCTCTTTTCCCAAGTAATAAGCAACAGAGTGAATTGGCCTCAAGGTGCACCAAAGGAGGTTTTGATGGGCTATTATGAAAAATTTCTTTGCTCTGAGGGTGATGAAGCACTGGAATAGGCTACCCAGGGAAGTGGTGGAATTGCCATCCCAGGACGTATTTAAAAGATATGGCACTTAGAGACATGGTTTAGTGGTGGACTTGGCAGAACGAAGTTGATGGTTTGACTTGATGATCTTAAAGGTCTTTTCAAGCCTCAATGATTCTGTGATTCTAGATGTGAGAAGACTGAGAGGATGGGTGAGGCATTGGCACGTTTAGAAGAGAGCACAGCATGAGTGGGACAGTGAAGTCCCAGTGAGTGCGAGATAACCCTGAAGGTACTGCACTTGTTCGCCACTGACTGTGGAAGGGTACAAAGTGGGTGAGCAGCTCAGGAGGCTCTGTTGTGAGATAGTCCCTCTGTTGTGTGAGACTGAGGGAAAACTGGCTATCCCTGGAGGAGAACAAGGGAATTGCTCTGCCTGTGCTGTCCTGTGCTGTTTGGTGCAGTATCTTGGGCAGTGGCCAGGGCTGGTGCTATGGCTGCAGATGAAGATGGCCTTGTCTCAGCAGCCTGGGCTGCACTGCTGAGCTCCCACTGGGATTGTCCTAAACCTTTATTGTATGTAAGCTGGGCACCAGATGGGAGGCACTGTGCACCAGGATCAGTGTTGGTTAAAAAGGCGACATCAGTGCTGGTGAATTGGCAGTAGCTTACATAATGCACTACTTCATGGGCACTTTAATGTTTGCTATAGCATAAGTGGAGTTTGCAGGCAAGTGTACATAAGCTGCATGAATTTGTAGGAGGGGAGAAAAGTTTGGGAGGCAGAAACGTCGTAGAAGCTTTCTAATTGGCACATATCCCAGTAGAAACCAAAATGTGAAAATTGACTGCCCTAATTATCAAAGGCTCCTAGGAATACGTTGTGCTGGGAGATATTCCTTTTAATTTTGTACACTGCTTTAAAAATAAGAGTTGTGCAGAGCTTAACAAGGCTTTTAATTAAAAGCCTGTGCCCACACAGTAGCTTTTCACTGTAGCACTAGCCGATGAAGGGAGCCACGAGGGGTAGAAACACTTCTATGCATTCACAAAAGATGGAGCTAATAATCCCTTGATAACCAGTGGCTCTTAAATGGCTTTTCTACAGTGACATGAGGTCTGATTCTGGCTGGCAGCAGCGAGTGTGGTAGGTTTCTCCTAAGGACGGATACTTCTGTGTGCTTCTGGCCAGGAGGTGCCTTTGCTCTCCTGCTCCTCTGAAACTACAGAACAAAATATGTGCGCCTCCCTTTGTCCTCTGTGTCAGTCTACCCTGAGCTCTGACGACTCTATCCCCATCCCATACCAGAAGGTAAAAGTTGTACCCTTTAAGCCATTTAAGACTTGTAAGATGTGAAAGAGGACAGGTTAGTTGTAGTGGTGGACAAGTATGGCAGTAATAAATAAGTAAAAAAGTAATTAATAGGCAGAAGGATACACTAGGAGTGTATGAATTCTGCTGTTAGTAAGTGTAATGTTTCTGTTGACTTCCAGAATTTTGCCGTGTAGAGGCGAGGATCTGCCATGTTAATACATGGTAGAGTAAATAACTCGAATAAATGGGTAGCTTTTCTGATGGCGCTGTCATATAAAAGCCTGATTGCAATGCCCTATTATCCTAACTTTTTTGAGTATCCAGTACAAACTATGCTTTTAGGAGTAGGATCTGAAAAAAGACCTAGCTGGAAAGACCTAGCAAGTTGACCGTGCTTTCATGAGTCCAACCTACTCTAGTTCAAGTTTAGAGCAGTTGAAAACCCTCTGCATGATAAGAGGCTTGATTAAGTTTAATAATACATATATATTGAGATAAGTATGATGTGTTGTCATCAAGTTCCTTGTGAAAGCATGAGAGAGCTGTCTTGGCTCAGATGGAAAAGTCCCTCTTGTGCAGTTCCTGTCTCATGAGCCAGTAAGATATGTTTACTTATTGAAAGGTAGTAGCATGACAGGCTTCGTAGTAGTCCTTTGCCAGTATTCTCCCAACCTGCAGTAGTCTGTGGCTCAGGCACTTCAGGTCTGTATTGTCCAATAACTCAAAGGATTTTTATTAATTTATTAAAGTATCATTGTATTTTCCCCTTTATCCTTCTTAACACTTCCTCTTCTTACCAGCAAATTTCTTTATAAAAACTGAGTTTCTATCCAGAGGCAAATTTCTCTGAAACTGCAATTTCTGACTGCCAGAGAAATGTGATGGTGTGACACTGCTCCAATTGGCACAGCTATGATTGGCTGATTTTGGAATAAAAAATAGTTTCAATTAGTTTGGGGTATTTCTTTGGAAGAATGAAAATAATAGCAGAAAATGTATTCACCGGAGTTGTCCAAATCTCTATAAATGGTATGAACAAGCCCAGTCTAAGTAATCAAGGATAGAGCAATGTCCTTAATCTCGTTACAGTACACTCTAATTGAGTAAGTAATCAACCTGAAACATCTTGCCCTGAGCATGAGTCTCAGACTCTCACCAAGTGTAAATGTCGCAGAGAGTTTGGTCACTGATAACACTGTGGGCAGTACCTCTATGTAATTTGTTCTTTCGGTTTTGCAGGAGTCTCGCACAGAGCTCTTTGCAACCAAATTTGTGCTTCTGCCTTATCATTTTGAATGTGATAATGCTTGGGGTGCCCAGACTATTTCTCCCTCTCCTCCTCTTCCCTTCCCAAGAGAATCTATTGAGGGGATAAGAAGGTAGGAAAAATTTATCTTGAGAAGAGGCTGGCAAAGATCCGTGGAAGATGAGATAGCTGTGTAAATGTATGACTATTACCTGGAGGCAAAGAGAAAGCCGCATTCAGTGTGAGGTGTAACAAATACAGCTGTTAGACGCTCACATGCTTCTCTGGGTTATCACTACAAAGTATTGTGGTGGAATTGAAATTTCATCCACTGACTTTTAGATTTAGAAAAGATTGTTCCATCAATGGTGTTTGTTAAATGAGTGTCCAGTTATTTCTTAAGACAATCACTTGAGAAGTTTTGTTCTTCAGAGCGGAATAAATACTGTAAAGCACTGTGATAGCACTTGGAGTAAGCACATGGTTGTTTGTGCACCAGACATTAATATCGTACTACTCAGTCCCTCTGTTGTCCCTGTCCCACAAATTTCTCTTCCCTAAGGTATTTTATTAAACCTGAATTTCTGCCCTTTTCGCTCCTTACTTAATAAAAGATAGCCAGACCACTGGATTCATGTCCCCGTAGCAGTGACTGATGTTTTCGGGGGAAGGCTTGCCTAATGTATGTGCAAGCTGCATTGGGACCCATACCTTAAGCCCAGTTGACAAAAGGTAATACAGTAATTTCTCGAATTTCACTGGGTTTCAGGACAGCAGGAGTGCTGCAAAAGCCAAATTCCACAAAGAGCGCATATATGCAAATAAGCCACACCCATCACTCTGCCCTCCTCAGCCCTGGAGCTCTGGGGGGAGTTCCCAGCACCTGTCTGCGCTGTGAGATGGGACAGGGGAGTGAAGGAGATTTCTTCTGACTCCTCCCTGCCCAGGGAGTCCCAGGGAATCTGCGGGGTTTCCTGCGACTGCACCACCACTGTGGGGAGTCCCTGGCTTTCACCGCCAGGGCGGCAGTGGTGGGGTGACAGGGCATGGTGGCGGGGTAATGGCCTTGACTCCCTGTGGCTGTGGTGGCGAGGTGACTGACTGTGGTGGGGGGGGTGACTAGGACGAGCTGTTGCAGTGGCGGGATGATGGGCCCCTGCGGTGTGGGGCATGGGACCCTATGGGCAGCTGCGGTGGCAGCACCACTGGCTGACAGGGTCTCAGCATGGCCCTGGGGCAAGCAGCTATTATAAGCCATTGACACTGTTACAAACCTTCCCTGCCATGTAACCTCTCCAACACTCATAAGGGAGCAAACTTTGGATGGTCTCCCAAGTGAGCGTGGGATGCTGTTCCCCCACCCTGCAGGGTGTGCTAGTCCCCTCCCCCTGGTGCTGCAGAAGCACTCTGTGCATGCACACATGGGAAAATGCCATAGAGAATTGAAGGAAGTCTGTGGCATCTTTGCTGGAAAAAAAACCGCAAAGAGATGAGGGCACGAAACTTGAGGCATGAAGAGGTGAGGGAGTACAGTCAACCCTCGTCCACTTCATACCCCCCATATTGCGGCTCCATATCTTAGCAGTGTGATTTTTCAGTGATTAAGGAGGCCCGTTTTGCAACTGTGCCTGTGCGACCTGACACACATGAATATTCAAATTAGACAGTCATGAATATTCAAATCAACCCCTTCCCCTCTGCTCTGAGCGAGAAGGCTACGGTGGGTCTTGCCACTGGCGCGTCTGCATCATCCCAGCCCTCCCTATCCCACTCCACCAGGAGCACAATGGCTGCAGCGGGTCTGCTCTGAGTGGCTCCCAGTCAGCCCCCCTCCTCTGGGAGAGCAGCGGCTGTGGTGGGTCTTCTCCCAGCAGTGCCCAGCCTGCTCTGATGGGAGCACAGTGGCTGTGGCGCGTCCGCTCTGAGCAGCACCTGGTCTGCTGGGAGCAAAGAGACTGCATGCAGTTATGAAAGATTTACACACTCTCAGGTTAGACATGGTGTCTGAGACTTTCTCAAATGACTCTCTGAGACATACTCGTCTACTCCGATTATGGAGAGACCAGGTCTACCCACCCAGAGAGACACCGAGACAGGGGCGCAGGCAGCTCCCATGCTCCAGTGCTCCCAGCTGAGTGGAAAAGGGGTTTTTCCCGGCGTGGGGTGGCCGTGGGCACTGGGAAACACCGACAAAAACAGCAACACAGCTGGGCAGTGCTGAAACAGCACCAGAGCGCCGGGGGGTGGTGTGAGGGTGCAGGGCAAATTTGTGTATTAATGAGCTGCCATTCTACATGGACGAGGGCTTCGCAGGTAGGGGGCAAGACCCACAGTACCGTGGTATAGGAGACCTGACTGTAACTGGAAATGTGGGCTGAGGCAATGCCTTGTGACCTGGGATGCACGCTCTTAATTAGCCGAAGGGCTGGAAATATCATTCCTTGAAATACCTGTTTGTGTAGCAGCTTTGTCATTGGCTTGAGAGATCTGGCCGGCTTTACAGTTGTATTTTAAAGAACAGAGCAAAGCTTTCATCTATTACAAAAATGACCTTTCCCCTTGCAGTGGGGACTGAAGGATTTCACATGTCGGAAGTTAAAAAGACTTATGGATTTCCTGCATTCCAACAATAAAAGGGAAGCTGTGAATCACTGTGGGGCATCACCAAGTTCTTCTTGATAAAGAAGCTCCACCTGAGGTCCCTTGTTCACAAAGATCAATGTTATTTGCACAGCATCAAAATCGAATTAGTCCACTGCAGTGAGACAAGAGCAGACTGTAATATAAGGGTTTTTTCCTCTACAAGTCCTAGAAATAACATTGACTGTGGCAATAGAGACAGCCAATGTTTAAAAGTGCTGTATTTCAGATCTGTGTTCCCTGCATTGCCCAGGCTCTCAGTTTTCCCATAATTATTATCCACACAACATTTGGCAACCAAGCTTCTCATTTACTTGGTTATTCTGTGGTTTGGTTTTCTAACACATATTTTCTTTTAAAATACGAAATAAAAATATTCAGTGGTGCTTAAAATAGGTTTAGAGAAACAACAGGCAAGGTAAGTCTGTCCTGGAGGTAGTTCAAGTTACAAGTTGGAGATCTTTCCAGGTTTTTTGGTGTATTGGGAGAAGTGAAGTTTGCAGATGTTGTCTTGCCTGATCTAGATGCTAGTTTTCTGCTAACATGGAAGTCAGGCACCTGGAAAATGAGGGCTAAAGGTAACAACCTAAATCAAATGGGTTAAAATTCTACTGTGAACTTTAGGGTGATCTAGTGATTCCATTGTGGTACTTGATGCCTTAGGAAGAAATCTGAGTCCGTACAAAAAGACAGCGCAGATTCATTTTCTCGAGAATCAGATATTAATCATCAAATTCATTTAATATTTTGCAATCAAAGCCTTATACTTATTTTCCTGACTATTCACGTTTATGCCATGTGACCAAAAAGCGCTACATTTGGGTTCTGTCACTGAACACTGAATGTTAGCAAATGTCTGTTATTACTGAGAAAATTAAAGTAGTGAGTCATACAGTAGAAACAAATACAACAAACATCTTGAAAGCAATCCAGAGAGCCAGTGATTGTGCTACCAAGTGAACGGGTGTCTACAAGTAGCAGATATTAGTATGGAAAACCCCAGTTTCACAACTCAGGTTCATAAATGTCCTTTTTATTAACAATCTCAGTGTCAAAGGAAAGTAAATTAAGTTTCAAAAGACCTCATTTGACTCTGTTTGGGATCAATTATTCCCTGTATGTAGTTCAGTGCCACTTAAGTCTCACTGAGACGTGTGTGGAATATTGCAAACCTCATCAGTTTTGGGATTATGGGACTGAATTTACCAAGTCCAATTGGTTATACAGTCGGCTCTCTTCCACTTTGTGCCCTCTGTATTGTGGCTTCACATCTTAGTGGCATGATTTTTCAGTGATTAAGGAGGCTCGTTTTAGGACTGCACATGCGCGACCTGACACGCATGAATATTCAAAGTAAGCAGTCACGAACATGCAAATTCCACCCCCCTCCAGCCCATGGCTGCCTGGAGCAGCCATGCCACAGTGGTGATCCGGAGTAGGCGGGCGTGCCGTGGCGGAGCCAAGCCGGGCGCACGCCACTCCTGCAGTGGTTCGGCTCTGAGTTACGAGGCTTTGTGAAGTTACTAAAGATTTACACACTCTCAGGTTAGACGTGGTGTCCGAGACTTTCTTGGGGTAGACATGGTGTCCAAGACCAGACACCACGTCTGCCCCAAGTATGGTGAGACCAGGTCTACCCACCCAAAGAGACACTGGGACAGCGGCGCGGGTGGCTCCCTGCACCTGTGTCCCTGGCCGAGCAGAAAAGGGTTTTTTCGTGGTGTGGCATGGCCGCAGGCATCAGGAAGCACCAACACGAACACCGACACACATCAGGACAGTTCCGAAACAGCGCTGGAGCGTCGGGGGCCTGTGTGAGGGTGTGGGGCAAATTTGCATATTAATGAGCTGCCAATCAACATGGATGGAGGGCTTAGTGGAGGGAGGTCAAGACCCACGGTACTGTGGTATAGGCGACCCAACTATATAGCCATTGCAAAGACTTCACAGGAACTAGTGTCTTCTGTTGTGCTTATGCTTTGCCCATTAAATATCTCTTCTATGCAAAAAACAAAGTCTTAATGGAGATATGTTAGTGGAAACAGGCATAATGAATGAAACTGAGAATTTTTTATGTGGGTTTTTCTCATGTTTAGCATTACCCCTAACTCAGGAGCAGCTCTTTCACTGTGATATGTTCAAGTATGGTCTTACGTATATTTTCATTTGGTGTTCATATTCATGGCAGATTCGAGGTGTTCTGATGACAGATGGATTTACAAGAATAAAGTGGATTCTTGCCTAGTTGCAAAGACAGAGCTGTTTCAGGGTTACACTCAAATTGAATCTTTGCCTTTGATCTGCATGTATCTGTTGATACAAAGACTCAGAGTTAGATGTATCAACATGCCAAATGTTTATAACTGGCCTGTCCAGATAATTGTTTTGGGTTTTTTTTAAATATGGGAAGTGAACTGAACAATAAAATAAAATTAAAAATAAAAAACCCAGCTGAGGTTATGTCAAATATGAAGTGTTTCCCTCTTCTTTAAAAATCCCTTTTCACTCAGTCCAAACAAAAACATATAGCACTGTTTTCAGCAGCTACTTGGAAAACAAAGGAAGGAAATTCCAGGGTTCACAAAATCACCAATGATCATGGCTCCTTTTTTGTTGGAGTTTGTTTCTTTGTATTCTCACCTAGGAGGTGGAAACTTGGATTTGCTTCCCTTACTTCCTGAGGGGTTATTTAATTTTGTGTGTCACATTAATCACTTTGATCACAAAGCTGAAAACTATCTTTAATTATTTCTTTATATAGATAACTAAAATGTGATTGGAATAGGAGAATGAAGGATTTTTGCTTGGCAAGAGGACATCCTTAGAGGTGATGCTGAGAGCTAGACTCATGCTCTTACTTTTTCTTTCAGTTGATATCTAGGTGGGGTTTTTTTGTAGTGGAACATCTTCCTCTAGAGTTCATAGGTTCACAGGTTATTCTGAGTTGGAAGGGACCCACGGGATCATCTAGTTGCTGGGAGTGCCTCCCTGTTAGCTGTCCTACAGCATGAAGTGTAGATATTGGTGGCTGAAGCCACTTGAGTGGAGGGGAGAACTGAACTCAAGCCGGAAAACCAAGTGCCAGAGCTAGAGAGCTTCTGGGCAAACTGAAGATGCCCACCACCAGCAGTTTTTTGTGCCAGGGTTTCCTCTTCTATTCCCATAGAGTGCTGCTGAAAGGATGTGGGTCATATTCGCGTAATGCTGGAGGATGTACATTTTGGATGCTTTCTTCAGAGCAGCTGCTGTTTGAGTTGAGGCCAACTATCTCATGCTCATCACTCTTCTGAGCAAAAGTATATTGTCCAGTCATACCTCCCTATTCACAGGTTACAGGTCTCCTGGGGGTCCTGTGAATTGCCCAACCCGTGAATATAGGTGTGCCATGAATATGCAAATATGCCATGCCCATCTTCCCTGCCCCCTGCCACCCTGGCGCACTGGGGAGTGTTTTTGGTACTTCCTCATGCCCTCTCATAGCACAGGAAAGCAAAGGGAACCATTTCTGAGACCTCTCCAACTGAGGAGACCCCTGGAGAATCCGTAGGCTTGCCTTTGGCCACACTGCTGCTTGCTGCTTTTGCTGCCACCACCGCTGGGCCGCTGCCACTGTGCATGATTGCATTTCTGCCGCGGTGGGGATGCTTGCCCCAGGGCCACAGTGAGACAGGGACTCGACAGATGCTTGGCCTATGGCCCAGGAGGAGGCAGCAGTCTGCCGTGAAGGACCCCTGTGTTCCCGGGCTCAGGTTGGCATGGGCCCATGCTGCCATTGCTCTTGGAGCTGGGGAACCCTCAACTTTGCTACACTGTGCAACACCTCAGGGCCCCTCATGGCAACGGATGGTGTTGGTGTTGGAGAATTTTTCCCTTTAACTGTGGCAGCTACAATATGTCTGCCGGTCCTGGATGTGGGAGTGGCAGTGATTGCCATATGGACCTCCCCAGCAGAACGTCGCCTTCCCCTGCCATGCTGGGGGAGGGCCTCNGAGGAGACCCCTGGAGAATCCGTAGGCTTGCCTTTGGCCACACTGCTGCTTGCTGCTTTTGCTGCCACCACCGCTGGGCCGCTGCCACTGTGCATGATTGCATTTCTGCCGCGGTGGGGATGCTTGCCCCAGGGTCGCAGTGAGACAGGGACTCGGCAGATGCTTGGCCTATCGCCCAGGAGGAGGCAGCAGTCTGCCATGAAGGACCCCTGTGTTCCTGGGCTCAGGTTGGCACGGGCCCATGCTGCTATTGCTCTTGGAGCTGGGGAACCCTCAACTTTGCTACACTGTGCAACACCTCTGGGCCCCTCATGGCAACGGATGGTGTTGGTGTTGGAGAATTTTTCCCTTTAACTGTGGCAGCTACAATATGTCTGCCGGTCCTGGATGTGGGAGTGGCAGTGATTGCCATATGGACCTCCCCAGCAGAACGTCGCCTTCCCCTGCCATGCTGGGGGAGGGCCTCGGGGAACAGAAGCCTCCCCCTGGTGTGGCAGCGGTGATGGGGACACATCCTGCCACTGCCCCATCCCAGCACACAGTGCTTGCCTCACTGCCACTGCGGCGAGCCCAGGGACACTGGCACTTTCCCTGGGGCTACATATCACCAGGTGTCCCGGGCACCGGCTGTGCAGCTCCTGGGGACACAGAGCGCTTAACTGTCCTGATATCGCTGGCATGCTTTCTGCCATTGGCATCGCCTCCCTGCCTCGTACCTATGGAAACAATTCTTTCTGGCACACACACACAATCACACATGCACACAGCCAGTCCCCACTCCCACTCCCCAGGTGCTCCCCAGAAAGGTACTGCCGGGGACAGACATTGGAGACCACTGCAGACCAGGACACCTGGGGAAGGAAGGGGTGGGACACCCTGCTCCTGGCACACACAGATGGGTGGTGGGGACAGGGGCACAGTGTTATAAAGCTTCCCCACCATAGCAGAGGTGCAAGTGAGTGTGTCAGGAGCAGTCCGGCTGGGTGAAGCCACTTCGTTCCCAGTGCATATGGGCTGCCATGCCCAGCACTGCTGCCTCCTGCTGCAGGGTCTCGCTATGTAACGGGCATGGGCCCATGGCAGGGGCCACCTGCTGCTGCAGAACAGGACCACGGCATGCCGTGGTGCCGCGTGTTATAGTATAAACTTCCCTGCGCTGGAGCAGGCATGGGTACACGGCTCAGACCGCCTGCAGCCACAGAATGGGACCACGACGTGCCGCGGCACTGTGGGACTATAACCTTATAAACCTTCCACACCACGTAACTTCTGCAACACTCATAAGGGAGCGAATGTGGGTGATCCCCAGAGAGTGAGAGGAGCCATCCTCCCACCCTGCCGGGACATGCCAGTCCTGACACATGGGTAGTGACAACACCACCCCTCGGTGAAGCAGAGGTACTTCGCATGTGTCGACTGGGGAGCTCCATGAATAACCGAGTAATTTTCACTGAAAAACAATCTGCGAATACGCAAATCTGGAAGCGCGAATAAGTGAGGTATGACTGTATTAGTAATGTATCAGTGCTTTTAGCAGTAAAAAGAATGTTAATTGCTACTCAGGTCTCCTATGCTGTTGCTTGTTAATAATAAGACGATTTGAGTCAGCAGGCACTGAGAGCTGTTAAGAGGACATACAAGTTACAGTGAAACTGTTTTGGTAATTAGAAAGGAATTAATCCAAGGGTCTTCTCNTAGGTGTGCCATGAATATGCAAATATGCCATGCCCATCTTCCCTGCCCCCTGCCACCCTGGCGCACTGGGGAGTGTTTTTGGTACTTCCTCATGCCCTCTCATAGCACAGGAAAGCAAAGGGAACCATTTCTGAGACCTCTCCAACTGAGGAGACCCCTGGAGAATCCGTAGGCTTGCCTTTGGCCACACTGCTGCTTGCTGCTTTTGCTGCCACCACCGCTGGGCCGCTGCCACTGTGCATGATTGCATTTCTGCCGCGGTGGGGATGCTTGCCCCAGGGCCACAGTGAGACAGGGACTCGACAGATGCTTGGCCTATGGCCCAGGAGGAGGCAGCAGTCTGCCGTGAAGGACCCCTGTGTTCCCGGGCTCAGGTTGGCATGGGCCCATGCTGCTATTGCTCTTGGAGCTGGGGAACCCTCAACTTTGCTACACTGTGCAACACCTCTGGGCCCCTCATGGCAACGGATGGTGTTGGTGTTGGAGAATTTTTCCCTTTAACTGTGGCAGCTACAATATGTCTGCCGGTCCTGGATGTGGGAGTGGCAGTGATTGCCATATGGACCTCCCCAGCAGAACGTCGCCTTCCCCTGCCATGCTGGGGGAGGGCCTCGGGGAACAGAAGCCTCCCCCTGGTGTGGCAGCGGTGATGGGGACACATCCTGCCACTGCCCCATCCCAGCACACAGTGCTTGCCTCACTGCCACTGCGGCGAGCCCAGGGACACTGGCACTTTCCCTGGGGCTACATATCACCAGGTGTCCCGGGCACCGGCTGTGCAGCTCCTGGGGACACACAGCGCTTAACTGTCCTGATATCGCTGGCATGCTTTCTGCCATTGGCATCGCCTCCCTGCCTCGTACCTATGGAAACAATTCTTTCTGGCACACACACACAATCACACATGCACACAGCCAGTCCCCACTCCCACTCCCCAGGTGCTCCCCAGAAAGGTACTGCCGGGGACAGACATTGGAGACCACTGCAGACCAGGACACCTGGGGAAGGAAGTGGTGGGACACCCTGCTCCTGGCACACACGGATGGATGGTGGGCACAGGGGCACAGTGTTATANGGTGGTGGGGACAGGGGCACAGTGTTATAAAGCTTCCCCACCATAGCAGAGGTGCAAGTGAGTGTGTCAGGAGCAGTCCGGCTGGGTGAAGCCACTTCGTTCCCAGTGTGTATGGGCTGCCATGCCCAGCACTGCTGCCTCCTGCTGCAGGGTCTCGCTATGTAACGGGCACGGGCCCATGGCAGGGGCCACCTGCTGCTGCAGAACAGGACCACGGCATGCCGTGGTGCCGCGTGTTATAGTATAAACTTCCCTGCGCTGGAGCAGGCATGGGTACACGGCTCAGACCGCCTGCAGCCACAGAATGGGACCACGACGTGCCGCGGCACTGTGGGACTATAACCTTATAAACCTTCCACACCACGTAACTTCTGCAACACTCATAAGGGAGCGAATGTGGGTGATCCCCAGAGAGTGAGAGGAGCCATCCTCCCACCCTGCCGGGACATGCCAGTCCTGACACATGGGTAGTGACAACACCACCCCTCGGTGAAGCAGAGGTACTTCGCATGTGTCGACTGGGGAGCTCCATGAATAACCGAGTAATTTTCACTGAAAAACAATCTGCGAATACGCAAATCCGGAAGCGTGAATAAGTGAGGTATGACTGTATTAGTAATGTATCAGTGCTTTTAGCAGTAAAAAGAATGTTAATTGCTACTCAGGTCTCCTATGCTGTTGCTTGTTAATAATAAGACGATTTGAGTCAGCAGGCACTGAGAGCTGTTAAGAGGACATACAAGTTACAGTGAAACTGTTTTGGTAATTAGAAAGGAATTAATCCAAGGGTCTTCTCCAAATGCACCGTGAAGTTTTAAGACCACTAGGAATGCATCCAGTTTGACCTTCTATGTAAGTCATAGTTCTTCCAGTGCTTACTCTTGCCTGCCCTTTATCAGACTTGACTATTTATTTGTGACCTGTGTTGGTTCATTTTCTCAACATGTTGATTTTGTCTGTCATAACTGTGCAGTTTAGAAGTTGTAGTGTTTTAGAGGTTTAAGAGCAAAACCTGCCTTAAACCAGGTGAGTTGACAACATTGACCAACTAGAAAGTGCCAGTTTTTCTGTAAAACTAAAACGTGTTTGTAAAACATGAGTGGTGTGAGAATTAATAGAAAATGCAGCTAAGTGCAGTTGCAGTGAACATGGAAGTAACTTTTAAGAAACATGAATCTCCTAAGAGATCCCATGAGGGTTTTTCAGCTGTGCAGACAATCTACTTTTATTGCTTGTGTAGCTAAAGGAGGAGCAGGTCTGCACACTCATGTCCTTTTTCTGTTGGCAGCAGAGAACCCATAATTTCACAGAATCAACTAGGTTGGAAAAGACCTCTGATATCCAGTCCAACCTTTGACCGAACACCACCTTGTCAACTAGACCATGGCACTAAGTGCCCAATCCTGTCTCTTCATAAATATCTCAAGGGACAGTGACTCCACCACCTCTCTGGGCAGCCCATTCTGATGCCTAATCACTCACTCTGTTAAGAACTTCTTCCTGATTGCTAACCTAAACCTCCCCTGATGCAGTTTAAGACTGTGCCCTCTTGTATTTTTTATGGGATGAGCTTCCGTTAGAGAAAGGTTTAAGGATTTTTTTATGGGGGAAGAGAGGTGAATTTGACAGTGGGGCTACCAGTTAGTTATATAGCCTCACACTATTATGACAGAGTCCTGGCTGCCTCACTATTTGAAGTCTTGAATTGGATTTCTGAAGATGTTCAAGGAGAATCACTTAGTGGTTAGAAGAGCTGGCAGGAAGGTCAGAAAGGGTGCATGTGCAACAGAAGTCTCCTGCAGTGCTGTTCAGGCTGGGTGCACTCTGAGTGACAAGTGTCTTTGCTGGCTTTGGTTCCTTTAGGAACCAAAGGGATTTATAGTCTAAATTTGATTGCTCAGCTGAGACCTGGGGTCTTTCCTCTGAAATAGTAGGATAATGAAGCAGCTGTTCAACATCCTCATGCTGAGGTTTAGGAGATGATCATGTAGAGCCACTGCCATAGCCAAAGATCCCTTTGGAGAGGACAGCCCTTCATGCTCTTGTGAAGGGAGAAAAATGTTCCCTCCTTCACTACAGCAAGAGAAAGAGAAAGCAGATAGCCAACATTTTTAAGCTAGTGGATGGTTTATAAGTTAGAGCTAGTGCATTGTACATCCCTGTCGGTAAGCAGGAAGTATGGTTATATGGTACCAACAGCTCTCTCCATGCAGAAGGCTGTAGCTTTGTGTTTGGTGTTTTTCATTCAATGAGCTGCTCCATATCCTACCAGCAGACAATGAGATATTTTGGACAATCAGTTCTATGTGAAGCAAGACAAATCAGTGAAGGATATTGTTCTAGTCTGGACACTGTTGGGGGTTGCTTTCAAAGAAAATGGACGAGAGACCATTAAGAGAAAACACCAACCTTAATGAGGGGAATATATATATATATATGTAATATATACATATATTTATATATATATATATTTATTGGAATGTCCGCGGGGGGGGGGGAAGAAAAAAACGAATAAAACTTTTTACTTTGCAGACATGTAAAACAAAACCTCTAACACTAACCCATGACAGATATACTCCATAACAGGTCACCTAATCGTTGCTGTTCTTAATTACATTGTCTTTCTACCTCTATTACTGTTCACTCAGTAAAAACCCATTCCCGTGGCTATGGCTGTGTGTCCATGCTGGTGTGTCATCCTAGTTTGGTACTCATGCATCATTAGGGGGCACATGTGTCTGGTGGCTGAGAGTGATGTTTGAATAGTCTAATCCCCTCAGCTGTTCAGGCTCAAAATGGAGTTAGACATCTGCATTTGATTGGACTTCTAGCATTTGTGCTTATATGGTTTCCCAAGACATCCTCAGTGTGTTTGACATGGGGGCAGTATGAAAATGTCCAGCTGATTCTTAGCTTTTTGCTTAATATTAGCTTCTGTCCAGTGGGCAGGCAGCCTGCATAGTCTCACAATTTTAATATCAAATGAATTGTGAAGATAGAAACTAAACATTGTCCTTGAGGCTTCTTTGCTTTAGATACAGCATTCAGGTGAATGTTTCATAAGGGTGAGAGCTTGTATGATCACAGGTTCTCAGGTAATTCCAAATTGGAAGGGACCCACAAGGATCATCTCGTCCAACTTCCAAGCAAATGCCTGTCCAGGGATCGAATGCACAACCCTGGAGCCGTGGGCACCACACTCCATCCATCCGAGCCTCCCATCGCCTAGACCATGTCACTGAATTCCTCATCCAGTCTTCTCTTAAACACCTCCAGGGATGGTGAATCCACCACCTCCCTGGGCAGTCCATTCCACTGAGAGATCACTCTCTCTGTGAAAAAGCTCTTCCTAACATCCAGTCTAAACCTCCCCTGGCGTAGCTTAACGTCATGTCCTCTTGTTCTGGTGCTGGCAGCCTGAGAGAAGAGATTCACACCCACCTGGCTGCAACCTCCCTTCAGGTAGTTGTAAACAGCAATNTGGCCCTCTTAGCCACCTGGGCACACTGCTGGCTCATACTAAGTTTCCTATCAGTCATTACTTCTAAATCCCTCTCCATTTCGCCACTTTCCAGCCACTTGTCCCCCACTGTTTGAAAGTTTTGAACTGGATCTCATTTTTCAAGATATGCTTTTTTTCCTCTCTCTTGTGTTTGTTGATATCTATTTGTGCATGTGTCGATACATAGTGTAGATAAAAAAATGAAAATTAAGTGTGATTGAAGCTATCAAAACAATTCAGTTATTGCAGAGAATTCCTTTACCATAGTTTTTTCCCACATTTAAACGCTGGTACATTGGAATTCATACTTTTACTACCGAGAAAATGTTGCTGCTTTGGTCACACTAACCATATGTTTTTCTTAAGAAAAAGTTATTTAAAAGTACAAAGATGAGCTGTCTAGGCTCATTTTAAGCTGAAAATCAAATTGGTGATGAAAATGACCCAGCAGATTGTCTCACCCATGTCAAAGCCAAGCCATTTGCCTGCTACTACCTTATTATTAAAGCATATTTTATAGTGCTTTATCTAGGTTGAAAGAGCTGAGGTGTAGGATATTCTGCTGTATTGTTTATTTTCCATCTGAAGTACTAACTTGCCCATGTGAATTTTATTGGAGGCGAGTCCAAAGACCATAAATCAGGACTTTACTCCTGTTGCTTTTAGGTGGCTTTAGGTTAGGCTCCCTAAGACTCTTGAGCTTGTGCCCTTCACAGCATCAGCACCCTGAGGCTCAGAGTACTTCTCTTACATATACCTGCAGACTGAAGAAATGTATTTGCTGCCCCTCAGCTGGATTCATAATAAGGATGTTAAATAAAACATCCCTGTGGACAGTTTCTCACAAATGTGTTCACATAGCAATGACTGCTGCAGAAGCATCCTGAATGGTTTGTTCTTTTCTAATTAACTTTGTTGAGTTCTTGCTGTGTGTGTTCATTTTGTTTGTTTTTGAGTCCCTGCATTTTCTCATTGCTACGTTTTTTTTTGGTGTGAGAACTTTGTAATTCTTTACAAAGTGGGGTCATGCTTGTTGGGGCATATTCCCTGTAAAATGCAGGATGCACAACTCCAATTAATGAAGGCAATTTGTCTTTTTCAAAAATATCCTAACAAGCAAAGTTATATGAAGGGCAGAGTTGATCTCTGGAACAATATTTTTCTCACAGTGCATCATTATGTAGTACAAGGTGATGATCAAAACATCTGTTGTGTGAGGTACAAGAACAGAAAGCGGAGAGTTATTTTCCATTAATCTTCCAAATTTTCTTTGTGCCATTGCTTGAAGACAGGCCTTTAGGATTATTTTGGGGGTATTTGGACATCAGTGAAAGCAGAATGGGGAAATGATCTGATGACCAACTCAGCCAAACAAGGTCACTAGGAAGCCAGTATCTACTGAAACAAGTTAGATGGGCTGACTGGTTGCTGTCATTCTTTTCTTGGAGGACTGTTTACTCTCCAGAAGTTACCAGTATTTCTACAAAAGAAAGTGAGTTGGAAATTAATTGTGAACTCTTATTGAGAGATCCTGCAGTCTCATTTCTGAAGTTCTGGCTTCTGGGGTTTACTCCCAAGTAAATCTGTGTTATTTCACTGTTCAGAGCTTCAGTGTGCTTTGGCCATAGCAAGGACATTTTTTAGAGGTACTAAATACAACTTTTAAAGTGTCTGCCCAAACATGGTGAGATGTCCCAGATCACGATTGATCATTCCTGTCTCAACAACTGGGATCTTGCTTTACATATACACTCATGCCTCTGGATTCGTGGGGTTTGGGTCTTATGAGGCTCCCACAGGACATTAGGTCCACAAATACTGACAGGACATTAATATGACAAATTATTACCAGAAATATGGCAACTCTGCTACTCTGCAACCCTGCAAAATCCTGTGCTTCTTACAGGCAGCAAGGAGTCTGCGAGTTGGGGGTTTTTCCTTTAACTCCAGCAGTTAGCACTAGCAGAAGTACTTTGCCTGAGGCTATGAATATGTGCATATGCACATATGCAGGTATGCACTGGCAAGTCCAGTCTGGCTGCCATAGCATGAAGGAACAGAAGCCCCGTCGCTGCCTCGTCCCAGCGCACAGCACTTGGCCTACTGCCGCCATGGCCAGCCCAACCCCGCTGTCGTGGGGCACTTTCCCTGGGGCTATATCCATCACCAAGTGTGCTGGGTGCGCAGCCCCCAGGAACACAGCGCGCTTGGCGCTTGGCTTCCGTATCGCCTCCCCTGCCTGTGGCCATGGAAACAGTAACACAGACATACACACACACAGAGACACGCAGACACAGAGACACGTTGTTTCACGGTGCCACAGGACCATAAACACCATGTAACCTCCACAACACTCATAAGGGAATGATCTGTGGCTGTCATCAGGCGCCACATGCCTGCCCCATGGGAAGTGGCGGCACTGCCCCTCTGTGAAGCAGAGCAACCGCGCATGTGTTGACTAGAAATATTCATGAATAACTGATTAGGATTTGCAGAGAAATTTTTCACAAGTAGCTGAAGCAGCGAATAATTATGCGCGAATAGTTGAGGTATAGCTGTGTTTTAAAACTGGGCTCAGATTTTGTTTCCTGTACTTCCTGGTTGGAGTGCCAGTGTGTCTCTGCAGAATAGTACCATTGATAAAGTAATGTCTTTTCAAGAAACCGCTTTGTTCTCTTATTTTTTTTTTTTTATTACCAGTGATCTTGGTATTTATCTTTCAAGGCATATGGTTCTTAGGATACTAACTGCTCCTGTGTTTGTCAATATTCTGCCGTTTTTCTCCTTTAAGTGAAAGGAAGAAGTAGAGGATTAAGTGAAAATGGGCAAAGCTTCACATAATTTCTTCCTTTGAGCATCCGAAAGGTGCCACATGACCTCAGATCTTAGCAAGATCCTTTATTCTTTTTTGTATTCTGGCTTCATGCTGGAGAGAATCTCCCTGGCTGAAACAAAAGCGCTACAAATCCACCTGGCACCCTCTTTCATGTCTCTCCTTGCCGTGTGGCATAGCTGAAAATAGGCAGTAGTCAATCTGTCAATCTGTAGTTGCCGTGGTTCATCTCACTGTCAGACAGTGCTTGACTGTCCCTTTGTGTTTGTCACCAGCTTGTTGGGAGTGGAACTGGTCTTCCGTGTTTGCACACTGTGTTGGGACATGTGTCCTGATTTAATGGTGCTCCAAGACGCATGCAGCAGGAGGCTGGGCTAGCTCAGGCTGCTGACTGTACCCAGCTCCATCCTCTAATGAAGTGCTGAAATCTCTGAAAAAGTACTGCTTGCTCTCACCTATACCCTACTCCAGAGCTGAGCCAGTCTCTGAGATGCCTTTTGGCTTTTTTGTGTGTTAAAGTTCTCAGTCAAGTAAAGCCCGTAAGTTCAGTCTGGAACTGCAGCCTTACCAGCAATAACTGGTGCATGAGTAGTGGAATTAAATTGGCCTGTCACATGTTTTAAGGTAAATCTCAGGTGCTGTGCAGAACAGGCCCTTGGACTAAATTTTAGAAAGACTAGTTAAATTTGCTGAGCTTACAGACTAAAAATGTTAGACCTTATTAGCTGACTCCAACCATCTGGAATTGAGTTACTCATTTCCAAGTTCAGATAATCAACTGTAGTTCTCTGCTGCCCTAAGCATGGAGGCTTGGAGGCTTCTGAGCTCGGTACTGTAGCATGACTTTGACATTACACTGATTTCTGTTCATGCCCTTGTTCAGAACTGCCTTATGCAGAACCTCAAAGCATATCTATATTTTTAAATATCAAGAAACCACACAGATGTCTTCCTTAGGCCTTTGAGAGGCCTAATTATGGCTGAGATCAAGCCCTTTGCTTTACTACTGTTGGTATATTTAAATTCAGTCACCTGTTTAGTCTGAGAAATTTCTAACCATTAGACTAGAAATAAGTTCGGGTAAGAAAACTTCCTTGGATACAAGAAATCTCTCTTAATGAATTGGAGTTACTGTGCACTCCAAGTTTAGGGAGTTCCCAGGTCTTCCTGGGTAAGAAACCAAACTCAGAAAGAATAGTTGCTAAGTGCTTGAGGTCTAGACCTCAAGCTCCTTTGTTTGTTTCAAGGTTCTAGTTAACCCCCCCCTTTACTAGTTCCAGTGCAACAAGATATATGTGATGTCATTACCCTTCAATTTCTTTAACCTTCATCCTTTAGTGCTCATGTTGTGTTCAATTATGGGGTTTGTACTTTTACTCCGTGTCAGTTCTTTGCAGTCTTCAGTGGTTTTCACTGGAAAAAATGTGTCCTTGGAGAGCTGCTAATGTGTTTGTTTGTTGGATCATAGGGAGGTTAAAATCACATAAAAGCCAATAAATAAATTTTAAAATAAAAATGGTTTCCATTAAAGAGGCCAGCTAAACTGGTTCATCTAACCTACTGAAATGCTGTAGTTAGTATGCTACCTTAGCTTGTTTCAGAGTTAAACTTTTAGTAGTCCAAGCATCTTCAGGTCATATTTTCTCTATGTTGAGGTCCAGGAGATCCAGGGTTCACCTGGGAATCTCATGACACCGTAAGCTGTGAATATATCTAAACTAGTACATAGTTCGGAAGTGGCTTGTTCATGTTAGCTCCAACACAGGTGAAGTGATTTCTATATTCACATTTAATTGCTTGAATGTAAATACCTTTGTATCTCACTACAATATGTGCTTTTTACAGAGGCTGTGGATATCCTGAATTTATTCTAATTTTTAGGCTGCTCCGTTTTTTTGGTTATATGTGTAATTTAAACTTCATGTCATTGCTCTTCATATGGTGCTTAAAATATTAGACTTAGTAACTGAAGCTGCTGTCCACAGATCAAAACTATGGAAAATGGTCTGGATGCAGAGCAGTAATGGTGGCATGGCAAGAGCTTGCTTTTTAAAGAAACACTTGTGTGAATTGCCTCAGTGTTCTGAAAGTATTTATGGAGGTCCATGTCAAGAAAAGATCCAGTGATCTGGATACTGGCTAGTGCTTATTATTTTGTGCAACCAGGCCTAATGCATTGATTTGGGAATTCAATTTTACTTGTGTTCATAGACAACAGGATGTAAATCCATCCACTGTGCGAGTGACTGGAAATTTCAACTCCTGCAGAAAGGAATTAAAAATTAATAAAATCTATTGAGAAATAACTAGATATACTAAATTGTACAAGCTAATGTGCTGCCACCTTGAATAGGTTTGAGGCGGAGAGAATGCTATGAATATAGTGTTTGTAGTTTTCTTCTAGAGAAGATATTCAGTGAAATTACCTACATGGGAAAAGAAGAAAGATGAACGCTGGAAACACTGAAGAATGAAAAACAATACAGTGAGCTCCTGAGTATGGCGGGTTGATGGGTCCCGGACTGGGGTGCAAAGACCATGATTTGTGAAGACAGTGAACTCAGGAATATACAATTAAGCCCCACCTGTCCCCCAACTGCCGCCATGGCCAGGCCGTCCAACTCCCGTCTCCCTCCCCTTGCTGCTGTGGGATGGATGGGGTGGGACAGGATGCTGCAACTATTAAACTGACACTTTTCTGGGTTTTTTCCCTTTTTTTTTGTTTATTTTTTTCCCAGCCTTGGTGTGTCCAAGAAATCAACTCTCTCAGGTCATCCCGGAGTTTCCCCACTCTGCACGCCCACAGTGCCCAGCCCCCTTCCACTGACTTGGGCCGCCAGAGCCTGAAGTGTGCAGCAGGTGAGGCGCAACGGGCTCAGCCCCACAGAGCCTTGGCCAGAGCCAGGGCTGCCGCGCTCGCACACCATTTCGGGGAAGGTGCCGCCGCAAATTGCCCCAGCACTGCCAACCCCCCCTGCCCTGCAGCCCCCCTGGGCACTCTCCCCTTGCGCCCCTCAGGGGCCTGGCCCTCCACTCCCTGCAGGAGCATCCCAGACAAGATGGGCTGCACGCCTCCTGGCCGTTATAATTTTTTTGATCTTGGGATCTTCCAGAACCCCCCACAGAAAGCTGTCAGGTCCCCACTGCTCTAACTGCCCTTAAAGGATGTAAAGTGATCGCCATTACCTTTGCAGTCAGTACAGAGAGGGACACAGAATCACAGAATCAGTAAGGTTGGAAAAGACCATAGATCATCAAGTCCAACCTATCACCTATTACCTAACCTAGCCAAACCTGTTACCTAACCTGTTGCCATCCTGCTACCAACACATCGTCCTACCTATAACACACTACCCTAATATCTAGGTCATGCCACCAAGTACATCATCCAACCTTTTCCTAAAGACCTCTAGGGACGGTGACTCCACCACCTCCTTGGGCAGCTCATTCCACTGAGAGATCACCCTCTGTGTGAAAAAGTTCCTTCTAATGTCCAGTCTAAATCTCCCCTGACGCAGTTTAAGACTGTGTCCTCTTGTTCTATCACTTGTAGCCAGAGAGAAGAGACCTACACCCAGCTGGCTACACCTCCCTTTCAGGTAGTTGTAGAGAGCGATAAGGTCTCCCCTCAGCCTCCTCTCTCTACTCTACACCTCCAACTCTCTACTTCTACAACTCATTCCTCTGAAGTACAAGGAATTGATGTGCAGCATCTTTAAAAGTCCGGTGATTGACAATTAACTGATTATCATAATTCAAATAGTACTTCCTTTTCTTGGAGGATCTTAACCAGGTATTTAAGTGCTAGGATGGGGATTAAAGGTTTGGCATAGACACAACTACTTTCTTTTCAGTGTAAAGTATTAATTTTAGAGACAAGAAGAGGGCAGAGGCAGTAAATTTTGCCACTTTGTTGTACATAGATAATGAATAGTTTAAATTGGTGAGGAGGTAGGAAATGTACCTGTTGTTACCATGCCTGTTGCTCAGATCTTTTAATGTTGCTTTGAAAATAACTTTTTCAATTAAGAGAGCAGTAAGATTGCAGAAAAATGCAGAGCATGTGTGATCTGTTCTTCTTCTGGATGCTCCTTAGAGTTAAGAAGAGGTCTGCGCAAATGCTGGCACAGTGTGAGGTTAGATTCTAGTCATCTTTTCTCACCAGCCAGCTGATCTAGCTTGCCATGGGGTACAGAGAACATTATCCTCTCTGGGATCGTGGGAAATAGCACAGGGATCTCTGCTTCATGTGTGCCAGGAGCTGCTGCCTTCCTTAGGCATGCTTGTCAGAGACCACACTGGAGTTACGGTTCTCAGAGCACAGGCATAGCTTGGGTAGTGTCAAACTGTCTGCATAGATGGGAAAGAAAAAAAGGGGTGGCTAAGGAGGACAAAAAATCTCAATTATTTCATATCACTTGCTAAATAATTATCCGGGTCTCAACATGATTTTCTTCCAAATCCAAATTTAAAATAAAACCTGTGTTTGTTTTTTTCTACTGCTATTTCTGCCACCTCCATGATTTGTAGGTGGTACTTTAGAAAGGTTCACATCAGTGTTCTCATATTACTTTTTTGTCCCGCGTTATGACAATTCCTAAAAATAATGACTTGTTTATGACATTCAGAATGAGTTCTTTGGTGAGGTTTGCACCAAAATATTTTATCGTTGTGAAAGTTGAGTTCAGTGTCTGGAGTGATATAATCAGAGAAGTTCTCTCTAGTTCAGAAACTGAATTAAATTTTGCCTAGCCTTAGGCCGTCTTCTTCTAGCTCCATCCTTCAGGGCTCAATTGCCAGCTAAATAATTCCCTTACTCCCACTATCCAGACAAGGAAAGCAATCTGCATCATTTATCCAGTGGGGAAAAATAGTGTGGGCAAAATCACTGTTCAGATTGATGAGTGCTGTGAGTAGAGAAGAAAAAAGCAGAACCCACGCTGCTGTGCTGCATTTCTACGAGGAGCCAGTAACATTTGAGCAGTGTCATAAGGCACACACTGTTTCTTATAGGCCCTAAGTTGTTTGTTTGTTTGTTTTATTTTGGAAGACTTCAAATCACCTCTGAAGACTTGTAGCCCTTTGCTTTTGGATGGCCCATAAAGCTTCATCTTGGCTACATGCCTGGGACAGGAGCAAAGCTGAAGGTGCTTGATGCTACATACTGCAACTTCCGGCCTTGGTGATTTTGTAAGGATGCCAGATTAATAACTTTATCAGAGGTGGTCTCTTAATCTGCGCTCAGATCTCCCATATTGATGGTTTGATACTGAGAGCTGTTTCTTCAGTAGTTTCCTGAGGCTGCTTTTTAACCACCTGTCGTTGTTGGGAAGGGTCGGCTTGCAAACCATCAGACTTGTGTCTTGCTCCAATGCCATGGTCCAAAGAGGAGGATGTAACAAAAGCATGTCAGTAGGTTTTATCACCCCTTGTTCTTAACTTTCTAAGTTGTGGGTCCTGTTGCTTTGGGGATGCTTTGCAGGACTTTGAATGTGAGAAATTTGTAAAATCACCAGCTTGTGTTTTCACTTTTGGGCTACTCCTCCTTTTCATTAACACATGAAAATTGCTGCTTTATATTTTAAAGGAAAGAAATACAGCAGTGAAGCTAATCTAAGTGTTTTATGTATGTGAGAAAGTATTTTTTCTGGTGTCTGCAAGTTGTAATTTTAAGAAAAAGAAAAGCTCAGTATTTGTAACAACTGACACTTAAATTGATAGTAGCCTAATTTATCTAATCGTCTTTAAACACGTGGTGAACTTAGATCAAATTAATTTCTACAACTTTATTAAGCTCAGTGGTGCTTTTAAGGAGACACCCTTGCTGCCTTTTCTTTTTGATCATTGTATTTTAATTTTTAACTTCTCTGTTGCTTTTAAAGGAGAAATATTCATGTTATTCTGATGACACCAGAACAAGTGGACATACCCTTAAACTATGCCAGGGGAGGTTTAGACTGGATGTTAAGAAGAGTTTTGTCAGAGATAGAGTGATCTCTCAGTGGAATGGTCTGCCCAGGGAGGTGGTGGAGTCACCATCCCTGGAGGTGTTTAAGAGAAGACTCAATGAGGAGCTCAGTAACATGGTCTAGATGGTGGGAGGCTTGGATGGATGGAGCGTGGTGCCCATGGTTCCACACTTGTGGGCCTGATCCCTGGGTGGGTGTTCGCTTGGGAGTTGGACTAGATGATCCTGTGGGTCCCTTCCAACTCAGAATAACCTGTGAACCTGTGAATTTTTTAGGAACTTTGTAGCCCGTATTTCAGGCAACAGCCATGTGGAAATCCTGGTTTTGTTTTACATGGGACAGTTGGCTGCTTTCCCTTCACAAATGGTGGCTCTGAGGCCACTCTAGGTAGAGATCGATTTAGTCAATTTAAGAGGTGAGCATTTGAGCTGGGAACTTTGACAAGACTTGCCAACCCCAAATGTCTTCTCCAGATCTGCTTGAGAAGCAACAGAAGGTCTGACACCCAAAAGCAGTGTGGAAAATTCAACATGAAATTAAATAAAAGCAGCCCCAAATCAATACCATGCACAAAGAGAGGAGGTGTCCTGCAGAAGTAAAGTGCCTTTGTGTTTATGCGTAACAGACGGATAGTGATCTGCCAGCTGCTGCTGATCAGAAGGCTGCCTTCAGTCCTGAGGAATCTCCATGAAAGTCTTTTCTGTGTGCCTTTTCTAGGTGCTTTGTACTCAATTAATGAAAAAGTGGGTAGATGGGATACATTATTTATAGAGCTTCTCTGTAGCCCTGAGACATCAGACAGAATGGAGACAGTTCATTGCAGGGCATGTTGGCTCTGGCTCAGGATGGTGTTAACCATTCCTGCCTGGTCTGTAGTAACTTGGTCAGTAGGTCAGGGACTGTGACATGTTATGTGTTTTGTAAGATCCATTTAATATCAAGAAAAAGCAACCATTAAAGATTTTATAGAAAAATAAGCTATTTCTCCAATCCCAGGTAAATGATGGGTGGCTGTCAATGCACTTGTAGGTGATGTTTCAAGGAGAATCTGAGTGGATTTTGTCATGACGAAATTAGGAATTTTCTGTATCTGAGTTGGGATCCTACCAGTAGTAGGTCAGTTTTCAGAGTATCTTAATTAGCTAGAGTTCATAACAGTGCACTACATATAAGGCTATGTCATGGCTACAGTTAGCCGTGATAGTTGTGAAATGGAGTGGATTCTCAGAGGGCATGTAGGGAATCTGCTTTGTTTATTGGCACAGCAAGAGCAAAGAGGGGTGAGATGTGAAGCGGTAACTGTGTGATGGCATAACTAAAGCTGTACATCAGTGGTGACTGACTACTGAGTGACTACTAAGATTTTGGGGTCAGGAAAACAACCATTTTTCATCATTATTGGTTTGCAGTGCTTATGAATAAAAAACCTTTTCAAAAGAAGATAAGTAAATGTCTTGAAAACACTTTATGGTTTCTTTGATTACAAATATAAAAATATTTAGAGAATCACAAAAATTTCCATGACTTACATGGCCAGATTATTTTTCTTTTCAAGAAGAATTGTGGCTTTATGTCACACTTTATCACATATTCTTTTGAATATATGCTGGAATTTGACAAGCTTTCTGTCAGTATCTTCAGCGATCAGAGCTTTCCTAATTCAGAGTGTAGAAATATTTCAAAAGATAGGAAAGATGGTCTTGAAGCAAAGGCGGTGGATCAATGCTGAAGTAGCAATGGATCTATTTCCAAGTGCTTGCAGCACGTCAGATTAACATGGTGTGCAATGGGATGCTGTATTTCACTGTTTACAAAGTAAAGATAATTATTATTTCCATTTTCTGGCTTTTCTGCTTAAATCAAGCATTTTTTAGCATTTGTTTTCTCTTCTGTGTTTTTGTAACTGCTGACACAATGGGGTCTTGATCCTATCCATTGCTTCTGGTACTGCTACAATATTCTGCTTTTGAAATTAAGGAGCCCAGGATATCAGAATCTGATAAACGTGATGGGAAGCCTTTCCAGTTTTCTCCAGATACTTTTCATTCTTAAACATGGTTCATATAGGGACACATATTTCTTAAAATACCAGTACTGATGGGGAAAATGCAAAAGCTGCATAATGAGGAAATTTCGATACTTTTTGCCAAAAGGGCTCTTTTTGATCTCTAGATGCCAAATTATTCTCTTAGAATTTCACTGCTTAGAGCTATTCATAATAAATAAATGAATAATTAAAACTGTTATAAGAAAAAAACACGTAGTTGTAGCCTTTGGAAAATGTAGTCCTCACTTCACTTTGTGCTAGAGAGGAACATACACAAAAATATGAAGGGTCTGATTAGGGAACTTCATTGCATCGCTACTAACCTGATGCAATTACTTCGATTTTTTGTCTACAGATGGAGGTAAAATCGGTGTGAGAAGGCTGATACTACAAAGGCTGGTAGTTTACTTCAGTAGAACTAAGCCCTTATGTAGTGCATTGACTGCAGAAGAAAGAATTGTAGGAACTGGATGTGTAATCTCTAATTTTTTCTATAAAAACATTACATTGTAGGAATGTTTAGGAAACTTGGGATTGATTAGAGAAAGGGCTTTTCTATGAGTGATGAGGTTTTCCACACACCTCATTCAATCTCTTCTGGATATGCTCACTCTCTTCATTTGCTGTGAGCTGGAAATGGGGTGACCAAGGCAGCTCCATGTCGCCGGTGTGTGGTTTTGCATCCTGCCACACTGCTCACCTGCATCTTGGTCTCTTATCTCCAGTTCTTCAATGCTGATAGCAAGTGCCTAAAAATGAGTCAAGAACCAGAAAAGAAGAAACTGTTCTATGAAAAAAAAAAATTAAGCTTGTGGAGGGAAAACCTCTTCTTAAATTTGTCTGGTGACTTCTAGGCCATTAGTGTTGACCTTTTCCAAATACTAAGAATCAGTAAAACTAGAAACGCACCATGTAGAAAGAAAAGATTTTTAGTTGTTCATACAGCTCCAGGGTTGGATGTTTTAAGAATACCAAATATTGTAAAAGCTGCAATTAAATCTTAGTTAATAACTCTATCCCCACACACCCAAATCCCTTGAATATTCCAAAACAGGTAACAGCGGGGATTTTTTTCCAAGTATTTACAATAGTCTTGGTTGCAACTCAGATACAGTAATACCTCGCCTATTGATTCGCGTCTTCACGGATTTGCGGAATATTTCTCAGCAAATATTAACTGTGTGTCAGGACTGGGGTGTCCCAGTGTGCAGTGCTCTCAAGTGCTTGTCCTCTCCAGCACTTCTCAGGGGAGCGCCTGCGGAGTGTGAACAGGGACTGTCGAGCCCCTGCCCTGCCACGGCCCTAGGGCGAGCTTCCCCACCGTGGCAGCAGTGCAATCATATGTGGCAGCAGTGGCCTGGTGGTGGCAAAAGCAGCAGCGTGGCTGAAAGGAAGCCCATGGATTCTCATGGGGTCTCCCCAGTCGGAGAGGGCTCAGAAACAGTTCCCTTTGCTCCCCTGTGCTGTGAGAGGCCATGGGCAGTGCTCCCCAGCTCTCTAGGGAGATGAGCATGGCCTATGTGCATATTCATGCTTGTGGATTGCATGATTTGCACGACCCCCACGAGACCTGAAACCCATGAATGCAGAGGCAAGNTTATCACATATTCTTTTGAATATATGCTGGAATTTGACAAGCTTTCTGTCAGTATCTTCAGCGATCAGAGCTTTCCTAATTCAGAGTGTAGAAATATTTCAAAAGATAGGAAAGATGGTCTTGAAGCAAAGGCGGTGGATCAATGCTGAAGTAGCAATGGATCTATTTCCAAGTGCTTGCAGCACGTCAGATTAACATGGTGTGCAATGGGATGCTGTATTTCACTGTTTACAAAGTAAAGATAATTATTATTTCCATTTTCTGGCTTTTCTGCTTAAATCAAGCATTTTTTAGCATTTGTTTTCTCTTCTGTGTTTTTGTAACTGCTGACACAATGGGGTCTTGATCCTATCCATTGCTTCTGGTACTGCTACAATATTCTGCTTTTGAAATTAAGGAGCCCAGGATATCAGAATCTGATAAACGTGATGGGAAGCCTTTCCAGTTTTCTCCAGATACTTTTCATTCTTAAACATGGTTCATATAGGGACACATATTTCTTAAAATACCAGTACTGATGGGGAAAATGCAAAAGCTGCATAATGAGGAAATTTCGATACTTTTTGCCAAAAGGGCTCTTTTTGATCTCTAGATGCCAAATTATTCTCTTAGAATTTCACTGCTTAGAGCTATTCATAATAAATAAATGAATAATTAAAACTGTTATAAGAAAAAAACACGTAGTTGTAGCCTTTGGAAAATGTAGTCCTCACTTCACTTTGTGCTAGAGAGGAACATACACAAAAATATGAAGGGTCTGATTAGGGAACTTCATTGCATCGCTACTAACCTGATGCAATTACTTCGATTTTTTGTCTACAGATGGAGGTAAAATCGGTGTGAGAAGGCTGATACTACAAAGGCTGGTAGTTTACTTCAGTAGAACTAAGCCCTTATGTAGTGCATTGACTGCAGAAGAAAGAATTGTAGGAACTGGATGTGTAATCTCTAATTTTTTCTATAAAAACATTACATTGTAGGAATGTTTAGGAAACTTGGGATTGATTAGAGAAAGGGCTTTTCTATGAGTGATGAGGTTTTCCACACACCTCATTCAATCTCTTCTGGATATGCTCACTCTCTTCATTTGCTGTGAGCTGGAAATGGGGTGACCAAGGCAGCTCCATGTCGCCGGTGTGTGGTTTTGCATCCTGCCACACTGCTCACCTGCATCTTGGTCTCTTATCTCCAGTTCTTCAATGCTGATAGCAAGTGCCTAAAAATGAGTCAAGAACCAGAAAAGAAGAAACTGTTCTATGAAAAAAAAAAATTAAGCTTGTGGAGGGAAAACCTCTTCTTAAATTTGTCTGGTGACTTCTAGGCCATTAGTGTTGACCTTTTCCAAATACTAAGAATCAGTAAAACTAGAAACGCACCATGTAGAAAGAAAAGATTTTTAGTTGTTCATACAGCTCCAGGGTTGGATGTTTTAAGAATACCAAATATTGTAAAAGCTGCAATTAAATCTTAGTTAATAACTCTATCCCCACACACCCAAATCCCTTGAATATTCCAAAACAGGTAACAGCGGGGATTTTTTTCCAAGTATTTACAATAGTCTTGGTTGCAACTCAGATACAGTAATACCTCGCCTATTGATTCGCGTCTTCACGGATTTGCGGAATATTTCTCAGCAAATATTAACTGTGTGTCAGGACTGGGGTGTCCCAGTGTGCAGTGCTCTCAAGTGCTTGTCCTCTCCAGCACTTCTCAGGGGAGCGCCTGCGGAGTGTGAACAGGGACTGTCGAGCCCCTGCCCTGCCACGGCCCTAGGGCGAGCTTCCCCACCGTGGCAGCAGTGCAATCATATGTGGCAGCAGTGGCCTGGTGGTGGCAAAAGCAGCAGCGTGGCTGAAAGGAAGCCCATGGATTCTCATGGGGTCTCCCCAGTCGGAGAGGGCTCAGAAACAGTTCCCTTTGCTCCCCTGTGCTGTGAGAGGCCATGGGCAGTGCTCCCCAGCTCTCTAGGGAGATGAGCATGGCCTATGTGCATATTCATGCTTGTGGATTGCATGATTTGCACGACCCCCACGAGACCTGAAACCCATGAATGCAGAGGCAAGACTGTATTTTCCTTTTTTGCCTCTAAATAAGACCTAAAGAGCATATTTCCACTACAGCCAGATGTAACTTATCANTCAGAGCTTTCCTAATTCAGAGTGTAGAAATATTTCAAAAGATAGGAAAGATGGTCTTGAAGCAAAGGCGGTGGATCAATGCTGAAGTAGCAATGGATCTATTTCCAAGTGCTTGCAGCACGTCAGATTAACATGGTGTGCAATGGGATGCTGTATTTCACTGTTTACAAAGTAAAGATAATTATTATTTCCATTTTCTGGCTTTTCTGCTTAAATCAAGCATTTTTTAGCATTTGTTTTCTCTTCTGTGTTTTTGTAACTGCTGACACAATGGGGTCTTGATCCTATCCATTGCTTCTGGTACTGCTACAATATTCTGCTTTTGAAATTAAGGAGCCCAGGATATCAGAATCTGATAAACGTGATGGGAAGCCTTTCCAGTTTTCTCCAGATACTTTTCATTCTTAAACATGGTTCATATAGGGACACATATTTCTTAAAATACCAGTACTGATGGGGAAAATGCAAAAGCTGCATAATGAGGAAATTTCGATACTTTTTGCCAAAAGGGCTCTTTTTGATCTCTAGATGCCAAATTATTCTCTTAGAATTTCACTGCTTAGAGCTATTCATAATAAATAAATGAATAATTAAAACTGTTATAAGAAAAAAACACGTAGTTGTAGCCTTTGGAAAATGTAGTCCTCACTTCACTTTGTGCTAGAGAGGAACATACACAAAAATATGAAGGGTCTGATTAGGGAACTTCATTGCATCGCTACTAACCTGATGCAATTACTTCGATTTTTTGTCTACAGATGGAGGTAAAATCGGTGTGAGAAGGCTGATACTACAAAGGCTGGTAGTTTACTTCAGTAGAACTAAGCCCTTATGTAGTGCATTGACTGCAGAAGAAAGAATTGTAGGAACTGGATGTGTAATCTCTAATTTTTTCTATAAAAACATTACATTGTAGGAATGTTTAGGAAACTTGGGATTGATTAGAGAAAGGGCTTTTCTATGAGTGATGAGGTTTTCCACACACCTCATTCAATCTCTTCTGGATATGCTCACTCTCTTCATTTGCTGTGAGCTGGAAATGGGGTGACCAAGGCAGCTCCATGTCGCCGGTGTGTGGTTTTGCATCCTGCCACACTGCTCACCTGCATCTTGGTCTCTTATCTCCAGTTCTTCAATGCTGATAGCAAGTGCCTAAAAATGAGTCAAGAACCAGAAAAGAAGAAACTGTTCTATGAAAAAAAAAAATTAAGCTTGTGGAGGGAAAACCTCTTCTTAAATTTGTCTGGTGACTTCTAGGCCATTAGTGTTGACCTTTTCCAAATACTAAGAATCAGTAAAACTAGAAACGCACCATGTAGAAAGAAAAGATTTTTAGTTGTTCATACAGCTCCAGGGTTGGATGTTTTAAGAATACCAAATATTGTAAAAGCTGCAATTAAATCTTAGTTAATAACTCTATCCCCACACACCCAAATCCCTTGAATATTCCAAAACAGGTAACAGCGGGGATTTTTTTCCAAGTATTTACAATAGTCTTGGTTGCAACTCAGATACAGTAATACCTCGCCTATTGATTCGCGTCTTCACGGATTTGCGGAATATTTCTCAGCAAATATTAACTGTGTGTCAGGACTGGGGTGTCCCAGTGTGCAGTGCTCTCAAGTGCTTGTCCTCTCCAGCACTTCTCAGGGGAGCGCCTGCGGAGTGTGAACAGGGACTGTCGAGCCCCTGCCCTGCCACGGCCCTAGGGCGAGCTTCCCCACCGTGGCAGCAGTGCAATCATATGTGGCAGCAGTGGCCTGGTGGTGGCAAAAGCAGCAGCGTGGCTGAAAGGAAGCCCATGGATTCTCATGGGGTCTCCCCAGTCGGAGAGGGCTCAGAAACAGTTCCCTTTGCTCCCCTGTGCTGTGAGAGGCCATGGGCAGTGCTCCCCAGCTCTCTAGGGAGATGAGCATGGCCTATGTGCATATTCATGCTTGTGGATTGCATGATTTGCACGACCCCCACGAGACCTGAAACCCATGAATGCAGAGGCAAGACTGTATTTTCCTTTTTTGCCTCTAAATAAGACCTAAAGAGCATATTTCCACTACAGCCAGATGTAACTTATCAGTCAAGGCAAGCTGAAACGCTCAGACATGTTTGGAGGTAGAAAAATGTATCCTTTGAGTTCATTGAATGAACAATGCCTGATCTTTTAAGTTACCATAAATACAATCTCACGCTCAATCCTAGAGCAGGCTTGCACCACCACTGGATACAGTCCTGGGGAAGAGGCTCACAGGTATGGGTGCTGACATGCCAGCACTGGCCCACGCCACCTCTGGGAACAGACCCAGGGTAGCAGCAGAGCAGGGGCGAGCACTGGGTCCTAGAGTGAGCCTGCACCACTTCTGGCTACCGTCCCAGGGAAGGGACTCGCAGGGACAGGGACTGGGACTGCAGCACTAGCCCGTGCCGCCTTAGGGCACAGTCCCAGGGCAGCAGTGGAGCAGGGACAAGTGCTGGAACCCCAGCACTGGCCTGCACCACCTCTGGATACAGTCCCAGGGCTGTGGCAGAGCAAGGTAGGGAACTGGGATCCCAGCACCAGCCCGTGTCACCTCTGGATACAGTCTCCGGGCAGCAGCTCGCAGGGATGAGTGAGAGACGCTGCCCCCACACCCTACAGGGAATGGGTGTCCCGTCCAACGGGGCAGTGCCAGCGCCTCCCCTTGGTGGAGCAGAGGTACTGCGCATGCGTTGACTGGGAAGCTTCGCGAATAACTGAACAATTTTCACTGAAAAAAAAATCCGCGAAGGAATGAAAACGCACAACCTGAACTGCAAATAAGTGAGGTATGACTGTAAAAATCCACTTTAGTACAGTGGTGAGCATCCCCACCTCTCATGTGGGAGACCGAGGGTTCGATTCCCGCCAGGGAGGCAGTGGTGCTGTTTAAGAGTTTAAGAGCTGGACTCAATCATGCTTCCAACTCAGAATATTCTGTGATTCTGTAATTGCTTTCACTAGTTTTATTCCTGTAGTTAAGAATATGCTGTAATTTGCCGAATTGAAATTGCTACATCTTTGGTTTTGGTAAGGTAATTGTCATTTCTGTTAATTGAATATAAAGGGTGTCAGTACATTTCTGCGTGTGTTCTGATCACAGTAAACAGTAATAAAGGATAGTGAAACAGAGGAAATTCCAGATTATATTTTGCAGCTTGTATTCAGAATCAGTAGCTCTGGGAAGCCTGTTTTGTGAGGGGTTATTTTCAAGACCATTTCCTGTGCATGTCTGTTCTTACAAGGCCTGTTTCTACCTGAGTTAGGGTCAAGAACAAATAGACTTCAATGAACACCCATCTTGGATTCTACTTTACAAGGTAATATCCTGAACAAGTTACTTAGAAAATTATTATCTTTTCAAGCATTTGGTTCTGAAAAGTGAGTTTTTATAAAACAAAAATACTCCTTCCAAAATACAGAATTCCCTTAAGAATCTCTTATAGTTTAAACAATACCCCTTTTTCCTTTTAAATAAAAGTGAGACAGAGTAAATCAGTGTAGCAGGGGCATGGAAAAAAAATCAGTCTGTCTTTGTTTGCATAGGTCCTGTTTCCAGGATATTTCTGTGCTAATTGCATGCTTGATGATGATTTTGCATGGTTTCTATATGATCTATTACCAAATGTAATGTTCCAGGCATATGGCTCTGACGTATATTTAATCAATGTTTATTAGTTTATTTGGAAAGGAAACAAATTTATCATGAGAATTACCTGGAGAGAAATAATTCCACTTTTTTTCATCATCACAATTTGTCTAATCCTCTTTTCTTGATTTCCTTAATGCAAGCTAGGCCTTTCTTAGAGTCATAGATTACTTGTAGTTCACTTGTCTGGCATTTCACTTCTAAACTGAGAAACCGAAGTATTGATTCCTGAAAGGTGTTTTGGGTTTTGTGCATTAAAGCATGAAACTTGGATACACCTGATAGAAAACCTGCTGGTTAACAGGATTCACATCCTGCTGATTCTTTTTAATGCATGACGCTATTCTTACATGCCACAATGTGAGGTGCATATTAGTAGAAATTAAATTGTAGGGGGAGAAATTAAGTGAGGAATCTGGGGAAGGAAAAACCCCAGCACTCAGCTGAAAAATGATAGCTTTATACTGAAAGGTTTTTCTTTTTAGTAATAGAAACAGCAATTAATTTCTCAGTTTCTTCTTTATGTGGCTGAAGAATATACACTACTCTGTTGGTTTTTTAACAGCAGTCTTCAAGTGAAATCTGATCACTGGAATTCTGCTTGGGAATAACTTTGGGATCTAAATCAGTGTGTGTAAATTATGCATGCATGAGCACAAGAAATAATTTTGTTTTCATAACAGCCAATTGTACACTCAGATGAATGTTTGCATATGTAGTCACCCATTTGGAGCTGGGCCCAAACTAAATTAGAATTAATACCATGGGCTAGTTCCAGGATATATAACATAAATAAGTCACAGAATCACAGAATATTCTGAGTTGGAAGGGACTCACAGGGATCATCGAGTCCAGCTCCTAAGTGAATGGCCCATACAGGGATTGAACCCATAACTGTGGTGTTACTAGCACCATGCTTTAACCATCTGAGCTAATCTCAGGGTCAGTCCATTTAGAATGATGTAATATACATTAAAAATACCCACTTCTGCAGACTGCTTTCTGTAGAGCCTGTTTAGCACCATGCTTTATGTAGCTGCAACCCAGTGTAGCTGCAACAATCACACACCATCAGGTAAACATGCACATTGGAGATAAGGGGTTGGTACATCGGCTAGAACTGTCATCAACACAAATTTTGTGCACATGTAATGTTAAGAAACAGCCTAGGCTGTGTAAGAGGTTGTAGATAAGACTGTTCCAAGCACCTCTTGTTTTTCAAGCTCCTCCACTCCACGCTGCTTGAGCAGTGGCTGTGCAAATGAGGAGATGGGCTATTACCAGGAGACAGACACTTCAGCTCAAACCCCCTGAGAGGATAGCATGCACTTTAAGAGTAATAATAGCTGCCAGCCATTGAGAGCCTCAGGGGATGGGATCCTGACATGCTCCGTGACATTCAAGAAGCCTGCCTGATGTTTTGTGTCAAGTCTAATGCCCAGGCTTGAAACGCAGTGTTGGAGGGAGAAGGGTACAAAACCCCGTCTCTTGATTTAAAATGGACATTACATCACTTTCGTGTTTAGCATCTTCTGCAGCTTGATGTCTCGGACTCTCTGGAGGACAAGGGTTTAGATAGCTTCATCTCCTACCCCATCCTTCCCTCCATGCTTCCCCCTCTATACAATGGCTGCTACCAGAGCCGGACTCATAAGGAAGCACCGTCTGCCATCCCCTGTTCCCACTAATGTTACCCATCCTTTAAGGTACACATCAATCGTAGAGGGTTATGTACCAGATCCTCCTAAGTGGTGAGACTATACACAGCACACCCATTGTGGTCTCCTGTCACAGGCCACGGGAACAATCTGCAGAACCCTCTGTCTGGCCCCATTGTTTGTGGTCAGACACTGGTGTGGTCTCTAGAGATGGAGCTAGTCTCGGTTTTAACAAATCTGGTGATTAGGCTCAAAGTAGCCTAAACAAGACATTAGTGTTATGTATTTCATTTTCTGTTACTGGAAGACATTTCTAACTGTGCCTTTGGATCCAATCATGTACAGTTTCAGAGGTTTTTTTAGTGTCAGCAGAGGAAAGGATGCTCTTACTATACCATAAAATCTTTTTTAGAACAGCTAAGGAGCACCAAAAGAATAGAAGAATAAACCATAGCAAGGAAATGATTGTGCATAATAAGTTGTATGTAGTAAGAAAGAGAGAGTTAATGGCATGGTTTGAAACAAGGGAATGAGAATCGTGACTCTTGATTTTTAGTTTCTATTATACCCTTATTAATATTCTTTAGGGTCAGATGATTCTGTGGTGTGAAATCTTGGGATCAGATAGAATACTGATGCTTTCATTTTAGCCAATATGTTGTATAATACAAAAAATGAGTGTACTGGAGGGTTTTTAACCAGACTGTTTAAGTGAGATGGTTGTTCATTCATTGCCTTCAATTTCAAGTAAGCCAAACGTAAAGTGTGGTCTGCCTGTGGCATCCTATAAAGATACTGTAATAGTAATGTGTTGTTTGAACTGTGGACACAGTCAGATCTGTGTGATGAGACAAATGTCAGATGATGGCTTGTTTGTTGCCTATTGTTGACTATTGAATTGATTTTTTTTTCTTTGTGGATAGTGGAAAAATCTTATTTGCAAGGTAATGGAACGATATTAAAGATGAGTAGGTTGTCTAGTGGAGCTTTTAAACCTGTAGTTTTGAAATTATGTCCATGCAAATGAGGTGGAATGATTTGAGACATAAGCTGAGGCAAGCAGAGAGGAGCTACTACACTGGAAAATTAGTCTTTTAAGCATCTAATCACCTTTGCTGTAGTGGTGAGTGTCCCCGCCTCTCATGCGGGAGACCACGGCTTCAATTCCCACCAGGGAGGCAGTGGTGTCCTTTAAGAGTTGGACTCGATGATCCTTGTGGGTCCCTTCCAACTCAGAATACCTGTGATTGTGTGAAAGTGTAGAGAGCAGGAAAATAAGCAGAGAAAGGTTGTGGATGCCTTTTAGGAACAAACTAGTGAGAGAACCAATGATACGAAATATTAATATGATGATAAAAGGGAGATTCTTTAGTACAGTGATCACTGGACACTGAAAACATGCACACAAAATGACTTTGAAGTTCAGAACTTTAATCGTTATTTTCCTCAAAGTTACATAAATGATGAAATGTAGTCAAGTAAATAACTGGTTTTTTGGAAGAGATTGCACTCAGGAGTTGTTTTGACTTAGTCTAGCATGGCAAGTAACAGACATGAAGGCAGAGCTAGAAATGTTCTCTTATACTTATCTCTGGTATCTATTTTTCTGAGAAAATGTCAGTTTTTCATTTCAATTCTTCAAAGCAAAGAAAATCAACTACTGTCACACTTAAGGAAGTAAGACCTTGCTTTGATTATTTTTTAATTTTAATTCATAGGGTAAAATGAATAGGCAAGCAAGACATTATTAATGGTGCTAATATTTCACACTCTAGAACTTAAATAGCATATTATAGTTCTCCTCAACAGTACAGGATTTTTACCCCGTTATTTCTTAGGTCTTGTTGAAAATAAAACCACAATGAATTGCAAGTAATTGTTTCTTGTCCATGTCGTATATTGAGGACTGACTGAGATACATCAAGAGAAGATGGAACTTTGCTGATCTGACCCTGTTGGGATGGGAATTATTGAAGTGACCTATTTTTAAAAATGTGTTTCGTCTTGCTCTTTCCAGTCAGAAGGTGGTGTGTAGCAATAGTGGGACGTTAGCGGTCTAGGTTGATCCTTGTGGGCTGTTGTACCTGTGGGCAGATTTCTGTGAAGATACTCTGATGTGTTCTCAAATCAGTCTGCTTGAGAAATAGCACTTACCTTCTTCAGTAGCCTTTTAAAGAGTCTAGCATCATCTTTTATCTGCCTGATTCATTATCCTATTTATCACTTTTACCAAGTATAAAAGTATCTTCCTTAGGGCCGGCTTGAAATGCTGTGAAAATGGATTGCTGCATAAATAATACGTGATTACTAGTATCCAGCAATCATCCTGGCTTTATATTTCATCTGTGTAGAACATGTCGGCTTGTCTAGATACTGTGAGCTTGCCTTTAGCATCAGAGATAGCACTGGTTATCTACTTTTTGGGTTCCCAAGAACAAGCCTATTGAGACTTGCTAGTGGTGCTCCCCGAGAGGTTTTATGTGAAGCGAGCTGGAGCTATCAAGTTAGCAGAAATAATGTTTCTGGGTTTGGATTTGGGGATTTTGGGTTTTTTTTTCCCCAAGGCGGAATAAAAGAAATGTAATCGCCTCATTTTTCTATCTTCCATTAAAAAATTTGTCTTTGAATATGGCTTTGAAAACGTGATCGGGGCAATTCGAAACACTACTCCCTGTGTCAACCTTTGCTTGTGTGTTTATGGGAAACCAAATAAGTCTAGTGTATCAGAGCCTGGCACAGAGATGCAAAATCCATTTATGTAGTCGAAGTACGTCTCAAACATCTCTTCACCATAACTGTAATGTTTAGTAACCTGTTGAAATCCAGCATTTAACAAGGTAATACACGCGTGACTTTGGCATAAATAGTGCCAGTTTGTTGTTTCGTAGCATCTATAGTGAAAAGAGGATGGAAGTGGCGTGCAGGGTAATTCCATCAAAATAATAAGGATGCTGAGTCTTGTGTGCTGCCTGCATGGCTGTCAGGAGAGTGGTGCAGCCTTGAGGTTTCTGGTGCTGGTTTAGAAACAGAACTTAAAGGGCTTGGTATTTATCATTTACCCTAGAAACTTATTATTGCTGGGTGTGCTGCTTTGGGTTTTTTCCCTCCTATTGTGCCAATTAAATATAAGTAGGTTGCAGATACTGATCATTGCACTGAGCAATTGGGGGAAGGTGTTGCTGATGCTGCTGATAGTTGGATGTTTCTGTGTCACAATTCGTCAGATAAGTTGAGAAGATTGCTAGCTCCAGAGAGGTCCAGCAGCAATCTGTTACACTTGAAGCAAACTGCTTTGCATTCATAGACTTTAGTGGTTTGTTACAGAGGGGAGTAATGGCTTTTGGGCAGTGCTAAACAGAGTTTTCTGTCTTTTACCTTTTCATGCTGCAGGTCTAATCGCTTTAGCATCCCTCTCAAATATAATATACCATAATAGTTTACTGCATGACTGTCATATGTGCTGTTTGTTCAAGTAATTGCTATTCCCCCGTCTCTGTCTGCTCTAGCTAAATGAAGATTCCAGAGTGGTCCTGAAATTTCATTAGCAACTCCAGGGTTCTAGGGACGGGATAAGGGATACAGATGCTGACTATTCATTCATGCCTGTTTCTTAGGAGATATTCTGGTTTCCCTGTGCTTGACATTTACAGCTCATTCAGTGGTAAACTTCATTTGGTAAGCATTAACTCATCTGCAGATGTTAGTGTTCCACTGATCTTTCAGGACTGCGGTTCAGATCCAAGTTCATTTCACAAGTGGCTGACGGACTGTGTTAAACTGTTTTTCTGTTTAAGTCAGTATGCTGCCAAGCATCCACATCACGAGGAAAACCACAATTGTCAGGGAGAGACTGAAGACATGAAGCCAGTCCCTTCAACCAGTTGTTAATTACAGTATATTGGAGCCAGTGGAGTGATGAGAAATTACTCCGTCTGAAGACATGGTGGTGTACACGGTTCCACCTCATCAAGCAAAACATTTTTTACCCAGGTCAGTGATGAGTCCTAGTGGCACGACTCTAGAGTGAATTTGGTAGCTGCCATTCCTGCAGCGGTCCCAGAACTTGCAGCAGTTGAGCCCGGTGTTTGACTGCCTGAGGCCTGTGCTGATGCATGAAATTTATTAATAAAAAAAAAAGAAAAAAGTGAAAAATGGAATAAAAAATATCTATGGACCACTTCTCCTGAAAAATTTCATCGTTAAAGTAAATATTGTGTAAAAATGGACATATGCATCATTTTACCACATAGGAGAAATGGATCACTAATGTTAGTGATACAGAAATATGAGCTGGGACTTTTCCTATTGGTACAGTATTACCAACTTGCTTTAGTTTTCACTGTGCACTGTCAGTACTTGTAGTGTTATGTATACGGCTGAGGATGCTGGTGAGTAGTTTGACAAGATCCAGACGTGGAAGGAGAGGTTGCAGAGAAGACTAATTTCCCAGAGGCTTGTCAAACAAGAAGAATTTCAACTCTTTCAGAGCTTGATCCCTCCATTGGGGATAGGAAATGATGCTGGAGATAATTAGTTGAGGTGGACTCTGCAGGATAAGCTTTCAGGAGCTGTCCAGCTTGTTGTCCAGTGTTTCTTTCCCTGGGGCCTCAGTTATTGTCTTACTTTCTGTCTAACCTTAGTACTGCTGGAAGCATTCGGTGCTTACAGAGAATGTTTCTCCAACTGTACTTCCTTTCTCTCTATGCTCCCATTTTGCTTTGATGGCTTCTGCCAGAAAATACATCAAAAAGCTGCTCATCTTCAGAGGAATTCATGACCTCTGGGGGCCATTCCTACCAACTTTCACACGAAGAATTCAGCGTTGCTGTTGGTCAGCCTTCCTTGTCAACACCCCTGAAACTTTTGTCCCCTTTTCAGTTAATCTTCACAGGCTCTTCCTTGCTGTCCTTCCTGCTTGTCTGGCAAAGGAAATAAACATCCTGTTCCCTCTTTTTAAAACCCCCGCTTTCTGTAGTGCTATAAAAAAATTGACCAACAGTTGGAGTCCGTTCTGAGACCACATCGTAGTAAAGTAGTGAACATTTTCTCATTTTCTCTTCAGTCTATGTTTCAAGGTCTTAGTGGACATGTGTGAGGTGTTGCCTTGTTGGGGGTGGAAATAATGGGGTTTGTTCTATGTTTGTGTCTCCTTGCTTCATGAAGGATCTCTGTTCAGAACCTAGATTCCAAACTTCATCTTAACATGTCAGCATTTATTCACAGAATGATTTTATTTGAAAGGGACCTTTAAAGATCATCTAGTCAACCTTCAAATAACATTGTTCATAATAAAACATTTACAGTAATGTCAGCTGTTTCTTGTTAATAAATAAGTTCCGTGAACAGGGAACTGAGCTTGGAAGTTAAGAGGAAAAAGAAATCTTATGATTTCTGGAAATGAGGTCAGGATTTGCAGGAAGATTACATGTGGTTGATGTCTCAAGCCTGTCACTTTTTTATGAGGCATTTGGTCAATGACCTTAATGTGATGCTTTCATTTTTAGTCAGATTTGAAGTAGCCATGCAGTTGGACTAGATGATTGTTGCAGATCCTTTCCAGATGATCTCTTCATTCCCTTCTCCCTCTCTTCTTCCTACCTGCCTAAACTGTTTTCCTTGGGAAAACATACTATGTAAAACACAAGAGCCTGAGAACAGCAGCATTCCCTCAAAGACAAGGTCCACCTGGCCCTGTACTACAGTCTCCAGAGTGGCCAACAATCAATGTCTAAAGGAGAGCACAGAAGCAGTGCAAGGCTGCTTCTCTCAGGGTCCTGGGTGTGCTCATGGGCCTCAGTGGCTGGGATCAGTCTTCTCTGGGACCCCCACCACCTCCTGCCAAGATCCCAGGGGACATGTCGCAGCTCAGCCTGGGACCTTCAGTCCCTGCCTGAGCCAAACTGTAGGTGTGTCCATGTCTGTCCCTGTATCCTGGGTGGGCCTAGGACCTTTACCGCAACAACCTTCTTCACTGCATGCCTGCAGAGTTCATTAAAGAGTTCATCAGCAACCTTTATTCATGCTGCTCGAGACTAAAGCATATCCCCACAGGGATGACATGAGTTGCATTGCACTGCCCCACCAGTGTTTGGTCTCTTGTAGATTTTTCAGTATCTGGACTTAGGTTTGGCATTTTCTCCTGTGAAACTTCACAAATGGAAGCTTGGTTAATGTTCCCCAGCAGGCAGACATCAGTTTTGAAAGGGACTGGACTGTCACCACCAGTGCCATGTTCAGAGCCCACACACCGCCCCCATCCAAATCTGCTGGTTGTGACTGCATGGAGCTGGACTCCAACAGGCTCCTGATGGGGGAAGCCTCCTTAACGCATCTCTCAGGCTCCACCCTTTGTGCTTTTCTGTCATTAAATGTAGGAAACAGGGAAGTTCGTGCTCAGGTCTTTTGAATTCAGATTGCAGAAAACCATCATTCAAGAAATGTAGGTTTCCTTGTCCATATCATATTCTGGATTTCATGGCACCCGTGAGGCAGAAGAAGCTTTGTCTCATGGTGTAGTTCTATGGCCCTCATCCTCCCCACGAGCTGAACCTGGGAGAGAAGACCATCATCATCTGATGAATTCCAAGACTGAGCTGCAAATTGAGAACCATGTGGTAGATTTCCAGATTAGCAAACGGAAGATCTCACCTGAAAACAGCATGAAGATGTTGCTATCTTTTTGATTTGCCTTTGATGTAAAACAACCAGTGTTTTCATTTTATATTAATATGTGCAGATTTTGTGCCTTTACTTGAAAAAGCTGGAATGCTTTCCACAACAGATGAAACTCTGATTTTGAGCCAGATTTCAATGCAACTGAGGTTTTTCACTGGGCAATTAAAATCCTCAATTAACATATTAATTATTTTTCTAATGGTATTGCATTCTTTTTCTTTTTGTCTTCTGAAGGGAAAAGAAAATGTGTAATTTGTATACTGGTTTGTGAGTTACTTAGCTAATTTACACAAGAGAATTTGTTAGTATTTATCTTGCAGTCACAAAACTGTGCATTTATTTTAATGGATTTTATATATTTCCTGCTCTAGTGAAGTGTGTTAAAATAGTAGCTTCAGCTGGCAAGTGGAATTACCAAACCTGAAAAATGCAGGAGTTTCTTTTACATGTTTTTATTTGTTGAGGTAGGAAGAACAAACAACTTGTAGCATAAATAACAGGTGCTATCTGTCTTTCTCTGATCTTTAGAAAAGCTGAAAAACCTTTCAAATATCAATCTGTGGAGGTTAAAAAAGGAGTAGTTCTGATCTCTTCCGTGTTGTTCTAATCCCTTCAATGCAAAGAAAGTGCTTAAACCGTGCGGCAGCCAGCTGTTAATTAACAGCATATGGGGGCTGATGCTGACAGGGGCAAACGAAGAAGGGAAGAACGGAGAGGAACAGAAGAGCATATGTGCAGGACAAACATACCTGCTTTTCTGTTACTGTTAACAGAACTGTTCACTGACAGAAAAGCATGATGTGTGTGGTGCTCCGTCTCTGAAGCGCCTCGGTTTGGGCAGATGTCTGTTCTCTGATGGCAGATCAGCCCCTCTGCAGATGGTGTCATCCTGAATGCGAGTATTTGGTGTCTCTCGAAACAAACCGTTGACCTCTGAATGAAATAATTTTTCGGGTTTGAGTAGGAAGAGGTTTTCTTGCACGCTCTGAGCTGTTACAAGCCTGTACTGCACGTTGTAGCTGGAGTTCTGTTGGGTTAATTACTCTACAAATTGCCCCAAGGCACTGAGCAGTTCATGGGTTAAGAGCAAGCAGTATAGAAAGTGTGGGCTGCAGCGGGAGGCAAGGATACAGCGGAAATGGAATCATGTACAAGTGGATGTATGCACAGGTATTGATTTTAGCTGTTCACATTCCAGCTTTATTGTGATCAGGGTTTTCTTTGCAAAAATGTTCTTGAGTAAGGGATCCGAAGCAAGATGACGGGTACGAGCAGGATATGAATTTTAAGATTTCCTCAGGCAGGGCATGGCATTCATAGAGGTGATGTTAATGTACTTGTATGATAAGCAGAAAAAAACCCCAGAAGCTGCTTGGAGACTACATAAGTGGCAGGATAGCAGGGGCGAGCAAACGCTGCTGTAGGGAGGGGGACAGACCTGAAGGAAATGAAAAGTGGAGGGAGAGAAGGGGAAGATGGAATAGTAGCAGAAACGAAGGAGATAGATAAGAAAGCTGAAAGGAGAGGGACTGAAGCACAGCTGGGCTTGTCAGGGCTGAATAGCAAACAAGCAACCTTAATGTTAAGTGATGGGTGATGAAAGAGAAGGTGTTAGGCGAGGTGAGAGAGAGAAAAGCAGAAATCAGAGAAGCAGTAAACATCAACTGAATCAACTTCAATTTGCTTCATTTTGAGAAGGAGAATTAGATTAGGAAATCTCCACTGCTAAGTGGATTCATCTCCCTGCTTTTCACTTTTCTCCTGGATCATGTTAATCTCATACAGAGATCTCAGAAGAAACTACTTACCCACTGTGCGGGGCTGATTTTGTTGAAAAACTGTTCTTCCCAGACAGAAAAAGAATGCACAAAGGCTGTGAATAGTCTTGAAACAAACAGCACAACTTCGGTATTCTTTACTCTGTTCTTTTCACCTCTTTATCACATAAATTCTAAACGTAATACCACTGATTTTCCTGACTCTTGAGATGGTATGTTTGCATACACATTTATTGAAATAAGTCCTGTTTAGACTTGTATTGCAGTAACAACTGTCAGACCCGGACATGAACTGAGGAGAGGACAAATGCTGTACAAGTGCCATGTGAAACCCAAATAAAAGTTCCAGGAAACGTGCAATCTAAATGTAAAGACAGAAGTTCATAGGTGACCAGGGACAGCCAACAAAAAATCCTGAAAACAGTGTTCATCAGAGTCTCTCTGATCCCAGGCTCTCCAATATACCTGAAGTGCACTTCAACTATAATTACATTTCTGAAGCACGTCATTTAACATAAATGTACCCCTGAGTAAATCTAGTCATATGTAAGATAGCACTTTTCCTATTAAAGTTTGAATGCATGCAGGCACATGTGCCACTTCTCCTGGCTCAGGGGGTAAATACACCACGGGTGGCAGAGCCCTGGCTGCAGGTAGCACTGGAGCTTTGTGGCCCTGTGGGGTGTTCCTGGCTGGATGGGGTGATGGCAGCTGAGCCTTCTGTCAGGCTTGCTATAAACCCTGAACAGCAAATTTCTTTTCAATTAAATGAGTGAAGGGATCACAACACTGTGATCCCTTTCTCTGTGCAAAAAATGCTTTCTGTGACTCAGTATAGGTTTTGCAGGATGTGAGCCAGGCGGTTTAGGCAGACAGTACATCAGGGGTTTTTTGCTTCACATTCACAAACGAAATGACTTGGTGTCCATAATACTGTGATGCTTTGAGGAAGGAGGAGTGAGGAAATTTATTGCAATACCTTGAGGTTGTGTTGTCTGCTGCAGCGTGCTCAGCACAGCAGGAGACAGGTGGGACGCAAGTCTGGGAGCTCTTCCTTCCTTCCTTCAGCGTGGTCATGCAGCATCCCTGGTCTGCATAACCTGCTGGTGTCGTGTGGATGCTTTTGAAGGTAGGAGTGGGGCTATGAGTTTTTTACATTGCCTGTTCGCTATGAAAGCTGCCTTAGAACTGGCTTAGGAGGAGACCTGTGCTTTTATCCCAAAGAGACATAAAGGAGTGGCTGTGCTCTCTGTGGTATAATGTAGTATATTACTTTTTGCTATGTGTAAAGCTATTAATTCTGAAACCAGCTTCTGTAAGGCTGTAGAAAATTCATGGTGACTGTGGTTGTGAGAAGTGGATTTACCGTTCAGCTACTTGAAAGAGTTTTTGTTGTGTGTGCTCCTAACAGCAGACAGCTGAAAAAAGTGTGGGTGTGGATTAAGTTCTCTGAGATTGCCTTTAAAGATTAGGCGGCTCCTTGCCCAACTTTGGGATCACTCTGCTTTATTTTCAGTGTAAATATGCTTCTTCAGTAAAAGCAAAGGGCCACGAGACTGCAGGCAGTTGGTAAATTTGGGACTAAAATAGATTCTGTCCATGAGATTTAGTGCCTTATAAAAGGCAGAGGGAGATAACAAAGCAATGTGTACTTTTACTTTGTTTAATTTCATGGCTATTACATTTTATGAAAGCCTTTTAATATCATAGAAGTATTATCAAATGGCATTTTTTTGTTTTATAAATCTTTTTGTTTTCATCTGGATATTTCTGAACAGTAGAGTAAATCCACCACCTTTCCCATTGCTTTTGATTCCCCTCTTCTTTTTCGTGCTCTTGTAGAGTTGGTAATTTTGTTAGGGATGTTGATTGTGTTCATCTAAGACTTTTTTTTTTCTTGCCTTCTCAGCTGTGATTGAGTGCACAGCAGAAACTGAGGTGGGAATGAACATTAGGGCAGTCCAACAGTCTCCAGAGGTGTGTGATGTGAGGAGATGGGGGTATTGAATTGTCTTGTTGCTGAGGTGCATTCCCTACTAGTGCTTTGAAGAAGCTATAACATGTCAGTGGTCATGACAGAGAAGGAGGGAGAATGAGCTGAAATACAGACTTCATAAATGTTGCTGTTGTGGCTTTCACTTTTTAAAGTTTAAATTAAAGGTTTATTATTTCATGGGCCTTCTGTCGTTGCTAATTAGGTCTCCTCGAATCAGATTTAAGTTTCTCTTTGTTTTGTTGTATCTCTCTGTAAAGTTTTGTATCATTTGGATTTTTTAAAACTGGTTGAGATTGAATAGAGAAGCAGAATCTTGTTCGCCATATTTTGCAGCCTGATCTTGGACTATTCAAACTGTGTTGGATACCTGGTCAGCTCCAGGGTGGGACACTGAAATTTACTTTCTTTGTGGCTGGGCCCCTCAATGTCCAAGCATATCAGTAACATGCTTATCAGGGCTTATCAAGCTGTATCCATTGATAGGAAGAGGAGATGCTGGTTGGATGGCACCATCTGAGCTCACGCATTGTGAGGATTTTGCAATGAAGCTGAAAATCCACTGATGGTGTCACTTGTTTTTTTTCAGTTTCTTCTTAAGTTACATGGATATTATGCTTAATCCTGTACAGTGTGAAAAGTTTATTGTACTTAACACTGTTGTTACTTTCGAAACACATGGGTTGCGGTGTTGAAGTGTATGACAACATCCAGCTCTACTGAAATGTAATGGTGTACATTGTTAACATGGGTAAGATGTACTCAGTGCTGAAGAGTGGAACAAACAATTAATAAAATGTTGTCAAAGACAGATTTTGGTGGAAAAAACAGTATTTTTAAATGTCGCTTATGTTGGTTACAGGATACATGCTGAGTTAACCTCATTGAACTTTTCCCCAGGAATTGATGCGCTTACAATTGGCGGGTCATTATGCTGCTCCACCTGTGTAGTGTTAAGGTCAGTGTGTTTTTCTGATTATAAAACCCATCCATACCATTCCATTATAAACTCACTACCATTCATATAATGGAATGTGCCAAAGCTCGGAGCTCGTTGCAGCTGCCCCCGGTCCGTGTCTAAGATCAAACAAAGTGGTTCAGGTAATTTGAGCATCTTTTCAAGAACACACCCAACGAAGCTTCATTTGAAGTGATCTTTTGTTGTTTACATTTTGTTTTCTTTTTTTTGTAAGCTACTAAGCATCCATCTGATGTCAGTGTTGCTTTTGTTTTATGTGGCCAGCCCAAGAATTCTTATTGAATCAAGACATGGTGTTTATAAGATCATAGCAAGGAGGTCCTGGGAGCAGCAGGCAACTGTAACACTGCAGTTGCACGAATCCATGCGTAGGCAAAGCACAGAATGCATCCACCACTCACCTTCACGAGACATTTTCTGGAACCTGCAGCTTCTAACTGTGAATTAATTCTGAGTCATCACAACACCCAAATCAGCCATCACGGTAGACACTAATGTGTGAGATGCAGGGATGTATGACTATGGCACTGATCACTTAGTAGGGGAGTCTGTGAGATGATGTGCATGCGTAACACACTGCTGCTGTATGCATCTTCCTGCACAGCTTATGGTCTTCTGAATTGTTATGCGTTATCAAAGAGAGCCAGAACGTGCATTAAAGCTTACCTGGTTTTATTTCTGTCACTGAAATGTTGATATGGTCGAGGCCTTTGTTTGTGTGTTTGCTTCTACATTTTCCTTTATTAATCATCCAAATAACTTGAATTCTGGGAAGAGTAAGAGTTCAGTGAACAGTCATGTATATTGTAGGTCATTGTGTTCTTCCAGTTTCACAAGGACATATCCTTTCTGTGGCAAGTTTTGCACTTTGTAGTAGCCAGTGAGAGCCTCAGGCACTAACAGTTTTGCTGGGGATGTATTTTGAGCCTCTCTGCAAATTGAGCAGTGCTGTAATTGCTGAGGAAATACACGAAGTCTCTTGATGATGACAACAGAGAATTTTTGTGGAGAATTTTCTTCTCTGTTCAGCTGCAAGCTCAGTGCTATTCTACACACATATGGGCTCGTAAAATGTGATGAAGAGTCACTGGAAGACTCTGGTGAAGAGTAAACCTGGAATGTTCTAGTTTACGAATACTGTTCACAAGCTGACATTTCACATGGCAATCATTTGAATTTTGCAGCTATTGCATCAGGTAAGTACATCTTCAGAGGTATTGGGCAGTTTCTTTTATTACTCTGACAAAAAAACCCAAACAAAGAAACTTAAATGAAATACCTGTCCCAAAGATGATGTAGGTCATGATAGGATTGATTGTGTGTTTTTTCTCAAGTGAAGAGACTCAAGAGTAAGGGAATGTTTAATAGTAGAATATGTATGAAAAATATTGAGAGTAGAGGGTTTTTTTGAGTAAATCAGGGTGCATAATACCTGTTTAACTTACGAGGAAAAATGTATTTTACTTGCACACCAGAAAGATCTCTTTGCATCATTTTCAAATTCATCTGTGGTGATGATAGGAAGTTTTAAATGACTGGATCTCTTGCTGCTTGTGAAGTGTCTTAACAACTCTGTGCTCTGACATAAAACACACAGGAGACACTGGAGGTTGTGTTAAATACCTCCCACCAAGAATCCTGCCAAAAATAGGTAGCTGATGCGACAGCAGGAAGAAAGTAAAATACTTACCTGCTGCAGCATGTTCAAGTGGCTGTGATGCTTTGTCTCCTCAGAGGAGTCTTGTGGTTAGGATAAGGGAGATTGGTCCTCAGTTGATGTGGTCAGCTGTATTCAGATCACAGAATCACACAGAATCAGAGAATACTATGAGTTGGGAGGGACCAACAGGATCGTCTAGTCCAACTCACCATCTAACGCCCGTACAGAGACCAAATGCACACCCCAGAGTGGTGAACATAAACCTAGTTCCCTCACAGGCGCACAAACCACTCCAAGCCAGGAGGGACCCACAGGACCATCCAGCCCTACACCCCCCAGCTAGACCATGTCACTAAGCTCCTCATCCAGTCTTCTCTTAAACACCTCCAGGGACGGCAACTCCACCACCTGCCTGGGCAGTCCATTCCAATGAGGGATCACTCTCTCTGTGAAAAACCTCTTCCTAACATTCAGTCTAAACCTCCCCTGGCGTAGCTTAAGGCCATGTCCTCTCGTTCTGGTGTCGTCAGCCTGAAAGAAGAGGTCCACAGATGTACCAAAATGAGTAGATCCCTTGTCACAAAGTGTCTATTAGATATATCACTGTTTTTTAATCAACAGAATTCAGCTTTGGCTCAGTTTCTACCACTCTCCTCTATGTGTGGAGGAAAAAAGGCAAAACGGTTTTTAAATTGAAGCAAGCCTGCCTCATGCCCCACCTAGTCCCTCCTTGTCCCCTATAGAAAGTGGGCTGAACTAAGTTTATAACAATAGTTCCAGCTGAACACTTTTTTCTCCTTTATTGCTATCATTAGAAAAAAAATTTGCTTCCCTTTCAATCTCAGAATGGACTACTTCTGGGAAGAAAAATAAGATGCAGGATTTGGTGTATGGCAATGAACAGTAGGTGCCTCCAAGGGCATTTACTTGTCCTTGCAGATAAGCCTTGTGAGTTGCAATGTAGGCATTGGAGCTAAGTGCCAGTATTTCTAAGCAATTTGAAGACTTGATGGGTACAAGGAGTGCAGCACCCTTCCAAATCCTTACAGAGGCCTGAGGACTATTTACAAGTATTTAAGTATCTGATTTCATTTCTTAAATTAGTTTCCCTACATATGCCCTATATAGTCACAGAGTAAAGTCGTGCTCATGCTGATATTTCAGAGCACACTTTTGTCTCCCTTAAATGTACAGCTAATATAGAAAAGCTACCATCAGTCAAGTGCTTAAATGTCTGTGCAGGATATAAAAAAACCTGAAAGGAAAAGGTAGAATCACAGCCAAAAAAATCATCTTACGATGCAATCAAAATATGATCTCAGTTACAGAAGGACTTAGTGCTCTAGCATGCAATGATTCCAGCAGGTAATTTCTGGCTTTTAGAAGGTCATCTCTAGATGAGACAAAATGGCATATTAACCTTTTGCTTTGGATTTAGTCCTTCAATAAGATACACAGCAGTATTTTTTTTGGGGGGGTGGGGGTGGGTAAAGCACATTTTAATTAGCATTTAGCACATGTGGAGTTCATACTTTTAATAAAAAGAGTTATTTCTGAAAAAAAAAAAAAGATCTATTTATGTTCCTGTGCCAAACACTATAGAGTTACCTGTGGTTTATTTAGGACTGGACAGCCAACAGATCGACCAGAATCCATCGTGATTAGCCAGCCTGCAAGCATGAAAGAACCCCCCAACTTGTCCTGTAGACTCTCAGCTGGTGGGAGGAGAGATGGAGCTGTGAACTGGAGCCCTTGCTCTTCTTATGTCTTTTTAATTAGAGTACATAAATATTGGCTAGGATGGTAGTTACGTCTTAATGGAGAAATTAAGAAACAGATTAATTTTTGGCACGATTCCCTTTTCCTGTTTACGTTGGTCCCTATTTCCAGCACTAGTTTAATGGAAGGAACAATTCTCTGTATTTTCTTGTTATCTGCCAGGCATGTAAAGGAATATCTATCCATTTGGAAAACATAAGGGTATTTAAGGGCACCACCAGAAATGAAGATATGCTTTAAAAAACAGCACAACTGACCAGTGTTATCATCCAGGGTATTAGGAAAAGAGTACTTACAAGGAAATTTGATGATGAATGTCATTCTTCCTGTTATATCATGTAAGTGAAAGGCTGTGAAGATTGTGCTTTTATTCTAACCTTGAATATTTAGTAATTTAAAAGAGCTCCAGATGACCCAATGGAACAGGAGTTAGTTCAAGGTCTATTGAATTTAAGAGGAGTCTTTCCATCACATCCAAGACATGCGAGATGAGGTCTAGGCTGAATTTACTTTTATGCTGATCCATACCTATGTGCACAGGCCATTGTCCCTACTGGAGAACACTGTCCTTGGAAACAACATCTGCATTGTGTCCTTTGGAGTTTTGAGGCCATTTTAAGATCTCTTGTTGCGCTCCTGGAACCTGCATTTCTTCCATAGTATTTTTCACCTTTGCCCTTGGATGATGTGTGGATATACTTTGTTTTTGACATGTGCCAATATTTTGATTTTACTGGGAAAGTTAAATATGTTCCTAATATGCCCATCTCTTCAAAGCAAATGAGAAATTAGCTGAAAAAAAATCATCATTTTGTGAGCCTCTATATGATAGAAGTCTAATTAAACTCAATTAGTGTTCAATTATATTAATGTTAAACCATTCACAGAACTAGTTGCATAATGAAAAAAGTTATCCTACAATACAGTGGGAAAGCTCTGTCAAATACATTATTTCTGACTCTTTATGTGAATATATGCTTTAATTGCATTGCAAATTTAAAAATAAAAATACAAATGGGATTCTTTTTTTGTATTTTGCAATTTAAATTAGTCCATTCTTCATGACACTGAGTTTTTACCTCTAGTAATTTCTTTGCTTCTTGAAGAAAAATTACACACTCGTGCTTCATTTAACATGGGAGAAAAAAAATCACACCAGTTTTACTAGTAAGCTGGAAGTCTATGACAAAATCCATACAGAAAATATGAATGTATTTGTTTAATTTGTAACTACTATTTTCCACCAGGATGTGAACGCCTTGAACTCTGTATGACAAAATGATAATCAGGAAGAGTGAAGCTGGAAACAGAGTAGTGCTTATATATTTGATCAGGTCCCGTTCCCACTACAGTCACTTTGATTAGGTTTGTGTTACGTGTTTGTAATGGCCTTTGAAAAACCATAACAACTATTTCTGCAGACGTGTACACATGAGAAGGTTCCGTGCTGTGAGTAATCAAATTGGTGGAGGCTATGTATAATTTTTTATAGCCTGCCTTCCTGGGCTGATCAGATTTCTGATTGCCCTTTCCATCTATCTGTCAGTCTCTTACCTAATTACTTCTGAAGCCATTGGCTAATTTCAAGTGAAACAGAAAGGAGTAGTTCTCTTTGAGACAATTAAGTTTCTGCAGGCTTCAGGGGCTGGGAAGAGGAGGAGATCCAAGCTGAGACTGGGGGAAAGGCAGGTAGAGCTGTTTGTCACCTGCTCCAGCAGCTGGGAGAGTCACTGGGATTATCAATATCTTTGCTTTGGGTGATTTTTTGCATTGGAATGGACAAGAAAAAGCTGGGAGTTTAGTTGAGGTTTGATGATGATGAGGGATAGAGCTCTGCAGGGAAACAGCTGCATTAATTCCACTGCTAAGAGGGCTGTTTGTTTTTATTGCCAGGAATGCTTTCTCAATCAGACTTGAATGTCTTTAATGCAAACATTCAGCTTCTAGTTAAAGGTTGCAAAAATACAGCAATCAAGTTAATTTGTCACTAATATTGAGAGAAAAAGTACCAGAAACAATCTGTGTCCATTAAGCTTATGTGTTACAAATGATAAATTTGTTAAATTAGTGTCTTTTCTGTTTGCAGGTCTTACACTGTGGTGGGTTGACCCTGAACGGATGCTAGGTGTCCACAAAAGCCACTCCCTCACTCCCATCCTCAACTGGTCAGGGGAGAGAAAATACAGTGAAAGGCTCATGGGCTGGGAACAGGCATTACTGTCACCGGAAAACCAAACTTGACTCAGGGAAATTACTTTGAGTTATTACCAATCACATCAGAGTAGGGCAACAAGCAATAAAACCAAATCTTAGAAAACACCTTCCCCCCTGGGGGTTGTGGCCAGTTCATCACACGCTGTTTCTGTCGCTCCTTCCTTCTCAGGGGGAGGACTCCTTCCCATGCTCCAGTGTGGGGTCCTTCCCATGGGAGACAGTTCTCCAAACTTCTCCAACATGAGTCCTTCCCGCAGTCTGCGGTTCACAAATTGCTGCAGGGTGGGTCCCTTCCACTGAGTGCAGTGTGTCAGGAGTAGGCTGCTCCAGTGTGAGGTCCCTGCAGGGTCACAAGTCCTGCCAGCAAATGTGGTGCAGTGGTGAGCTCTGCTCTCCATGGGTCTGCAGTTCCTGACAGGAACCAGCTCCAGTATGTGCTTCCCATGTGGTCACAGCCTTATTTGGGCATCCACCTGCTCTGGCATGGGGTCTTCCATTGGCTACAGTTGCATCTCTGTGTGGCTATGGGCCTCTGTGAGTTTCCAGGGCACAGCCTTGCCTTTACCATGGTGTTCACCGCAGGCTCCAGGGGAATCTCTGGTCTGGTTCCTTAAGTACCTCTTCCACCTCCTTCTTTGCCATACTTGGTGTCTGCAGAGCTGTTGCTCTCACATATTATCTCGCCTCTCTTTGGCTGCAGTTTCTGTCTGTGCAGAAACATTTTACCAGCTTAAAAATGTTATCCCAGAGCTGCTGCCACTATCTCTGATAGGCTTGGCCTTGCCCGGCAGTGGACCCTTTCTGGAGCCAATTGGCACTGTCTCCATCAGACATAGGGGAAACTTCTGGCAGCTGCTCACAGAAGTTGTCCCTGTAGCCCCCCTACTACCCAAACCTTGTCACGCAAACCTAGTGCTTAGACTCAAATGAATTCTTGCCGTGCTTTGGAAACCTTAATGGAAATGCTTGTTCAAAAGTCACATTTTAACCTCCTTGACATTACAGTTTTCCTGCCTAGGGTTAAGTTGAATAGCGTTTAATCTCGCAAGTAATATCAATTTAAAGTTGCATCTGTGGATCCAAGCGTGTTTCAGACAGAATTAGATGGCAGGTAGTTCTTATTGTCTTTAGGAGAACAGAACCAAGTCACATGCCAGGAAATCCATGCAGGCCATGGCTGCTTGCTTGCCCACAGCCTTGTTGCACGATCGTGTATGTGCATGTCTCAGTCTGTTGTCCAAAATTCAGGTTTAAGGCCTGCAGAACTAAACAGTTTTCCAACTTGCTTAATTGTGTAGGCTTCTATAAATACTAATTAATTAAACTGTAGACTTTCATTGTGGTGCCCTAGAACCTAATCCTTGATGAATTCAGGACACTTCCTTGACAGGAAGGATTTGTTACCAGAAAAATAGGTTAAAAAAAATTCTCCTTTGGGCCCTACTTTAAGTGCAGTATTGAAAACTGTAATTACTTCTCTTCTGTGAGGATTCAGTGGCAGTGAAAAAGCATTAAATCTAACTAACAGTCCTCATGAAAATTAAATGAAGCTATGGTTTGAACCTTCGTTCAGAACCATTCTTGGGCTTTTGTCTGTGAACTAGTGAAATAAATTTTTTCATATCACCTTTGCAAATCTTATTCTTTGAAAACTCTCATGAGACCTTCTAAACATGAGAATGCAAACCTTTATAAACTGGAGTAAAAGAGGCAAAAAGTAAATTAAAACCTCACTCAGTAATGTGAGCAGATCTACATGCCTCTACATATGATTGTGTGATACACTATAGTAGTATCTAATTATTATATTAGAGCTGTACTGGCAATGAAGTAAGTATGAGTGAAATTCAAAATCATACAGTCAGAACAGGACTTGACTATCTCTTTGTTTAGCTCCCATTTTTCTTGTTGGTAATGGGACTTGTGTCCCTTCTACATTTATATTTGGTTGGAGGAACCTGTGCCAAATATAAACCTTAGACGTGTAGCTCAGAATTGTCTTACAGTTGTCCAGAGCCCCTGAAAGCCGCTTCTGTTTTCATGCAAGATATTTTTTGTGCCCTAGATAAAACCACTACGTATTCTTTTTTGTAAAATCTGAATCTTATTCCTCAACTGGAGACTGTAATACCAGAGATACTAATTTTCTCTTGGGATACTTTCCACAGTTTCTTTGCGTTCCTGTGAATTCAATTATAGTACAGTCGGGTCTCCTATACCACGGGACCACGGGCTTATTCGGATCCCACAAAGCCCACCTTCCGTGTTGATTGTCAGCTCATTAATATGCAGATTTGCCCCACACCCTCGCATGGACCCCCTGGCACTCCGGTGCTGTTTTGGCATTGCCTTGCTGTGCATTGGTGCTTGTGTCGGTGCTTCCCAGTGCCTGCAGCCACCCCATGCCAGGAAAAACCCCTTTTCTGCTTGGCCGGAGGCGCTGGTGCGGGGAGCCGCCCGTGCCACTCTCCCGGTGGCCCCGAGCGGCCCCAAGGGGAGTGCGGGGAGCCAGCATGGCCCTGAAGTGAGGGGGAGAGAGCCAGCGCAGCCCGGAGCAGGGCTGAGGGGAGGGGAGCGGAGCTGGTGCGGCTCGGAGCGGAGGGGCAGAGCGGGACTGGCATGGCTCGCCACGGGCAGAGTGATGCGCCCATGGTCCATGTGGCGCAGCGTGAGGGTTGATTTGCATATTCATGACTGCCTAATTGAATATTCATGTGTGCCAGGTCGCACATGCGCAGTTGTGAAAAGGGCCCTCCTTCAACGCTGAAAAATGATGCTAAGTTATGAAGCCGCAGTATGGGAGGTGCAAAGTGGAAGAGGGCCGACTGTAACAGTTTATTATGATTTACACAATCATAACATAAACAACGTTTAATAAAGATGAAACAGTACCAATCTTGTTTGGAGATAATTGTCTGAGACTAGTTTTACCTGTCCACAAACAGACAAATCTCACCCTTTAAACCATGACTTGTTCTATCGCTAGTATTGTTTTTAATGGCATCAGGATTAATTTCAATAATAAAATAATGGATCTATATAAAGTATATAAAGTACAAAACAGTTTTTCAGTGCAAATTAGGAATTCTTGGTCCTCAAAATGTTGATAATAGATTTGTCTTAAAAAACCCCACATAATTCAGATATTTTGTTTATCATAATCTCCCCAAGAGTATATGGACATGAGAAGTCAGTCTGTTGAGAATAAACATACTTAAATGTGGAAGTCAAACTTAGTACTTGGAAGCAGTTTTCATTCTGCTTTCCAGTGACAGCAGACACAAAATATGCAGTGATGATGATTATGCTTCAGTGTCTGATGTTCCAGTTTTCTTTTGAAAAAATGAAAAATGTTTCATTCTATTAATATAATTTCATAGGGAAAAAACATTCAGATATCATAGTCTAAAAATAATTCTATCTTAAATTAATCCTAACCCATCAAATCATAGGTTTGTTTCTAGGTTTTGAGATCTCATTCTAAGTGTAGTTCACAGGTTCACAGGATATTCTGAGTTGGAAGGGACCCACAA
>WEKX01017949.1:118-12768 GCA_013390025.1 Pitta sordida | reverse complement strand
GATGAATGGGGTTGTTATGTCCGAAGTGAAGAACCCAGCATTTGGACTTGCTAAATCTCATGCTATTAGAATCTGCCCATTTCTCTAGCCTGTCAAGGTCCCTCTGAAGCATAAAATCCGCTTTAGCACAGTGGTTAGTGTCCCCACCTCTCATGCAGGAGACCGGGGGTTTGATTCCCACCGGGGAGGCAGTGGTGCTGTTTAAGAGTTGGACTCGATGATCCTTGTGGGTCTCTTCCAACTCAGAATATTCTGTGACTCTGTGAAGGGCCCTTCTGCCCTCAGGCAGTTCGACATTTGGCCCCAGCTTGGTATCATTTGCAAACTTGCTAATGGCGGACTCAATTCCCTCATCCATATCATCAATAAAGATATTGAATAGTGCTGGGCCAAGCACTGATCTACAATCTATGTTCTAAAATGCATCTTGCTGCTCTACATGTTTGTCTGATGTGTTTTCCAACAGAGTAGGTGGCAGCGTGGTTGAAAATATTTGGATATTTTAGTTAAAAATATTAACTTTATTTTCCAGGTCTGGATTAGCCCTTGTTAGCTGCAACTGTTGACAGCTATATGGGTTTTCCTTTGCTTTACAGAGTAACTTTGTTCAATGTTGAAATCAAGGGGATTTTTGCCTTTAATTTTATCAGAAGGAGGTTCAAGCATGCTCAGCTGGATTGCAATTCTGTATTTGTCTGGAGGTAATATGGTAATAACAGGAGCTCCATAGCCAATTAATTTTAGAAAGTTAGGGAATATTCTAGGCCTTGTAGAAAGGTAGAAGATGTAGCTGAGGGCATACTCTGAAGCTGATGTCGGGTTGAAAGACTGGTTTATTGCAATGGTTTGTTGTTGTTCATAGATCAAAGAAGTGGGTAGATATAGGCACTAATACCTAACAGACTGCTAATAGTACCTACCTGCCTCACTGCCTGAGGAGGCTGAGAGACTGACACTTCAAAACACTTTTCTCTTAAAGAAATACACATGGAGGCAAGAAGCATGACAGAGTGTAGCAGAAATTAATGAAATCTGAGCACTTAAATGTTTTCTTTGCTGTGGAGTGGGGTCTCTGTAGTATGTTTGTTAATTTGCTTTATGTTTCGATTTTACCTAAATATACTTACAATACACATTTTCTGGCACTCCAGGAATGCTTTGCCCACTGACTCCTTAAAAAGGTGCTAAAAGAGGGGTGGAGCTCAATCCTCTCTGGGAAAGCCTTACCTGGGTCTTGATCTTTTTTATGAGGAACTTGTCTCTTCCCTGTGAGTACTTGGGGAGTCTTGCATTCCTAAATTAGGTGGTTCAAGAACTCAAAGGTGGAGTTGGATGAATCTGGACCTCTCCTAATGCTATTAAAGGCATTGATCCTTTTCATGGACAAAGTCCTTGAAGAACTGAAGCTGCTGGTTATAAAAATACATCAGGTAAGAGATGTCTGTTGTTATGTGCTGTGAAGAACCTGAAACAAGACGTCCAACATGGCCAGGTCTTTTCAGCAGGAGTATCAGTTGTTCTCCTCATGGAAGAACAATGATGTTTTTTAGCCTGCAGCGAAGAAGAGTGTCCCTGTTCTTACGTTCTCCCTCCTAAAAACCCTATGGAGTAAGTATCATTCCTGGGAGGCTATTGGATTTCAGCTTTACAGCTGACCTCATACATGGTGATGATTCTTAAACAGACCAGATTCTTAAACAGTGTGGGGGACACAGGGTTTTTGAAACAACTGTCTTCTGAGTGTGTTGCTTCTTTACTTTAAATAATGGATTAAACCAGGACTAGTGCCTGGTGCAGAATGATTGGTTTTCTTCTTGCAGTGGTCGTTGTTCATATATACTGGCCTTGGGTTTGAAAAGATGAGGAATGGAGATTTTTAGTCTTTGGCACCATGGTCACTAGGCCTTGTACATCTGTGGTCCATACTGGCTATTATGGATGTGAGGATGCTAGTTAAGAGAGAGTGCGTTGTGCTGTGTACAAATGCTTTGTCTTGCGCCTGTTGAGAGGCAGTCACTCTCTTGCCTCTGTCTGGTACTGCAGCAGCACTCCTCTGCCTCCTTTTGACATTTAAAACCAATGAAGTTAAAAGTATAAATTTCTCATTATGTGCCTCATAAAGCGTGGGCAATCATTGTGGAATTCGGAGTACTTGATAGTGGTACATGAGCAGATCCTAAGGTTGTTTTTTAATCTTGTAGTGTGGAAAGAACAGACTGAAGCTATGTAATGTTATCTTGGTTTAAGATGTTGTCATGTTGACACCTTTATTGTTTCCTTACAGTGAACTTTTGGAAATTTTATATTCAGGCCGTATTGCATGTTTACCTGTTCTTATGTACCCGAATATGTCCTTTAAAAATATTGGCAGTGTTTTCAGATCTTTTTTTCTGTAATGGGTAAGTCTGATGGCTGTTTCTCATCCCCTGCTGTGCCAAACTGCTGAGACAAGACTGTTTTTCTGCTACTGATTTAACAGAACATAAGAAATTCATTTTGTCTTTAGCTGCATTTCTTTGCAGAAACTTCCCAGTACTCTGTGTAGTGAACTGTGAGTGGATTATCATGCCTCAATACAAATGTCTTGAATGTAAAATTGTTAATTGCTCTTAGATAAAAATGTTCTACAGTGTAGAGGTTTGGAGTGATCTAATATAAAGTTGGTTAAATGTCTTTTTTGGTTTTTTTCCATAAGCTTGTTTGGTTTCCTTACTTAGAGGAGTACAAATAGTAATTCTTGGAACTGTTTCATTGGAAATGTGATGTGTGTATCTTTCAGCACGTTCTATTGGGTTACTCAGACAGCAGTCTTGTAGTTCTTCCAGAAAGAGAAGAAAAAAAAAGCATTATTAATTTTCTTCCTTTTTCTGAACCCAAATAATTTCCCTCCAATCATTGTCCCATATCCAGCTTCTATCTTCTTGTCCCCAGGAGATTTTTTTTAAGTGCTTTCAGAAAATACAGACTGTTCTTAATTGTGCTTTTTCTTAGTAAATGCTAAGAGTACCCTTGATTACTGTGCTGCCTTATGACTAATAGACTTGCATCAGGAATCAATCCCACCCACCGGCACCAAACCTTGCTGAGTTGACCTTGAGGCCAACTCTTTCATTTTGATTCTAATTTGTGCTCTGACTTGCACACCACTGAAGCCAAGTTAAATGTAAGAGGATGCATTAACATAGCAGTACAGCTGGACTGGAAATGCACAAAGGTCGGGAAATGGAAAAATGAACTGCCTAATAACATCCATTTACCCCGCTGCTGATATAGAATGGCTTTGATTTCCGATTAGTGTTTATTATGGGTATAAATATATATATTGTGCCATAAATGTGCAATATTGAGACGAATGCTCTTAAAGTTCTTTAGAGTTATTATGGCATGCATCCCTCTGAAATGTGTACAGCCTTCATTTGAGCCTTCCTGAGAGCAGCAGTTTCACCTGTATGCTCTGTAATACCTACTAACAATTGCTCCAAAACTCAAATGTTCAAAGGGATTTTTCTCACATGATGATAGATAAATAACTGGCTGGCATAGGCGAGAGTAGGTTGATGGGAGGTGGTTATGACAGCTGAAGCTGTAACCTCCATTATAATTTACTTGCAAACCGTGTTTCTTCTTACCTTTGCATTGCCTTGCATTTTGTACAATCAACTGTACAGTGCCCGCAGTGATGGAAAACACGGATGTTCTCTTGGTTGAGTTTTCTGTGCAGGTACCATGTCCTGTGTTAAGGGCTCTCCCTAGGCAGAAAGAAGGAAATCTGAGTCTTTTATTTACCTTTTCCTGGCTCAGAGCTTGGCAGAGGGAGAGTTTACCTTCCCTGAAAGCTGCTGAGTAGTGGCAGCTAAGAGGCCCTCTGGGCTATGGATGGGGAGAGTAGATGAGGAAAAGATGTCTCCGTAGTATGCCTGTAGTAGATGTGGGGATGAGAAGGTTGCTGGGAAGAACAGGAAGCATATTATTCAGTAAGTGTTTAGAGCTATGAAAACCCACAGAGTTAGCTCCAAGGACTTCACATTGTTGGATTGAGCGCAAGGCTGCAGGAGAAAGTCCTGCCATGCCAGCAGCAGCAAGATTCATTATCCTATATTTTTGCTTTCATCCAGTTCTTTATTACTCTTCCATTCAACAGAGGTGAGTTTCCTGTGCTTCACAAATTAGCCAGTTCTAATTTAAGCTCTAATAGAACAGTTTTACATACTGAAAGCCCTTTCGGCAGCCTCACCTTCAAGCTACAAGTCTTCCTCAAAGCTCTGGCTTGCAGATTTCTGTCACAACACTTTCAGTGACTATAGGCACTGTTGTTTTCCTGGTCATCTTTCTGGCCTAGCCTCAGGATTTTGGGTATTCTGGGTATTCACATCTGGGTTGTGATGAAGTTCTTAAAATCTTTTTAGGTTGTCTCTCATCTAGCCAATTAAACCTTTCATTTATACCATTACCACCTTCTTTATTTCTGTTAGTAGAATATCCTTTTTGATACATATGATCTTACCTTCTTGAAACCCGGTCTGAAGATTTTTGCTGTGATAATTTATCACTTTTACCACGCTGCCCTGATTTTTTGGTTTTTAAATATCTTGGCTCACCCTTACCTCTACAAAACACATAAGCCTTTCAAACAAAACCTAATAGCTTATCAGCAGAGCCTTCATCTCTGGTGGAGCAACCAAAAGACTGACTCCACGTCTGATTTACATGTGATATCAGACTTGACTAGTGGCCTATTAAATTTTAAGGTGGATAAATATCCTATGTCCCCAGCTTGCCATCAGAGAACGCTATCTTATTATCTTGCTCAGTGCTTGCCCATGAAATTCTGGTTGTGATGATGCTTGCAGACATCTGAATGACTACTTTGGCCCCACTGTTGTGCAGGCTAATATTATCACCTCATTCCCTTTGATTCTTCGTCTGCCAAAGCTCCAGTGATGGCTTGTATTTCAATAATGTGGTTTCTTCCGTGTGAGCAATAAAAGTTCATTGTACCACCATCCTGACCTGCACAAAAACTTTTTTCACGGAATATTCTGAGTTGGAAGGAACTCACAAGGATCAGAGTCCAACTTGTAAGTAAATGGCAATTAAACCCACAACCTTGGCATAATTAGCACTCTGCTTTAATGAACTGAGCTAATCTCAGAGTCCAAGCAGCAATAGGAGGTAACCCGTGTCAGTCTGATTATCTAAAAGACAGTTTTTAATTGTCTGAACAGAGAACAGAGCTGGATCCTTGCAGATGTTTAGCTGAGATCTATCTCTGTATGACTAAAACATCATATACCATTGTGGCATGATTTAAAATAATCTCGAATGAAAAGAGAATAAAATCCCTAACATTAAGCCCTGCAGCTCTGAATCCTTTGGTAAAATACAGCTAGTAGTAATGGTGTGAAGCCTCCCAGCCAGAGGACTCTCCTATCTCAAAGAGGAAGACGAGTACCGCTGGAGGTACAGTTTTTTCAGGTGGTGAAGGAAAAGGCAGTGGTGACAAGAGCTCTCTGCTTTCCGAATGCCAACGAGCAATTGTGAAAGGAGAGGGATGTGAGTAAGGGACAGAACATGAGAAGAAACTCTGAAGTATTTTTTCTTGGTATTTACTGATTACAGGTTTTCTGTGTATATTTTTAAGTCAATTTTCTTTACCATCGGAACTCATCTGTCCTTTTCTTCTTTTGAGTCCTTCCTACTTGCCCTGTTAGTGCTTGCAGTTGCATTTGTGTGGGAGAAAAAAAACCGTTCTGCCCACAGGTAATCCTCAAAAGATCTAATTTTGAGTAGAACTTTCATGTGGCTGTTAGCCCTTTAGGGACAACAGTTTCCAGAGCTCTATGAAAATCAGAAGTGAGAGGAGTGAGTGGGAAAGTGAAGCCTGGGGGTTACTTGGTACAGAGAGCCAATGGGTGGAAATACCCTTTAAAAGACTGACTATAGAAACAGCTATAGCGTGACTTTTTTGAGGCAGGAACGAAGAGGTGTTTGTTGACAACCAACATTTGGCTGTTCCTTGTTCTTGCTTTATAGTTTACACTGTGTATTAGCAATGAAAGTTTAGTGGAATGTGTATAGTGTGCACACCTCTGCAAAGGGATAAAGAACAAATATTAATCTCAAGACAAATTACTGTAAAAAATACATATTTTTAACATATTAGGTGTCTATGGTGGATCACATTGCTTTCACAAGACATAGAGAAGATGTCTTCTGCAGTTTTTTTTAATCTGTCTCACCATGGCTGGAACTATCACCAGGGCTTGGGGGTTTTAGACGGTTGCATGGAAAGCATACAAAGCTGGTGATAAAATGTGGAATAACTACTTTACCTAAACTATCTTCTACTTATTCATACAGCCATGCTTGTATTTTGATGCCATTATTTAATCCAGATAATTATGTGTGAGTATTGTTTCATTTGTTTGGGGTTTTTTTTAGCTTGGGGACTTTTCTTGCAGATTAATGTACTAGTGTAGAATCAGTGCTGAAAATATGAGAGACTGGGATTTGTGGAGAATTTGGCCTTCTGAGTTGCTTTAAAATTATGCCATTTTTTGCAATTGGCATCAGCATACAAGAAAATGGGAGCTTACAGAATTAAAACATAGCGATAAATTTACCATTTTCATTAAAACTACTTAAAGTCATGCTGGAGCTGGAAAAAATGTTTAAATCTAATTTAAAGGTATGCAGTTAATTAATACTCTACATCTATTAACATTCAAAAATAGAAGTATCTGCAGAACCACTATTCCCTGGAGTAATTTGTCATCAGAAATAAATCTTCTGCCTTTGAACTGAAGCAGCTTTTGGGTAGTGCTATGAGCTAAAGAACCCATGTTAGTGATACAAACTAATATAGAAGAGTGAGTTTCAAATTTGTTGCATTGATATCTCACCATTCCAAAACCAATTCTAGCTGTGTTAGGTGCTGTTGTGATAGCAGAGTTTTTGCTAGTCTTTGCCAAGTGATAGAAGCTACCATCAATTTTAAATTTCTGACTAGAGCACAACAGTTGTGCACGTCCAGAAGTGTTTCCTAGATTAGAAAATGTTCACAGCATGTTTCCTGATAAAAGAAGATGCATTTTCTGTTTTCATGGGATATTAGTCTTTATACTACAAAGTGAACTTTCTTTTCAAATAGTGAATAAATGTTAGAAAAGAGGCGGCAAAGACATGATGAGATGCACAGCAAAGGCAACACCATGTACTTTGCTGTCCCACGTGCTTCCTTCCTCCTATTCCTCTACCTCTAGCATAGCTTCATTATTAGCTTCAATCTTACTACAAGGTGTGACATTGCCATTGCAGCTATTTTTGCTTAAAGACCCTGTTTTAATGCAGTAAGTGAGGATTTGGGTCAGCGGATTGTAAGCATTGTTGGGCAGTGTTTGCCGAGTGACAGCATATTCCAGGAGAGCAAACATGCCGGCTGAATTTTTTGTTCTCTAAATTTCTGTGCCACAGAACCCTAAGACACAGTAATAAGTCTCTTAATTATTCCTCCTAAAATTGTATTAATAAACCAACTATTGTGGTTTTTTCAGGACTCACTGTTCTGATGTGCAACCATAGCCTTAATAAAGCCAGCATTCAATAACAGCTTGGCTGGACAAAGGAGCTGTGATTTTTCTTCCACTTAATTTGTTTGAGTTCAAAAGGATGATTTGACTTCTGATCGTGTGTAAAGCATTTCATAGTATACTGGAAAGCTGTCTGGTTTTGTATCTAACAGACTTGACAGCATAGTTGGCAACAGACGGATAATGGAAGGCTAATGAATAATGAAAAGCTGAGTGATTGAAATAGCAGAGCTGCAGGGGAGAAAAGAGGGGAAACTGGGAAGGAAAGTGGAAAAAGCAAACAGCACAGAAGTAAGAAATAACCACTATTTTGATCAGTATCAGAGAATGTCTTCACATCAGAATTTAACCCAGTCATAACTTAAGCATTCTCCATCTGCCAGCTTACAAAAGCTTCTAACTCGTAAACCATGACGCATTTTGTACAAGTCACTCAGCTTGCCTTGAGGAAGAGAAGGGTATGTTGAAATATTTTTCTACTGCTAGGATGATAACTACTCTGCAGTAACCTTCTCAATTTCCATTAATTATCTGGTGCATTCCCAAATTCCTGCCAGAGCAGATGTGCTTTGCATCTTGCAATCAACTGCATAAAACAGAGCTGAGTGATGTCATTGAAAGCCATCAGCTGCTGGGAGGCACCTTGCAACACTTAGTTTGTGTTTATACATCAGTGGAGACATCTCTGTTTTGGTAATAAGGTTAACTCCATTTGCTTGGCACTCACACTTCAGGTATCCAGCAGGGAGGAAGAACTCTTACTCACTGCTAACCAGTCTCTCCTGATGGAGGATGGTGTCTAAGGTGTCTGTGCCTTAAGAGACATTCCTTGGCAAGGATTAATGGAAATAAAACTAAACTCTAGGTGTCAAAAGTGAGAAGATTATCTCCTGATGTTAAAAAAGACGGCTCTCTAGCAGTTTGGTAGTTCTGATATTCATGTCTGTATGTATGCATTAACATGGAGGAAGTCAGCTTCTAATTATTTCTTCACAGTGCTAGTTGTAGCTGAGCTTGGTGATGCAAAGCTTGCTCTTACACTTGTTTTCCTGCTAAGAATTACAGAGTAGAAGTTGAGTTAGCACTGTGTTGCCTGCTACCCTTCTTCATGTCTTTTTTTGCAATGACAAATGGAAAAGGTTCTGCTACTTTCTCATTATAACTGACTAGATTTCCTGAGCTTTGATGTCACTGAAAAGTGAATAATACTATAAATATTATTCTCTCTTTTTTTCTTTGCAGAATCTGTACCAAAACAGGTTCCTGGGCCTGGCAGCCATGGCATCTCCATCTAGGAACTCCCAGAATCGGCGCCGGTGCAAAGAGCCTCTCAGATACAGCTATAACCCTGACCAGTTCCATAACATGGACATCCGGAACAATTCCCATGAGACGGTCACCATTCCTAGGTCTACCAGTGACACAGACCTTGTCACTTCAGACAGCCGATCCACCCTGATGGTCAGCAGCTCCTACTACTCCATCGGGCATTCGCAGGACCTGGTGATATACTGGGATATAAAAGAGGAAGTGGATGCAGGGGACTGGATTGGCATGTATCTCATAGGTAAGTCCCCCTTACACCCTCCTCTTTGGATTTCTTTCTACTCTTTGTAGTCGTAGGCATTAGGGTGATAGGGGCTGGTGGCAATAAAGAGCTTCCTGAAGTGTGGTCTTTAAGTGGGTTTACATGTTACAAGAATTTTTCCTGCTCCTGAATTGCTGGTTGCAGTCCTTGCACTCACTTCTTCTCCAGCAAAGACACAAAAAGGCTTTCTGTTGATGGTTTCTTGACATTTTAAGATAATTAATTTTAAAGCCATTTGAATGTTGGGAAAATACCTCCTATATAAAGGCAGTATAATATTTTCAGGGTTTCCTCTTGAGAGTGTTTGAGTAATCTGTGGCAGATAAGAGGTTTTACAAGTCAAAAATATGAATCATTTAAAAACCTTGCGAGAATGCCATTTTTTTCTATAGCCACAGGATGTCAAGATATGAAAAATAATTATAGACTGAGGCAGTCTGGAGTTATCCAGAAAGTTTTGCTTTTTTTTTTCTTTTTAATTGTGTATTCAAAGCTCTATTGAGCTATGCACATTAGCATATTTTTTGACAACTCCATCTAGTAAATCCAGCCCCATAAGGGTAATAAGAAATGATTTCAGTCCAGTATAAAATTAACTTTTTTTTAACGTGGTTTGGTTCCTATGGAAATAGTCCTGCTGCTGAGAGTGGAGTCTGTGTTAACTCTTTGCCTTCTGGTACATTTTGAACGTATTGGATCAGTTTCAGACACATTCCTCCATGTATTAGCGGGTCTTAAAAATGTGAAGTTCTTAAATGTTTCTTGAAAGTCAGTGACTTGGTAGAGTAGACAGACCCCAGTTGGTGGCCCCCCAAAAGGAAGTGTTGGTAAAACATTTTCTTTATCTATTTGGAAGGTGTGCCTAGCACAAAGCTGGTATTGTAGTTCCAACAGCACTGTTTCATCTTGCTCAACTAGTGAATCAAAACCAGATACAGCATATGATGTTGTGAGGGTTGAACTTTTGGAGTAATCATAGGGAACACTGTAGGGAACCATCATAGGGAACCACGGTGATACTGAAGTGTTTTAGTGGGTAAAACCACATGGCTTGGCATCACTTGTTGGGGACACAAAAGTCGATGACATAGGGTGTATATGAAAAAGTTCTGGTTATTAGATCTGATCATGTAGAAATACCCAGGTGGCAAGGTGTTAGACATTGGAAACTTAAGTTCAAGGTATTGAAGAGATTGGAAGAAGAGGTACACAATGGTGATTATTTAGGACATGGAAGGAAAGGAGTGGAAGATACAGTAAGCCAGGCTTCAGTATTTGTTCCTGTGAGTAACCTCATAAAATACCTGCTTTGAAAATAAAAGTAGACTTCTGAAATTTAAATCTTTTAGGAAAAAATAGACTGGATTTGAAAAAGATGCCTTGAAAGCAGTCTGGTTTGTTGGCCTTAACAGAAAATTACTTGTGTTTACAGTTAGGCTTGAAATGGAGTGTTTTGCTGGAGCAGATTAGAAGATTCATCAACCCCCAGTACTGGGCACTAAGAAAGACTAAGCCTGTTCTACAGTAGTGCAGGAAACTCATGAATGTATTGCCTCAACAGAAGGAGGCAAAGCATACCCTCTGGTGGTCTGGAGTCAACAGAAAGTGCATACAGCTGTTTCACACTAACTGAACTTGTTCAGCCAGGTTTTGAAGCTTAAATATTGCACCCAGAACTCTGAAGACAATTTCTAGAGTTTTGTTTTGGATAGACAACCTGAATACCTAGAGGTTTAACTGGGCAAAAGAAAAATACACCCTAGTACTCCTGATTAATTTACCATATCAAGCAGGAAATATTGCCCCAGACATCCCAGTAAATTATAAGGGCAAATTCTGAAGTATATCCTTGCCTCTGCTGGCTGAATGCCTGTTGTTTATGACAGTAGTCAATGGCTCGTTCCAAGGAACACTGCTGCCAAATGAAAAATGAATAGTGTGTCCAGTCCCAAAGAAACAACAGTTGACCCTTGATATCTTCGAATGTGTTTTGTCTCCAGGCTATCCGATTCCCATTCTAAATAACTGCAGAAATAACAGGCAGCAGCACCCCTCATTGCGTTTTTCTTTTTTCCTTTCCCTCTTCTTACTCCTGCCCTACCACCCCTCACAAACCTCATGTAAGATGAGTTTTGGGTTTGGTTACCTTTAAGAGCGTGGATGACTATGAAGATCACTTGGGTTTTGGTGTTAGTTTGACATGCAAAACACCTGGAATATACAAAGATAACCAGCAGTGTGGATGTAGCCACTTCTACAAAGAAGGGCGAATCACTGGTGTAGTTCTGTAGACATAAACATATGACTAAGGAGTTTCAAGGGCTTGGCTTTAGAACAGCCTCCGTCTGGCAAACTGAATGCCCTGGAGTCACTGTACTGCATCTTTCAGTTTAGCTTCATCGGGACAGAATTGAGTTTGTGTGGCTGAAGATCCACCACACAGAGTGGTAATGACAAAATAGGGACAACTGGAAATGTCATTACAAAAGCATGCTTCTGACCTGAAATAAAATGCTGATGCATTCTAGTGTTTGTCTCAGAGCCAAATTGTGAATTGTGCCAGACCTTTTTTGTGATTATCTAGTTTGATGAAATTTGAGCTGAAAGGTTTGAATGCAGAGCTGTTTAATATTGTGGGGAGTCACGAGATGATGGGAAACTATTTGTATCCTTGGGATATCAGGCAGTATGTTGTGGGTTGTCTTTAAACTTTGGTGTAGAAACATTAGAGTTCATATTTGTTATTTGTCTTGTAGGAGCTCCTGGGTATCCCAGGGAGGGACTATATGAAAGCAGAACAAAGGGAGGTCTCACCTTAGAGGAGTTTAATCATTGCCAATGTAGTACTCTAAAAAATACCTGCAGTGTTGGGTTTGAAAAGCATAAAACTTGGTCTGTTCTCATCACTACTGTAATGGTAGTGATCACAGCCATTACTTTAAACTGCAGGCTCCAAAATAAAGGTGTTCTAAGTTTGGAGAAATAGAGATGATATAAGAAGCTTCCAAACAGAGGAGCAAAAATGTAGCTCATATGTTTTGATGCCACAGAGAATTTTGGAGTGCTATTCAAAGGTTAAAGTAGCCTAAAAGCGAAGTTAACTTTCCCTGACGAAAGACTAGTTGGAGAGGTAGAAGACCGGCTTGGATGGGCAAGGAGCTCTTGAAAGAACTAGGGAAACAAAAGAGCATGTATTGCCTTTGGAAAAAAGGGGAGGTAAACCAGGGTGTGTTTAAGGATGTTGTTAAGTTGTGTAGGAGGAAAATTAGAGAGGCAAAAGCCCAGATGGAACTCAAGCTGGCTGTTTCTGTAAAGGATAACAAGAAGTGTTTTTATAAATACATTAACAGCAAAAAGAAATGCTGCAACAATCTCCACTCCTTATTGGATGCAGAGGGGAATATAGTAACTAGAGATGAGGAAAAGGCAGAGATACTTAATGCCTTCTTTCCCTCTGTTTTTAACAGTAAGAC
>WEKX01017945.1:1175-13165 GCA_013390025.1 Pitta sordida | reverse complement strand
ATTGAAATAAAACACTAATATTAAAAAGGTCAACATTTCTTAAATTCAGAGTTCAACTTGTTCTAAGTATTATGCAAACCATAGTGAAAATTAATTTTCTGACAGAAGCCCTAGATGAAGCAGACAGTAGAGCAGTTGTTCATTTGCCATAACACACTAGAGATCACGTCTGGCTCCTCTAGAACCAACAGGTTTTCATTGCCTCCAAATCTACCATAATGGACTAGATAGTCTGTTTCAATCTGTCAATTTTCTATGATCCTTTGTTCAGAGTGGACCAGATGTCTGTTATTTTGTTAAGAATTAATACTGTAATTGTTTAAAAAAATACCTAGCATACCAACACCACGTGTAGCACAGGTGCATTTCAACAGTCCTGCTGTGAGTTTCTATAATTAATGACTAGGATTCTGGATGTCCAGCCAGGTTTCTTGTTTTGGGGGTTGGTTTTGTTTGTGTTGATTTGTTTGGTTTGGTTTTAGTGGTTTTATTTTATTTTTTAGGCAACATGCCAACTGTATTAAAGAGAGTGAAAGGAAAAATGATTGAGAAGTGCAATTACTAAAGCATAGAACCAACACTTCTAAGTATTTATGCTGGTTTTGGCTGGACTAATTTCCTTCACAGAATCCCAGAATCCCAGAATTAGTAAGGTTGGAAAAGACCATAGAAATCATTAAGTCCAACCTATCACCTATTACCTAAACTAGCCTAACCTGTCACCTAACCTATTGCCATCCTGCTACCAACACACCATCCTACCTAGAACACACTACCCTAATATCTAGGTCATGCTACCAAGTACATCATCCAACCTTTTCTTAAAGACCTCTAGGGACGGTGACTCCACCACCTCCTTGGGCAGCCCATTCCACTGAGAGATCAAGTGAGAGAGTTTTCAAGCTTTTAACCCCTCTGATTCACTTCTCCAACCCACTGGTGGGTGAATGTGGTGCCAGTTGCCAGCTTGGCTTAAACCACTGCGGTGTTGTCACACAAAGGTCTGTGACAGTATTCTGCTGGATACTGGGGACAGCTTCTGTGGTTTCAATGGGAGTCTTACCTTTCCCAAAGAAAGAATCTAGGAGAAAAACCTTAAATTACATAAAAGTAGTGTAGGTGTAAGTAAACACAATTAAATATCAGAAAATCTCTGTAAAAGTAAGAAAACTGAACATTCCTGTGGGAGCACAGGCACTCAGAAAAGGAATATACTTAAATAATGTCAATGACTTCTCCATTAGACACTCAGAATTCTTCAACAACAGGGAAAACTTTTAACTCTTCCAAGTTTGATCCTATTTTACTTTTTTTATCTATACTGTTGTTCCATTCTACATTTTGTGCACAAGCTATAATTTGAGTTGACGTATGAAAACATATTTAGAAGTTCCTCTTGATGCCCTGGGTTCAACTTTCATCTGATGGGCTGACTACAAAAGCAAGTTTGTATCATTTTATTGTCTTTTTGTTTGATGGGCTGAACAGGTGAAAAAAAAATTCTACACAATAAAGAGAACAAATGCATAAATGATTTTGTAGTGCACTATATACTCTCTTTTTCCAGCTTTTAGTTTTTAAGAACTTGTTTTTACAAAACAAAGGGAAAGGTTTGCAAATGCATCCTAATTTAAGGGTTCTGTTGGCCTGCTAGACTGTGAGGCATCTAGGTTGGCATTACGCTCTTGGTCACTGTACGGGTATTAGATGGTGAGTTGGACTAGATGATCCTTGTGGGTCCCTTCCAACTCATAATTTTCTGTGATTCTGTGACTTCTGGATACTTTCCTTTGTTTCTTCAGTGTATTTTTAATTTACATCTAATATGCCAGATGAGTGAAAACATTTACTGTGATTCCTACTAATTGTCTAAACACGTATTTGATACTTTTGAATCTTTCAAACTTACTTGTTTTATTCCTGAGAGCACTACATGTGTTAGTGAAAAACGAAGCAAGTTTCACAGCAACAAAATAATGAAGTTTGGGTAAACCACTGTTTTTCTGATTTCCCAGTTGTTCTTTTATCCATAATTGCAAAATATGGAAATTAATAAGAATCAGGACCTAAGACCTGGTGGCATTTATTTTGTGAAGGGAAAGAAAAGGGTTTTTTAGAGAGATCTTTGTTATCCTTTTTCAAATTACAGTAATCTACAGGTTTCAAAATCCACAAAATTATCACCAAAGCAATTAGAGGTTGGAGATGGCAGCCAGAATGCTGTGCAGAGATGATCAAAAGAGTTCTCAATGATGAAGATCTTTTAATTAAAGAAATACAGATTTATTGTATTTAATAATTTAGAGTTTAGGTACATCGGGGGAAAGATGAAATATTTGTTAAGGTATTTAAAAAAAATTGCTCACTTTTGTTCCACATAATATTGATTATAATATTACTTACCTTAAAATATGACCCCAATACTTCAAATGCTGTATTGTATAAAAAAATACATATTGTGATAGCAGAAAATATTTTCATTGTTTTGAGGAAATTTTCAGATCATCAGAAGGAAGTGCACAAGAACAACAGTAACAATATGGAAGGAACAATCCTAAAAGTAAAACCCAGTCATCAAACAGGATTTTTTAACCCAGTGATCTTATGTCTTAAAAAAAAATATTGTTTCTATATAGTGGATGGATCTTGTTGTTGTTACATGGTTTAAAATTTATGCTACTCAAAGTCTGTATTTATCACAATAGAATTAGGCTCGTGCTTCATGCTTGACATTTTAAATGCCAGGTATGAAAGTATAAATAATATGGATTAATATATACCTTATGATCATTTGAACTTCAAACACACATAGTCAAGTTAAAATTGTATACCATGGAGCTCTTTATCTGTCATAACATAATGTAATTTACTCTTCTAATTCACTTTGAACCTCATGAGTTTTTTTGTAAAGTATGATCTCCAAAACATGATGCTACAAATACTGAATAGTGGTTCTGTATGAGTTTTTCAGCACATGGAAATATACAAAATGTAGTAATACTTTATCATGTTGAATATATTCTTTGGGGGTCAGAGGAATAATAGGCAAGATTTACCTTCTTGAGAAATATGACAGTCACATTTTTCATCACTAATTCAGAATCAGGTATATGAGGATACTGTTTTATACTGCCTCAGCTGCAAATTCAGTTTATTATAAGATCCTTCTCCTCATCCTTCCAAAACAAGGGAAACAAAACCAGACCTTGAAACAATTCCATGCAAATCTATCCTTCCACTTCCCCTATACCTCCCTAAAGGAATGATTGCACAGTAAAATATGATACCACTCCTCCCAAAATAAAAAAACCAAAACACACAAAAAACCCCTCAAACCAATCCCACCAAAAAATAAAACAAAACAAACAAGCACACACACACACACCCCCCAAAACTTTGATAAAGAAGCTTTTACCTAAAAATAAAAGGAACTGAAGATGGCGACACCAGAACGAGAGGGCACGACCTCAAGCTACGCCAGGGGAGGTTTAAACTTAATGTTAGGAAGCGGTTTTTCACAGAGAGAGTGATTGCACATTGGAATGGACTGCCCAGGGAGGTGGTGGAGTCGCCGTCCCTGGAGGTGTTTAAGAGAAGACTCGATGAGGAGCTTAGTGACATGGTCTAGCTGTGGGGGTGTAGGGCTGGATGATCCTGTGGGTCCCCTCCGACTCGGAGTGGCCTGTTAAACTGTGAGGGAACCAGGTTTGTGTTTACCGCCGGGATGTGCGTTCGACCACTGTACGGGTGTGAGATGGTGAGTTGGACTAGATGATCCCTATGGGTCCCTTGCAACTCATAATATTCTGTGAATCTGTGAATTTTATGCGGATTTTTAGAGCTGAGAGCATTGTACTTAATTACATATGGAAGACTTTGAGATGCTCTATAAGACAATCCAGGGAACTAGAAAGTCAAATTATATCTATAGCTACCATCACTTGAGATTCAAAACCAAATAACATTAGGTCTGAAGAGATTCCTGTGGCTGTTTTTGTGAACCTCAGGCTTATGTCACTCAAAGATATAAAATAATCTCTGTGAAAATAGTTCCTACCTGCTACCACCTTCTATTGAGCTCCTCTCTGGAAAGCACCAGTTCAGGAACCTTCCAGACTCCACAATTCAGATTTGGCACCTCATGTCTTCTGCATGGGCAAAGTCTGGGCACTTGATGAATCCTCTGCCTTGCAGTCCCTCCTCCTTGAGTCTGAAACCACGGGGAGCTAGAAAAGAGAAGCTCCTGTATTTCACAAAAGCAAGGTGTTTTTAGCTCACCTGATGAAGGACATTTTGTCTTTTTGACAACACACTTGCTAACTGAAGGTCATTAGAATAAATTTTAAAAAAGAACACAGTGAGAAAAATGGACATAAATCTTAGAAAGAAAAAAATAGGAAAGATAATTGGCAGATACGTATTAGACCAACATTTACTCCCACAGTTCCGCATGTAGTAGCTTTCACCACCAGTAAGTTCTTTTCTCCACACAACATTTAAAAAACCAAAATATATTTTTTTATAAAACACTCCTCTGTACATTGAGCGAGAAATAAAGGACATTATAAATTCACATACAGAGACTTTATTTATACCATTAAGGATCTGTCTGATGCATGAATACCCTTTGACATTAGTAAAAGCAAGAACAACTGATTTTTTTATTTTTAATACTAGTTCATAACTAAATCTAGACATGTCTATACATCACACACACACACAGAATATTATGAGTTGGAAGGGACCCACAAGGATCATCCACTGGTGTTTCTGTATTACCCTTGTTAGCTTCAATGAGTGCCTGTAGTGTCTCTGTATCAGTGAATCCGTGATGCATTACAGCATCCTTCTGTCTTGCCTGGATTCTGTGGTCTTCTAAAGTAAACTGCTAGAAAACCTGTATGCATTAGAGTTGACATCAGAGCTGCTCTGAATGACGATCTGCTGTAAAGTCCAATTCACAAAATAAATGTGAATCATTTCTACTCTTCTTCGGGTTCAATTACTGATGAGTTTGAAGATGAAGTCCTGACTTGAAGGCAAGTGAACGGATCATAACAATATAACCTGAAAAGATTAGCCAGAGATTTTTACCTGAGTAAGAAGGAGAGATTAAGGGACTGTACCACAGCATGTATGATCTAGAAAATATTAAACTATCACATTTGAATTTTTTTTTAAAAATAAGAGTAGAAAGGAAAATGTAGCCAAAATTTAATTTTCTTCAAATCTCTCCTACTAAGACTCTCTTACAGAAATTACGATGTTTTCACTACACAAAATATGTAGCATATTATTTTAAACAACATTTACACAAGATTCTTAGATTTGCATAACTCTTCTTCTAGAGCGGCTTCTTTCAGTGATTCCTGGGTTTTGCTTCGTTGTCTAGAAACATTCTCCTCCAAGAATTAGTATTTCCTGTACTGCAGTACATATTTTTGCTTTTGGTCTTGCTGAAAATACATTTTTGTCCTACCTTTTTTTACTACATCAGGTTTCCAGTAACTAATGCAGACACTAGAAATGGCAGATGGGCTGATACCTTTCTTCTTGAAAAATATTTAACAAGTAACTGACTGGAAATTCTCTTGCTGCTTTATCCACTTCCTATGTCTTTTAGTTCCAAAACAGGAAACCATGTCTAGTATTCGGAGGAAGATTAAAACTGGCTAATTCTATTGCCAGAGCTGTCTGAAGGCTTTTTTTTTTTTCACAAACAAATTCTTATGTTTTTCTGTTTATACTGAATGAAACACTGTTTTATTCATACATTTTTGGTCTCATTAAACAAACCTCTGTGCATAAGCATGGCTTCTTTTTGCCCACTTGGACAACGGCTGAAGTCATACAAAAAATGTCAGTTATTTAAACTGTATTTAAAGTGTATTTGAGTATTCAGAACAACAATAGTCAGACTTGCTGTAGAACAAAAAACCTTCTAAAAGTAAAGCACAGCAGATGAAAAAAAGAACTGGAGATTTTATGAGGTTTGTTAGAGCTGAGAGCATTGTACTTAATTTCACAGGTTCACACGTTTTTCTGAGTTGGAAGAGACCCTCAGGATCATCTAGTCCAACTCCCCACCAACTAGACCATGTCACTCAGCTCCTCCTCGAGTCTTCTCTTAAACACCTCCAGGGATGGTGACTCCACCACCTCCCTGGGCAGATCATTCCAATGAGAGATCACTCGCTCTGTGAAAAACCCCTTCCTAACATTGTCTAAACCTCCCCTGGCGTAGCTTAAGGCCATGTCCTCTCGTTCTGGTGTCATCAGCCTGAGAGAACAGATCCACACCCACCTGGTGGCAACCTGCCCTCACGTAGTTGTGAATTTCATGTGAACAATTTTGAGGTCCTCTATAAAGAAAGCAATCTGGGGATTGCTTATAAATAAACAAACTTATTGACAGTCTCAATATGTTTTCCTATTGGTCATCCACTTAATTTCTTCTGGTGGCAACTAATACATAATATACAGGATTGAGAGGTAGCACTGTCTCATTACCATGACAGGTTTTCAGTTGAAAATTCCTAAACCTTTTCAAAGTTACCAGAAAATCCCCGGAAAGCCCAGGGTAGCTGGAGGATCATGTCCTTGGATCAGGGGATTTCATTTGCACAGATGCTTGTGCCAGGACAAGAGCTTTCAGAGTCTGAGACATGTTAAGAGACTAATGACTACAGATTAACAGTCTGCAAGTACTTCTTTGACCTTTTTTTTTGTTTTGTTTTTGTTCTAGAAAATTCTACACATGGTGTTGCTTTGGCTTCTCCTTACTTTATAGCTTATTTTAAATTCTGTGATCTTCCCTTGTATTCTTATTAGTAGATGAAAATTGTGCCCAATTTTGATTTTCCTTTCATCTGTATTTTCTGGAAGATCAAGTCCCATGTCTGGATGGTTCTAAATTCATAAGGACCAGACAAGGTGTTAGCTAAAAAAGGAATAATCAAGGTCAAATTAAAGAAATCTACCCACACAATTTTCACCAAGTAATCCACTATTTCTGACAGTGCACATGTCAGCTGGAGAAATGGTGGGATTTGATGTTATGTATTATTTTTGCTTTGGTGGGTTTTGTTGGTTTTTTTTGGGGGGGGGAGTTTGATGAAAAACCCCAAACCAAATCCATTAAAATTTAAGTGGGGATGTCTATTCATGTGTTAGACTTAGGCATTCTAGAAATGGCATTCTAAAACCTGGATTATCTATGGGGTGGGTTATTTTGTTTGTTTGTTTTTGTGTGTGGTCTTTTGTTATTTGAGTTTTTTTCTTGGGGGTTGGTGGTGGGGGGTGGGAGGAGAGAAGAGATTTCATCAATACATGGAAAAGATTTTAAGGTATCAGAACCATACAACAGGAAATGGTCTGGTTCAAAGTACAGAGTTCTTTATAAAGAATTTAATCCAACAACTATTTTCACTGATTGACTAGAAATTTCTCTATGTAAGTAATAGCACAGAAGAAGAGTCTGTCATGGCGAACTTCACTAAGTGATAATTAGGCTCTTCAGCACATTAGTGTTTTCTTCTCTCAAACCCCAAGTCCCCATCTACTCTGAGACAGGACCTTCTTGTCTGCTGACTTGATCACTAAGATCTTTTGTGCATTAAAGAGGCCACAGAACCTGACAGGTTCAAGCAAAAAAAACAGAAAGTCCTTATTTAGCTTATTGATAGAACAGAAATCTGTGAACAAACGTGAAAACAAGTGACAGAGGATAAAAGGGTCATTCCTAATAATGAAAAGTCATGAAACATTGCCAGAGTACACCCCAAAAATGCAATCCCAGAAAGCATTTAGAATTTCAAAGGTATTAACCTGAAACACCAAGTGATTATTTTGTATATTTAACAATTTCTCTTTTATTTTTCCCTTCTATTCCTGTGGTAGCTGTCTGGGAGCTTTTTCTAGAGATCCTCCTCTCCTCCTAGTAGCCCAAATGTCCTACAGGTCAATGGTGTCATGCCAGTGAATGAAAATTGTTCTATTTTCAAGTAATCAGGAAAATACCTCAAGCTTTTTTTTATGCAGAGACCTTTCAGAGACAGAACCAGATTTTTGGTTCCCTTCCTCAGTCTGAAGATGCTACTACTCAGACTTCACTTGTTCACTGTACTGGATGCCTGCCCAAGCCAGGTTCATGAAGTTGTTCTTGATTCTGGAATTGCAGTAGAAAACTGAATTCTCCAAAATTTTCTGTCCACAGATTTCTAAAAATTACTGTCTCATAAACACCAGAGAATTTGCTTCCTGTCTGGAAAAGTGTGCAAACAGCTAGAAGTGATCCATGAAGAGCTATATTTCAGATAGGATACTATTAAATATCACGTAACTTCTGGAGAATAAATGATAGAGAAAATGTTCAGAAAGACTGGGAAGGCTGAAAATAGGGAAAGACATGGTGAAAATAGAAGACAGGTTGTGCATAACCAAGATCCAAGGAAATAAGTTCTTCTTAAAAAGGTACCTCCTTCCCCTCTGTTACACAGCTTTGTTTCCTAAATCTGGAGCAGCGTTACTTGACACATAGCAATAATGAAAATTACTTACACTTCTACCTGACTGCTTGATACAGATTTTACAGAGGATGAAGTTAAAAATCTTTCCAGGGAGAAATTGGTTCATTGTTTCTGATCAGTAATTTACTCAGAACTCAGGAATTGAATGTGACAAAAAGATACACACTTTCCTGTGTGTTCTTTTTCTTCTAGTTTCTACTAGCAGGGATCCTCTTGCTGAACTAGAAGGGTGAATGTTCACTTATCAAGAAAACTATGGAATTTTATTAGTATGGTAACACATTCATTGTACCATAGATGTATGTGTCAGGGCTTCTTCATTAATCATGGTCTAAAGGATTTAAATTTAACATGTGCATGACTAAACAATAATAAAAACTTTCGTCATGACAAACTTTATTCTAAAACTTCTAGTCAACAACTCATTGATTTGAGCCTAATTGGGGAAAACCCACCAAAAACAATGGCCCCCAAAACCAAAAGTATTAATATTAAAGAATAAATAAGAAGCCAGAGCTGAACATTTGGGGGTTTTTCCTCCTCTTGCCATCTCTGGATTTTTTACATATCTAAATAACATCACTAATAAACCCATAAATCAGTATGAAAAATGCACTAAGAAATTCTGTTAAGCATTGGTTTGCATGTACTGGTTACCACTGGGGAGACTGAGCTACTAAAAATTATAAAGGAATTGGGTATAATTTGTATATGTGCATCTAAATCCCTAATAAGTGGTCATGAAGAGGGATTTAAGTGTTTAAATTACTGCAAATTGCAATCAAATTTTTAATGCATATTTAAATACATCTTAAATATTACATCTGCAAACTCACAGATCTAATGTAAATTGAAAAGAAATGTTTTCAACCATTTAGAACAGAGAATAAGATTCAGTATTCAGTACTCTAAGCATCTAGTCTAGACAGACCCTATGGAGAACAACCATTTAAAGTCTCTTTAAATAATTAGAGAGGCAGTTATATGCATGTCATACCATGAAAGAAATCCAGTGAAAACAGTGGATTTGTAAAAGGGTTAAATACCAAAACTTATGCACTAGGTTATAGGCAATTCATTAGGAAAGCCAAACAAAAGTGAAACTGCCTCAGGGTTTACTCTTAACTTGCAAAGGTTCAAACAATGACAAATGAGCAGCTGACCACCACGTTTCTACAGAATTGTCAGATTACAAAAGGATTATGTCATGAATCTGAAAGTCTCAGGTTCTAGCACAGTGTCTACTGGCTACCTATACTCTGAATAATTAAGATTAATCACAATTAAAGGATTTGAGAAGGACAGCTCTCAAAAGAACTCAGTCTTTATTTTCACTGGACCTCAGTATACAGGCCCTAAGAACTACCATATGAAGGACACAAGACAGTTCTGATGCTCATCGATAATTCAATTCAGCACAATTCTGTAGCAACTACATGAGCAAAGAAGTGTTGAAGACTCTGTGTGTGCTACAAGCAAAGCTATGACTTACAAACTTTTAATGAAGCATTTGACATCCCATTTAGAAGGCTCCTAAGGAAAAGAAGTAGTACGAAGGTTCCTGAACGTGTGCAAGTGTAACCTGTCAAACATAAATTTGCAGCTCAAGAAAGGAACATATACTAGAAGAATATTCAGTAGATGCTTATATTCAGAATCAATGATGCAACTACAGAACTGGGAAGGAAATGATCCTCAAAGTTTGTGTTGACTTAGCCCTGACACTGGAGAGGTGGATCACCAACATGGAAGTTATTTGAGCATGGGACAGCAAAACTAGCACTAACTATGAAGATGCCTTAGAACTTACAGAATCACAGTGTTGATAAGGTTGGAAAAGACCTTGAAGATCATCTAGTCCAACCTATAGTCCAACCAAAACCTAACAGCTATAACATTTATATCATGGCCCTCAACACCTCATCCAATCTACCCTTAAACACCTCCAGGGACGGTGATTCAACCACTTCCACGGGCAATGCATTCCAATGCTGGATCACTCTTCCAGTAAAAAACATTTTCCTAATGTCAAATCTAAACCTCCTTGTTGGAGACTTCATGTAGACTAAGACTGGCAAGTCTTTTAGTTTAGAAATTAACTTTAGGACATGAATAATAAAGTAGAAAAATTTTTAGAGTAAGAAAATGCCTTTGGTTGGTTTAGACAGATCATCTGTCTATTTAATGCTTTATTAAAAACTTTATCCTCCTTCAAGTCTATACTGCCAATTAGTGTCAATTAACATAAATTTAATCAGTCTTCTTCTGCTCCCAGTACAATGCCGTAAAAGCAATGTAGTTCTAGTAATTTCAGTGTGATTTATACCAGTGTAAATGAGAAAAGAATGAGCCTTAATAGGTGTAGATTTAAGTATATGTTCTTAAACCACAGTTTGTAATGTGCCCCAACACAGGTAACAAAATTCCTAAGGGGAACATTTGTGATCATAAACTAGACTTGTACTCTAAGTTAATCTAAATTATTAGCTTTTCATAAAAAGCCTTGCAGGCAACTCTAAAGTGCTAATATTATACAGCAGCTTTAATTATGAGTAAACTAAATCATAGAATTGAATTAGTAATTCTCAACATAGCTTATTTTGGTTAAGGTATCCAATCATGTTTCATAAAATTTAAGTAGTGGTAGTGTTCTGGCAAGGGTCCTCTGACAGGAGATTTGGAATATGAGGTGCTTACAAAGAAGATAACCTACAAATCTAAAATTTTTATATTGGAATACAAAAATGGGGCAAAAAAAAAAAAAAAGAAAACCTTTTTGAAACATCTATAATCTGCTTCCAATACAAATATATTTACCTCACAAATTTAAATGTGGGATCTAAAGTGAAAAGCCTTTTTTAAAAAACAATTATTTTAGCAAATCTCAGTTAATTTAAAATTCTTCTTTGTCTTTTACATGCAGACCGCAGTATATCATAATTTCTCACTACGGAAAACTTGGTGTTTGATACATAAAAAGGAAAAAATGTGACAGGTATGACAAAGCTATTGGGGGAAAATAATGAATCCAGAGCACAGACAAAATATGGAAGGAAATGAAAGGAAAATCAGAATTCATTATAAGAAAAGAAAATCTGCAAATATTACAAGGCCTACACAAAATACACTAAAGGATTTGACAACAATTAGCAAAAAGTCTAGCCCTAGATATACTTCATTAAATGACACCAATCTATGAAAGAGGCAGGTTAAAAGTACCAGAGAACTAGCAACACATAGACAAATGCAGAACAAACATATACATATGAAGAAAATACTATGTCTAAAAGAAAGACAAACTGTAAAAACATACCAAAAAAAGTAATGGCTACAAAAACAAGGAATTCAAAACCAGGAACAGCAGGGACTGAACTGACGTATGATATTGTAGATTTACAGTTTCTGAGCAGGCATTTTCATACAGCTTTTAGGTACTTGCACACGCAGATCATGCTGGCACTG
>WEKX01017943.1:0-10172 GCA_013390025.1 Pitta sordida | reverse complement strand
CTCCTTGCTCCCTTCCTCAGCTTTTATCCCTGAGTTGACGTCATATGGTATGGAATCTCCCTTTGGTCAGTCTGGGTCAACTGGCCTGCTCGTGTGCCCTCCCAGAATCTCATCCTCAGTTGGGGGAAGAGACAGTGTGCCCGGCTGTAGTTAAAACACTTGTATGTTATCAACACCCTTCTAAAGCACAGCATTGTGAGGGCTGCTATGGGCTCAGACAGACCCAATACAGAGGTGAACATTTCTTCTGACCTTACATGCTTTAACTGAAATTTCTAACTCATACTATCTACATTCTGTCACTACTCTGCCGTTTCAACATGTGTCTAATTTGTGGTTTTTTTACTACATACTAAAACTTGTGTATCCTGTACAGCCGATTTAATTGAGAATGTTAAAAGGTGATTGTCTAAGGCAGAATTATGTTTAACAGAAGAAACAGAAACTCAGGTAAATTTAGTGAACTATACTTTTTAGTCATTTTGCCAATTCTGACTGGGAGATGGATATAAATTCCTGTGTGTTTATACAAGATGTTCATCTACGTGGCTAAAAAATGTTGATGCTGAAGATATTAAGAGAAGTTTGCCATAACTCCTCATTTATTTTAAAAATGTTTCATTTAGATTTTGCTTGAACTTTCAAATCATTTTGTAGTTTCTAGGAATACCCTTGACACTTAGATTCCAAACAGTTAAAAGAGGTGATAACCCATGAGAAACAAATGTTATGGAAACAGTCATAACTGTAGGACTTAAGGTCAAATAAGTCTTCAGGAGAGGCCCCTACTATCTACGTCACTCCTGTAAAACATTTTTCTAACCTCTTTCAAAGCCTTAAGTTCTAAAGACTATTATGTCTTCTTCACTTGCCCCCTATTATAACCATTAGAATTTTTTCCCTGGAGTCCAGTATTAATTTCTTTTAATATATGATTTCACATTGTACTCACACCAGAAAGAATAGAAATTAAGAATAACTCATTTCTTTAATGGTTTTGGTTGTCTTTGTGGATTTGAAAACAGCAAGTATCTCTTTCTTCATGGTCTGCTGCCTAGATTAAATGCCCCTAAGATTTTAACCTTACTATATCTTTTAAACATCTAAATATTCTTGTTATGCTCTAGATTTCATCTAATTCATCCATATCTGTCTTGACAACCTGTAGAAATAACTCATTTTATCAGAGTTCTGCATGGTATTTGGCAAACATCTGTGAAAATAGTACCTTGCATTTCTTCAACTGAACCCATTGTAACAGAAGATATCATACATTCTTGGAGAAAGGTCAAATGCTGGCTTATGCATCACAAACTACAATACATACAATCAATTAAAAAATAACTATTGGAAGGTTATAAAGCACACCAGAACATTGACATAGACAACTGAAATCTGTGACACAAAATCCTGTGTCATGGCACAAACTCCAAATGAACAGCAGTCCTTAGTTAATACTGCAGGCAGTAATGCTTAACATCTTCCTTAACGACCTGTAGAATACAATGGGGCATGCACTCAGCAAGTTCATGGATGGTACAACACCAAGAAGCCAAATTTACAGACCGGATGGATGGATGGATAGAGTGGAGAAGTGAGCTAAGTAATTTTCAGAAATTCAGGCATGGATCTGCTGGATTAGGTCCAGAATGTGACTAGTAAGGGCTTGGAACATTTTCGTGTGATGACAGAAAAGAGACATAAGAGAGTTGGGAATGTTCAGCACTGAGAAGAGATGGCTCAAGGAGGACCTAATTCACATGTATAAGTATCTGATGGGGGCTATGTGAAGAAGTGAGACTCAACAGCAACCACTCAGTGAAATAAGCAGTGGACGCGCATTAAAAATAGGAAGTGCGGTCCGAACGCAATAAACCACTTGTTTTTTCATATGAGAGTAGTTGAACTCTGACACAGGCTGCCCAAGGCGACTGTGAATTCTTTAAGAGGGAAATATCTGAAGCCTGAATAGTCCTGGCTAAGCTGCTGCAGGTGACCCTGCAGAAAAGAAAACTCAAGAGGTCTCTTATAACATAATGATTCCATGATTCTGTGAAATAGGACAAAAGAATCATTGAACTGAATATATTCTTCTCATATAAGGTGATAAAGGAAAAAGAGTCTGGTGAAGGAAATAAGAGAAGCATTAAAAAAAAATGGCAGTGGGGAAGGATGAAAAGAGCAAGCGAATCCAAGGACAAGTCTATTGGTCAATAGAAGCTTCTTGGAGATTCATATTTGACTTGAAGAAATTTATTTTTAGATCATCTTCTCCTAAAAGTTGAAATGCCCCAAACTAACTATCAAAAACAACAATATTGGAAATAACAGTAACATGGGAGATAAATACAAAATTGATATAATTTGTTGTTGCTGAGAAAACTGTGTTCTTTTCAACTCCCAGATTACATCTGTAAAATAAGATTAAATATCTCTCAAAGTATCAGGTCTTATCGAAGGTTTTAAAACAGACTATTTCTTCCTAACAAGATTCAAAGTGAGACTGGGTCCCTTCCGGCTCGGAGTAGCCTGCTAGACTGTGAGGGAACTAGGTTGTGTTACCGCTCTGGGATGGGCTTTCAGTCTCTGCACGGGTGTTAGATGGTGAGTTGGACTAGATGATCCCTGTGGGTCCCTTCCAACTCATAATATTCTGTGATTCTGTGATTCTGTGAGGCTGGTAAGCTGCACATAGATTCACATTTTCTTAAAGGGAGTAGGAAAAAAATAGTATAAATTATAATGAAGTAAAATAAAACCTGCATTTTAAGTGGGAAGACACAATTCCAAAAGTAAATCTTGTCAAGCCCCACACTGACAACGGTCCTCACTTTATTCTCTACAACAAATAGAGTGTGTGGAGAGGAACAAGTCTTTGGACTGTTATGACCACATCAAAAATTGACGAGTTTCTATGAAGTAAATGTTCCACTACAGAATAGAAACGGACAATAAGTACCTCAAATCCACAAGGGGAAAGGGGAAGAAAAAAAAAAGAAAGAAGAAAGAAGAAAAAGTACTGGAGAAAGTATTCACACTCATGCAATCTCTTTGAAACTGAAGAAAAAGTTTGAGTGAACTGCCTGCATTTCTGATGAAAAAATGCAGGTGTACTAACCTATTTCCAATAGTGATGAAAACCACAGTAGATGTAGTCTGGGATACATTGAACATTATTTCCTTTTCCGTGTTCGCTCTCTGTATTGTTCAGTTTCTTGCCTTTATGTAAAACCCTGCAGTATCTTCTATGAAATGGTATAGTTGAAGAATGCTCCCCTGTCAGACAGGGATTAAATTTAAAAATTAATATTAAAGAATTGGTGATTTCTTTTACATAACCTGGCATAATTTTCCACATTTTCCCCTAAATTAAACTCCTTAAATTGCCATTTTTATAACATATTTTTTGACCTCAAGGAATCTAAACAGTCAAAACAATCAAATCCAATGTAAACCTCCAAATAATCAATCTGAACTCATGCAAATGTCACTGTGCACTGACAGATATATTTGAGATAATCTTGGTATGGTGGTTTAAAATGTTACTTTCCATAACTGTCTTCCTTTTATCTCTATCAAATACAGAAACAGTCCTGAAGTGGAACCACAACAGAAAAAATGTGTCTGCTGTAATTAGTAGTTAAATGTTTTGCTTTCTGCTACCACTAATATAAGGGAATTTTCTTTGTCTGCAGAAAATTTCCTTGAACAAATCTCTTAGACTCTTAGCCACATAATTGAACTCGGCTTTTGCATCCACAAAGAAATGCAGAGTTTCAGCCTTATACCAGCCTTGCTAATCACAAGTTTACCAAAGACAGAATCTGTCTTGCTCAGACTCTGTTAGAGACCAGCAAAAAAGTCTTGACTACTCAAGAATCATCTACTGAGAATGTCAGGCACATGAGACTAGAATAAGTTATTTTAGGTCTCTCTTAAATGTTGGGAGTGAAAATCTAAGAAAGAGCGTCTTTCAGAAATCCATGAAAAAAATAATTGCAAACAAATATTTAGTTTTATATTTATAAAAAAATTCTGTTGTACTTATAGTGGACGTATGTATGTGTCTTGAGAACAAAAGCTATTTGGACATTAGCATACAAAATAAAAAAAGATGACAGGACCTTAAGATTAGCTCGGATAGGTAAACATGGTGTTTATAGCACCAAGGGTATGGGTTCAATCCCTGTATGGGCATTCACTTAGGAGTTGGACTCGATGATTCTAGTGGGTCCTTTCTAAGTCAGAATATTCTGTGACTGTTACTCTCTGCAGTTTCCATGTTATCTCTTTAGCCATTCAGTCTGGAGATTTCTGAAACAAAACTAATGTGGCATGGTACATGGAGAACAAATATTTGCAGTCTGGACATGAAGACAGATCTGAAAATATAACACCAACCTCCATAAATTATTTTCTTTACTACTTTATCTGGTGGATTTTTTTTTTCCTTTTCCCAAGTAAGAAAGGTATATCTGCACTTTTCATTCAAGATTGATATATATTATTTTCCAGTATTAGGAACAGTGTGGTNAGTTGGTGGGAGGCTTGGATGGATGGAGTGTGGTGTGCATGGTTCCACGCTTGTGGGCTTGATCCCTGGGTGGGCGTTCGCTTGGGAGTTGGACTAGATGGTCCTTGTGTGTCCCTTCCAACTCAGAATAACCTGTGAACCTGTGAACTAAGCAGGTGAATTGAAATGCCAAAAGAGCAGTGGTAGACTACAATACACAATCTCTGAGGTCCATGGGACATTACAGACACAGATGAAAAGAATTGCAAAGGATACAGGCAGGAAACTGAACTTCATACAGGGAGACCTAGACAATATTTGAAGATGAGACAGAAAGACTCAGACCATGAAGGGATCAGAAAGCACTGATTTAAGGAAATCAGTTGTGAGACTCAAGGTAGTTTCTTGCAAGCAGAGAAAAAGTTTATTTTGGCTCAAGAGCTAAGGAAAGAGGAACATTAGTGTCCTCAGCCTTGTCAGGTGCTAAAAGCCCCCGCCCAGATTTGCTACCTATTTTCATACTTTTGCTTCATACATATGGAAATTACTTTATGAATATGAATTCCTTCAATACTATGTCATAAATTTCAGCTTTGCTTTAAGTCCTTCAACTAATCAGCTCCGATGTTTCACGTTCATTTCTTTTTGTTGTGGCTAGCACTCTTTTTTGTTTACCTTTGATGACTGGAAGACAAGGTTTTTCACTTTTAATAATTAGCCTTAACCTTCAGGCTACATGAATTTACTAAATTTACTAAATTTACTAATCCTTCTAAAATTCACTAAAAATTCACTAAAAATTCACTAATTCACTAAAATCCTTAAATTTCTAAGCTCCTACCGAACTCACTAAAATTTATAGTTTTCTGAATCCTCAGATCAGCACTTTCTGAGGACCAGAGTGAAGTCAGAAGATTTTCTGATACTCAGTAATCTTGGTCACGTGTGGAAAAAAGCTAGATACAAGAACTTGCCTTCAATAACATAGTGAGCAAAAGGCAAATCTTAATTTACTTATTTTCAGGTATTTTTTGTTTATTCTCACATAAAATATGATTTGATATTTTATTCAGGTGCGTATAATTAAAACATCTTTTTTTTTTCTCAGAATAAAGGGAAAGTTTAGAACCTTCTGTCTTAAAACTATGTTGCTGACTCAGGGTCCCATCATAATACATGTGTTTATTCTTTCCTCATTCAGAGCAGTGTGGAAGATATTAATAATGGCATATGGTCCATTGTTCAGCTCCATGACAGACTTTTTCCTGGATTATGGCTTTGCATCAAAACATTACTTACATGCTGAACAGAGTACTTATTATTAATTCATTAATTTGTATATGTCTGAAAGTATCTAGTGTTTTGCATATCTCTTTGAAAAAATCCATTAGTAAAATTGCCTTTTATACAACCATTTATTTCCCCTATTCTGATTTTTAGAATTGTGAGGTAATAATTTCAATGTCTGAATCAAAAAAGCAAAATCAATTTTGAGAAAAACACTAGGTTTGTATACTTATTTTTTCTTTTTTCTTTCCTGATTAGATCTTACATGAAAGACGTCATATGGCTCACTCCAGAATAGGTCTGATAAACACCTGAATTCACTGTCATTGCTGCAACACTCAGCTGCACAGAAGAATAGAACTTGTGTTTCCATCATTCTTTTATTTCCCCCCCAAATTCTTATTCCAGCAATTTTTGAAATTTGGGGGAAAAAAAAAAATCAGAAACTTGACAGTGGAAAATCTCAAGGAGATATCATAAAACAATACAAACCAATATATTCCCAAAGAATGTGACAAGTTTAAGGAAAATTTTATGTCAGTGTTTTTATAATTGTGAAAACAATCATGCAAAGCAATATATCAGAAAATATTCTATGAAAGTCAAAACATGAAAAGTTCATTTTAAAGATGGAACAAAATATTTTTTCCTCTTTATTTTCAGTCAAATATCTGAGAATCTCCCTCCAAAAGCCACTGAACAACACATAACACTTTCTGCAACCTCTTCTATAATACAGATGTCCTACTTCCACCTGCTTTGTTGAAAAGTTGGAGACCAAATTCAAAATCCATATATGAATGTATATGATAGTTTTTATAGTTACAATTTTGACAAGTCTTTTTATTTTCATCTAGGCATTCCACCAAAGATTGAAATTAATGGTGTGAACAATAAATTCTTTGGAAACAAAAAAGTGTCTTGAAGCAGATGTATTACTGATGAATACAAATAAAACTATTTTTCATAGTATTTCCCATCTGGAAATGACAATTATTGCATGTTCTATTTTATATCAACATCTACCATAGACAGAATTTTCAACAAGGTTAGTGATTAGATAATTGTTCTTAATATTTCTTTGAGTTTGAATGCATTAAGAATTTGTTACATCCCCATCTGGGAAATCACTGTACTTATATTACATCTACAGAAAGTTACATTGAAATGTATGTACCTCATAAAAATCACTCCCAAAATTGAGTCTTTCATTTTCATCTCAGGCCTTTTGGAATTCTAATAACAATTCAGAATGTAAAGAAGTAACATTTTCTGAACACTTCAGTAGTTTATCTTGTTCATATAACTGAACCACAACAGATTTAGCAAAATCATTCCACCTAACAGACAAAGCAGACCAAACTGAGGTGCTACGGAGAATTGAACAGAGATGCCTTACGATTCCTTAATTTCATGACAACTGGAAAGAAGACCATGCATAGAGTTCTGTATTATCAGGATTTGTAAATTCTTCTTTATATATTATTTTTTTTTACAAAAGAGCCTTTGGTTTGGTTTGAAATTTGTTGACTTTTTCTTAAAATTTCCTGCAAAAACATGTCACAGATACATGGAAAAAGATTTCTTATTACCTGAGCTATCTTCTTGTGAAGATATTGTCACATTAGTGGTAAATTATTATTATTAAACATTGCTGACTAATGTTTTCTAAATCAGTTCAGTGGGTTGGGGGAGTGAACATTGTGTGGGAGTCGCTTGGGAGTTGGACTAGATGATCCTTGTAGGATTCTTCCAACTCGGAATAACCTGTTGACTGAATACACAGATTATTTAAATTCATGTAGTTTTAGCAAAGCCAGTGGTCAAATACTTATTTGAAACAGTTAAGAATACTTTTTTATCCTTCTTTCCTTGAAACCAACACATAAGCTTCCTCCCAGTCACCTCAGGATTTGGATCCATGTGTTTTCAAGATCTAAGGGACAACTCTGATATAACCCCATTGCTTGTCCTCAGTTGCTGAGAAAGTGGCTAAGCCATGACACAAAGTCATGTGATAAAGACTGCAGAAAGATATAAAATGTAAAATTACAGGTAGACAAGGACATGCTGAGATAAATATTGTTAGCACTTCTGGATTCAAGGTGAGCAATACAGTTATACCCCCTCATTTGCGAGAAATGGGTCATGTCAGAGGTCTTGCAGAATGTCAAACTCGCAAATTGTCAAGGTTTGAGGCAAATTTGGGGCTGAGCCAAAGAAAAACAAAATAAACCACCCCTCCCCCTCACCAGGTTCGGAAAAAAACACCCAAGGAAATGTGTGAAAAGTATAAACTATTTACTTTAGTAAACAGACAAGATACAACAGTGTTAAACAACAAAACCTGAGATGTCCCACAAATCTGGTGATGAAGAGAGTCCTGTGATGTAGAAAGTCCTGTATGTGNATATACACACCACCCTAGGACACAAATACATGCAGGTCATAATATGCATGCAGGTCACACCCATTGCTCCACCCCCAGCCAATCAGGAGCACTGGGGAGCCTCTTCGACTCCTCCCTATGGGCTCTCGCAGCACATGGGACGAAAGACAAGCATTTCTGTGCCCTGTCTGCTTTGGGAGACCCCTCTGAGAATCTTTAGACTTCTCTTCGGCCACGCTGCCACTTCTGCAGCTGCAGCCGGGGCAAGGCTGCTGCGACTGCACGTGCTCGCATGGCCCCACTGGCAGAGCAAACCTTACGCCACTCCTCCCCCACTCCCTGTCCCCGGTGGCCGGCCCCATGCCGTCCTGGCCCCACACTGTCCTGGCCCCATGTCATCCTGATCCACCAGGGCTGCCAGCACGGCCGCGATGTCGGCACCATCACAGCTGCTTCTGCAGCTTCTGGCTGCTGGCACCATGCGTGCTTTCCCTGTCTCTGTAGCGAGGAAGGGGTGTCCCCAAGCTCTGCTCGTCATTCTTGTGCTGGGTCTCAGCAGTCGCCTGGGGCATACTGCAGCATAACCCTTCCACTGTAGGAACTGGGCATGGAGACACACAGAACCGGGTCAGGGACCAGGGCACAGTACCACAGGGCTCTAAATGCCACAGTGAGTCAGAAAAACTGTGTGCTCTCCCCGCACAGCCGGCCCCATCCCACCCCACAGGGTCTGCTGGCACCGCCCCTTGGCGAAGCAGAGGCACTGCACATGCATCAGCCGGAGAAACTCGCAGATGCCTGAAACTGAATTGCAAGAAATTTTCCTTGCAAATCTTCGGGGTCATAATGGAGGGGTTGCAATGCAGCGGAGATATACTGTATTAACATGAAAAGGTTTAAATTCTTAAAAGAAAAAAATTGAATCTAATGAACATTTGTAAGACCACCAGGGTGAGTTGATATTTCAGTGTTCATGGAGGATGGAAAAACACCTGAGAAATGAGCACCTGAGAAACGAGCACAGGAAGATACGGAGGTGAATGTCTCTTTCTATGAGGTGCTTGCTGGCCAGCCAAAGCCTTCAGGGTAGTGAGCACATGGTTCCTAGAAGCTCACTAAATTCCAGCTATCAGCCCTGTATATTGGACAGTATGTAATTGCTAAATGTATATAAAGTGAATATGTCCTGCTGACATATTCTCCTAGCATGCATCTAGAAATTGGGAAACAAATTCTCTTAAAAGAATAATAGTAAAATATTTTATCATCTTCAAAAGTTATTTTATTGTGGATAATACTGGAGTCAAGCTTCTTTCTTAATATTTCCTTTCCTTTTCCTCCTTCCCTTTCTCCCTGTCTTTATTTTACTATTTGTGAAACCCTATACAATCAATATGTTGATAATTCTGATGTTATTTCAGTGAGATTACAGAGTGGTTACTGTATTACAAAATATAGTGAACTCTCACTACTTCGCAGTTCCTCTCTCGCAGCTTCACCTCTTTGTGGGCTGCATTTTCTGCAATAGTGGAAGTCTGTTTCGCGTGGCATTCATGTCTGCGACTGCACTGACAGACATGACTATTCAAAGTAGACAGTCATGAACATTAAAATTCGCCCTACCCACCCTGCTGCATGGATCACTGGAGCAGTGCTCTGCCCGTGCCACCTGCACCACACAGAGCAGAGAAGTAGCACCCCACCCTCACCACTCCCCCCCACAGGCAGCTGTAATGCTGCAGCAGGGAATGCAGAAGACAGAATCTCGGTCCCACCCAGCCTGCCCCTGGGAAACGGGAGGGAGGATCCCTGCACCCACATGGCTGTTATAAGAGATCTCGTGAGTTTTCTTTTCTGCAGGGTCACCTGCAGCAGCTTAGCCAGGACTATTCAGGCTTCAAAATTACCATGTTAAGGAACTCATAGTCTCCCTGGGCAGCCTGTGCCAGAGTTCAGCTACTCTCATATGAAAAAACAAGTGGT
>WEKX01017941.1:20995-48919 GCA_013390025.1 Pitta sordida | reverse complement strand
AATGGGATGTCATAGTCTTAAGCTTCAGCAGGGGAAGTTTAGACTTGATATTAGGAAAAGGTTTTTCACTGAAAGAGTGATCTGGATTTGGAATACATTGCCTGCAGAAGTGGTTGAGTCGCCAACCCTGGAGGTGTCCAAGGAGAGGCTGGACAAGGTGCTGAGTAATACGATCTAGACGTAGTAGCTAGGTTTAGCTGGACTGTAGGTTGGACTAGATGATCTTTCAGGTCCTTTCCAGCCTTATCTATACCGTGAATATTGTGAATTTTTTAGTACAGTTTTCTAAAACCTCTGCTAACTTCTTATGCAGAGAGAGTTAGAGGGTTGTGGGTAGGAAGGGGCTACTCCAGGAACCTAGCTTTTTAAACAGTACTGCCAGTAAAACTGCAAATACTTTTTTGACTTGCTAACTTTTACGCAATGTTTGCTTCTGTTGAAATGAATGTCAGAGCTTATATATTCCTTAGTAGTTAAGGAACATCTCTAACTCATGAAGGAAAGTTCCTATTCTTCCTGAAATAAAAAAGTTAGACTATTATATTCTAGGTAATGTACAAACTTATATTCATAAAGTAAGAATTTTTAATGTCTAAGAACTATATTTAAAACCAGAGTCAAGTATATACCTTCAAAAGGATTTTAACAACAGTTCTGTTATCTAAATAACATTTTCGATGCAACTCTACATTGTGTATAAGTCATCTTTTAATAGAATAGCTCTAAAAAGAAAAAAGTACAGGAGAAAGAAAATGGCTTCAAAACAATTGAGATGTAGCCCTATTGTCCTTGGTAAAGTAATGTAAATTTACACCAGCTGGGAACCTGCATGACAAACAGTGCGTGGGAACAAGGTCTGATCCTGCAATGAGCTCTTGTCCCCATGCGAATCCCCTTCAGTCTGGAGAGCTGTCAGAAACAGGAGCAGAGCTCTGCAGAGGAGCTTTCTAAAGTCCACCTACATTCATGAGCAAAACAGGTGTATCTCCTCTCCTAGCTACATGAAAGGACCCTTTTTGCCATAACCCTGTATAGTGATTCCTGCTCTAGATAATCCAAACAGAGAGAAGAGCACTTTTCAGGAGCTGACTTAGTGAACAGGAGAAATAGTAGAAAGTCCTAAGAGAGCATTTGCCTGTAAAAATAAAACCCCAAAAATGTTGACTCCAAAGTACACTGGACTGGACAAATTGTTTAATGGAGATGCTTATACAGGTATTTATTACTTAGAAGCATGGATATGAAATATCTGTTGACAGCATGGGGACAGTCTCCAAAACTGATATTCCCTGTTCATGACTTGCTGGGATACCAGTTGAGACAACCAATGTTGTTTTGGCACATGAGGAAGAAAGAAGAATCTTTTTTCACTCACCTTTCAGAAGTGTTGAAGAATCTCCTGCTTTTCATTGGTGACATATTTTTGTTTCCCAAGGAGCAATGTACTGCTCTGCCCTGTCTTGTGGCTCTGGGCTGTGACTGTGCAGCCAAACCGGGGAGCAGAACATGGAGGCAGTTCCACATGGCTCAGAAGCAGTTTGGGACTCGCACACACAAAGAGCAGGTGTGACTGTCACTATAGCAGTGTGAGATCTCTTGCATGAGCAGAGCAGCGTGTGTGTCTGTCTCAAATCTATGTCAACCTTCCAGCTGTGATCCTTTCCAGAGATGTTAGGAAGAGGAGGGTAAGTTAACCTTGGTGACTTTGGCGTCCCCTTGAGGAGAGAATTCCACCTAGGCTGTTTCAGCAGGAAGACATTAATGTAAGCAGTTTAGATTTACTATAAAACTCTGTAAGTTTTAAGATATCTTGTGGGTTTTGCTGATTCTGTCTTAGGATTTATGGTCTTTCTGTTTTGCTTTAAGTGTAAGGCAAGTTCAAATCAATGTTTTAGGAAACAGCAACTTGGTTCTTTGTCCTTGAACCTAGCCTGTTTTTCTCTGCAAAGAACCAATGTTTGCCTTTTTTTTTTTTCCCTGCCAACTGCTAGAGAAACTATAAGCTTTGTGTTTTCATGACCTATCTTGGTTTTTAGTGCCAAGGAGATTTTAAGAGAAAATCCTCAGAAAACCCAATGCCCTAGATGTTTCAGATAAACATTTGTCTCATGTATGTGTGTGCAGAGAGATTGGGTTTGACTGGGGATCTCAGGCATACAGGAGGGCAGGCAGCTGACCTGAGTGTGCTGAGCACAGCTGAGGGATGCTGGTGCTTGAGATGGCTCTCTGGACCAGTACAGGTGAGTAAATGCCCCACCAAATGCATGGCAGTGATTTGATGTGGCAGCTACTACTGTTCCCAAAACAGTGTGCACTAAAAAGAATCAAGATGGCGCTTTGGATGCTGCGTCAGCAGGAGATAAAGATTTTTTCCTGCTTCTTGAGTCTTTATTCTGGACCAGAGATTTGAGAAAACAATGCTCTGGTAAGGACTTTTATGCAACTCAGAGGAGACCTCAGATCTGGGCAATGATCCAAAATATGGATTTGTTAGAGAAGATGTGTTTATGCTCATGGAATAGATGCTTTTGGGGTTGAGTAGAAACTGACAGAACCTTTGAGGTTGGGACATAAACATCACAAATTATGGTCTGGATATTTTTATTTATTTACTATTTATTTATTACTGTAACTCCAGCTTTTTTGGTAGATCTCAATTCTGCTTTTGTAACTGAGAACAGAAACAGGTTTTGCTTTCCAGGAGCAAGGTAAGAATATGGGTTGTGAGGCGCTCTTGTATGATGATGGTGTAAAGTGTGTAAGTGTATAAAACTCTTTCTGACTTCACTGATGGCACAGAGAATAGTGCAACATAAGGAACACTGAGTTGATGGTCAAAAAACTTAAGTTCATTTTTTTGCCTTGGCTGCTGAGTTGCAGCATGGCCTTGAGTATATGACTTCCTCTCTTCTGTTTCTTTTGGCTTGTGTTTTTGTCAAAGAATGAACAACACCTTGCACTGTGGGGCACAGATTGCAGCTGAGCTTTCCAAAAGCAACCATATTGCATAGACCAAAGTTATGAATTATTTCTATTGGTTGTTGAAAACGAATTTATTCTTACTCTTAGAGTAGAATGTCATTACTATTGCAAGGAAATGGAATTTCTCCCAGCTGTGCAAAGCTGGTGACAGAACTAGGCAGCTTTGAACTTCCCATGATTTTGCTAATGCATGAGTTGTCACTGACTGGTAAGTAGAATTTCTCTTCATGTTGAGAATGAAATTAATTCCTCTCTGTTTAGGCTTATATAGTAATTTCAGGTGAGGCTGGCATAGAGGGCTTAAGGATTGCATAGGTGTGAGATTGCTCTCTGCAGAGGAGTCCCAGCTTTTCATCTACCTGTCCATAGGTTTCTGATAAGATGGGTTATGTGGTGGTGATGTTGGTTTGGAGCTAGAATCAGAGTTAATGTGAGGAGAAAAAGAGTTGATGTAGAGAGTTAAACAACACTGATTTCACTAGATCACCCTCTATTTAGAGTCATGCCCAGAATTGAGAGAATTTAGTTCAACAACTCTTGGTTTTGCATTGGTTGACTGGTAGTAAGCTTACTCTTTAGCAGACATTTGCGAACGTGCATGAAGAGCAAGACATCAAAGTGAAACATCCCCAGTTCTCTCTGCTCTCCGAACAACTTGTTTTCAGCTGTGCTGGACCTGAGTGAGACAGGGAAAGGACAGATTTAATTCCCCCACCCTGGCAAGGGACTATGCTTAGCCCCTGACATCATTATAGACGAATCCCTCCAGGGATATTAAAGATGGAGAGCATAGTTCAATCTTGGTGGCGTCATGTCCAGAGGGCCAGTGGGAGAAATCCTCCTTGCCTAGTTAGGCTTAAAGGGAAACTTAACATGAGGAGGATGACTAAAGTGCATTTAGAGCAAGTGATTTATGTAAAACTATAACCTTTATAAAATAGGATTAAGTGCCAATGTGCTTACATTTGGATGGGGAATGCTTGTTATTTGCCCTGCAAGAGTTATGGCCAATAGGTCTCTGAAACAGAGACCGAGGGAGAGACAGAGAGTCTCAGTCACTTTTTCTTTTCCCCTTTGCTCCTGCCCCCCTCCTTCTTTCATTAAAGCTACACATCATCTGAAGTGGCACCAGCCTCAGAGAGTCTCTAACAAAACCACTGCATGGAGCCTCAGGACAGAACTTGCTGCAGTTCATGTTTTTTCCCCCTGCCCTTCTCTCCCTGTCTTTTGCTTTCTGAGTGTACATCCAATAAGTCAGATGAAACTTAATCTTGTTTGCTCTGTCTCTAATTCTCTTTTCCTTTCTTTATTCTCCCTTTCTCCTGCTGCTCTGCTTCCTTGTCCCTCCTCTGCCCTCCAGCTTCGAGTTGTGTTTTATGTTGCTCTAGAACAGCAGCAATTTTTGGGCTTACCTTTATCCTTTCCTGTTTCTGGCCTTCTCCCCTAGTTGTGGATCAATAAGTGCAAACAGTGGGCAAGGGAACATCAGTAGAATAGAAATGAAGTGATACAATTCTGTCCTTATTTTCTGTCTCTTAAATTGTTGAATGGACTGATTTTACAGCAGAGGTGTGCTTGGAACAGAGGCAGCAATTTGGTTTTATGTTCTGAGACCCACAGCTTTTGGGTATCTTTTCCCAAAGACCCAAACACTGTCTTGAAGATGAATCTTTTGCCCAGGCTGTCAAGTGAAATGATGCTCTGATCTGTCATTACCAGTAGGGAGTTAATACCATAAGGCTTCACTTGCCACCACCGTTCTGTTCATATACAGTCGGGTCTCCTATATCACGGACCTGTGGTCTTAATCAGGTCCTACGAAGCCGTACTTCCGCGTTGAATGGCAGCTCATTAATATACAAATTTGCCCCACACCCTCAGATGGTTCCCTGGCGCTGTTTCGGCACCTGTGTTGCTGTGTATCAGTTGCTGCAGTGGGCATGCTGGAGGGTTGGGGAAGCAGCAGAGCTGCTGTGGCTGGGATAGGACAAGAGCAGTGGCTGAGCTGCCATGGCGTCTGTGAGGGTTGATTTGCATATTCCTCCTGCCTAATTAAATATTCCTGCATGCCAGGTCACGCATGCACAGTTGAAAAAAGGGGCCTCCTTCATCGCTAAAAAATCATGCCGCTAAGATGTGAAGCCATGATATGGGGGGCGTGAAGTGCAAGAGGGCCAACCGTAGCACAGTCCTGGGTATTTTGGGATCTGCTTTTTTTGTTGTTTTAGATAAGATCACAGAATATTCCGAGTCGGAAGGGACCCACAAGGATCATCAAGACCAACTCTTAAACGTCACTACTGTCTCCCTGGTGGGAATTGAACTCCTGGTCTCCGACAGGAGACGCGGGGACACTCACCACTGTACTGAAGTGCATTTTCTCTCAAGTTCTTTATATCTGTAATAAATATCTATATGATATTTTCTCCTGCAACATGAACTCATCTCTCTAAGAATATGAACTAAAATTGTCTAGCATTTTTTTGTTCTTTTGTTTTTGTAATTATGAGGTGGAGGGGAAGGAGGGATGTTGTTTTGTTCTGCTTTGCTTTTTAAAAAAATTTAAACCTCATTATTGTATTTAGTTGGAAGACAAGGTAGGCAATAATCACTGAAGTGGGAACTCAGACTTGCACCTTTATTTCTGTGCAAAACTTGTCTCCTTTCTAACACTTTCCTCTGTGGAAAATTGGACATATCACCCACCTGAAATGATGGAAATGGGTATCTCAAACCACTTAAAAATAACCGCTGTCCAGTGAATCTGACTCCAGTAATTTCTTAAATTTAAGAATATCTTTCCCTTCTCATGCCAGGAGGAGAACAAAATTATTTGCACTCTTTGTTTTTCACATCCACTGCTGCTATCTCAGAAGGAAATTGTGAGTATAAATCAGCTGGAGGCTCTGATCCAGCGGTTCTCTTCTCTTTTTGAGTGCAGATTGCTATGTTTTCCTCCCTATGAAACGGGAATTAGACTCATGGAAATGCAAGGCCTGTAAAGCTGATTTTTATCATGCTCCAGTTTTCTGCTGGCATTATTACAGTGACTTCCGTGTTCTTTGCTCTTGGTATATATTGGGATCTATGAAGATAAGAGTTGGTGCAATAAAGTTTCTTAATATTAGCAAGAAAATTAATTTCTAGTCTGTGCCCGAACATGACATGTGCCAGTTATTGATGGATGAACAATAAAAGGGGCGAGAGGCTTTGCACAGTTTGAATTCTTGGGCCTCCAAACCTTTTCAATATGCTTTCAACTTTAGCCAAGAGCTTTAATGTTGCATTTCTGCAATAAGTCCTTTCTCAAATTTTTCATCTTGACTTAATATGACCTCTCTCTCAAATGGTTACTTGCAGCTCTCAGGATTAGGAGCACTGATCTGCTCTCAAGACGAAACCTGAAGACACTTCTAGGGCCTGATTTTCTTAAATTTTCTCCTTCTCATGCTAAGCTAGCTATGCTCAAACAACAACTTTTTTACACCGACTCTGCTTTAGTACTGGAACTCTAAGCACCACATTTAGTGGGAAGCCAGGAGAGTACCAAGGTAACTGAGCTCCTACTTCCCAAAACCCAAGACATACCAAATCAGTTTGATTACAGTTTTGCTTGAAAGCTGCTGGATCACTTTGAGCCTAAATGACCGTCGTGTTTTATAGATGGATTATTCCAAATCCTGAGGGAGGGGGAAAAAAGTAACAAGGAGGATAAAGCAGAAAACTGCTGTTTCAACCATCTCACAAGCTTCAGCTACCCGATGACTGCTGTTGTGTAACACGATCCCTGTACACGGTGCATTACTGACTTCCAATACGTGGTAATATTTACATTAACATTAGGACACCATCAAACCTTTAGTTATCCACATAGTTAAAATTGTTATCTGTATGTGAACTCCAGAGATGATATATCTAATTGTCAGCAGTGACCTGATGATAATAGCAGTACAATTTAGTTACGGTATACAATATCATTAATCATCCAAATGTAGCATAAACAGAACGGACCATTTGCTAAGGTCTTTCCAGGGGTGGGAGGAAGATCCCTCACTTATAACAGCTGTATATGCCTGAGGCTTTCTAAAACAAAGGGGCTGATAGGACGGGGGGAAGATTTCTCTGTTGAAATCAGAATCACCTTCAAGGGTGGTACATGCCTCTATTTATTATCATTATGCTACATATGCTAATGGCAGACTGTACACTATTTCTGAGCATTAACATCTGCTCAAAGCAACAGACTTTCACTTACAGGAACTGATTTAAACTCAGTGAAGCAGATAAACACAGAAATCTAAGCAGGTGGCTGCAACTGAAGGAAGAATTCTCAATTCCTGTACTCAACTGATGAACTTCACTAAAACCATAATTAATATTCAGATAACTATATTCCAACACATAGAATAAACAAGATCATTTAAAGGATGCAAATGTCTAGCTAGGATGAGGGCAGGTAAGGGCTTGGGTTTAGAACACAAAGTGGTTTGAATAGTAATCCAGAGCACTCCTTTATTTCGTGCTTCTGACTTTGATGTTGGCCTGGGCCAGAAAACACAAAAAACAAGAGGATGATATTGCATTGTTTGCAGGCACAAAGTGGACATTAAACTTTTAAGCAAGCAGGTTATGCAAGGCAATGATAGAAATTAATCTTTCCTTGTAAGATATTAGATGGTCTAAAGATCTTGTTATAGAAGTTCACAGGTTCACAGGATATTCCAAGTTGGAGGGACCCACAAGGATCATCTAGTCCAACTCCCAAGCAAATACCCACCCAGGGATCAAACCCAAGTGCTGGTAAATTTGGTCACTGCTTTTCATACCTCAACCTTTCATTTGGAAAGTGTTGTAAAGGCGTGACAAAAATATTTTCTCATATTAATGGCATATATCCTTTTGGCCAGTCCTAAAAGGCATATTCAAACCTTTTGCACTCCATGCAGGTTTCTGAACTGGTATTTTCTCATGGGTGGTTCCAGAAGACTACGCAAGACTTTATTTTGCCCTCTGAATTAGTTTTGCTCCCTCTGTTGACCAGATTCACAGACATAGACAGAATATGTCATGCACCTACACTACTAGGCTTTCAAGAACAGTGGATTGGATCTGTACAATGATGAAATTTCTCATTATAGTTCATTACATGAAGAAGTGAATAACATTAGGCTTTGGAAATCCGTCAGGCTGAAAATGGTGAGAGCCTGGGAGAATGTCTGAGAGAGGTATTGTATACACTTTCCCTGTTCTCTGTTTTCTTTGGGCAACTGGTTGTGACCACTGCTGCATGAAGAATGGTGTTGTGTGCTTCATACCTCTGAATCAGTATGGCTGTACTTAAGTTCTTAAGAAAGAAATGGTTTTCTTTCTTGTTTCTTTCTTTTTTCCCATTGCATCGTTAATGTTGAAAAGCTTTTCTAGGCGATCCTCAACGATCTAAACTTTGTTTACAGACCTGAAACCCATGTTTACTGGATTCCAGGAGAAGGACAATGGGGATGCATAGCAAGCTAAGCAAAATTTAAAGGATAATTTTGAGACCTGACCTCGATAATGGTTAAATGTCCCATGTGCTCGTACAAGGAAAAATATTTCTATACTTGTTTTTTGGTATTGATATCTGTTCTAGTTTCTTCAAGTCTGATGCGCTTTGCTATGCTTTTTCACAACCAGCTCCAGAATGTGTGAGAATATATGAGAATATCAACATTTTTTTTTTTAAGGTTCATTTTTCAGCCTGTGTGTTAGCAGAGAAAATCTGAATCTTAAAGATTGAAATACTGGAAAACAACAATTACAGACCTCAGAATGTACTGTTTTGAGCTAAAGTGACTGAATGTACAGTCAGCCCTCTTGCACTTCGCGCCTCCCATATTGCGGCTTCAGATCTTAGCGGCATGATTTTTTAGCGATGTAGGAGACCCATTTCACAACTGAGCATGTGCGACCTGCCACCATGGCGGCCACAGCCCAGGCAACAGAATGGGCAATGGTGGGCATGCGGGCTGCAGTGGGGGCAGCACGGGTGGTGACTGCGGTGCAGGTAATGGCGGCAGGGGCGGCTCCGGTGGCAGTGGCAGTAGCAGTGGCGGCGCGGCCGCCATTCAATGTGGAAGTCAGGCTGCGCAGGCCCCAGATAAGACCGTGGGTGCATGATATAGGAGACCTGACTGTATTTTGTCTAAAGGTTTTTAATCCAACTTATAATTTCTTGTCAACTTCATGGCCTTCCAAACTCTAATAGAAACTCCTTCTTCTGTGTACAATGGGAATCACAGGGTATAACTGTGTTGCTCTGATCTTTTGGGAGGAGTCATAGGATATTGAATACCTAAGATACCTATATTATGGTAAAGATTTGAGATTTACTGTTGCTGATCCATCCTCCAATATTTTCAGTCCCGAAATACAGGTCCCCCTATTGTCCCTCTGCATTTCCTGGGTATTGGAATATGCTAGGTAATGGTTTTTTGTTTTTGTTTTTTCTCTGTTGTACATTATCAGAAATGAAGGAGCAAATTCTGTGATGTCTGTGCAATTCATTTGACTTGAGACAGGCTGCACCCCATTAAGTACTTCATCATTTGCTCAGCAAAGTTAATAATAAACCTTCTGCCAGCTTCAACTGTGCAGGATCAGGGCAAAGTGGGGGGAGAATGCATGTTGTTATTTTAAGTTTAAAATTATTGTCTTCCATATGTTCCCAAATTTGTGGGTATGTAAAATGATTGTTAGAGTCATGCATGACTTTTTGAAGTTCTATTCAAAAGGATTTGTTACTTCAGAATATTAAAAATCTGGTGGATTTTTTTTAGATGAAATTATTAGCCTGTTGTAGCTGTAGGTTTTTTTTCTCGCCCGTCTTCATGCTTAATTGTATGCATGTGAATGGTTTCACTGACTGCTTTGGAGGGGTGCAAAGAGATCTGCCTGAAAAAGTGTTCTGTATAAAATCACATGGGGGAAATGAAAAGAATGCCTACCAATCTGTTAAAAAAAATTAAATTGCCCAAGTGTGTGGTATCAATTTCCAAGGAAGAAAAAAGGGTGTTTTCAAGAGCCCCTAATGCAATCCTAAATAAGTCTTCACTGCCAGTTTGAAAGAGGAATTTGTCTGAAGAAAAACAAAGCAAGAGCAACCATCAAAGAAGGAGCACATCTGAAAAACTAAACTTTCTTTGAAAAGTGTACTTACAGCTTTTGTCAGACCATGCTGCAAAATGTGACGCAACTGCAGCCATCTTTTCCCTCCTGAATTCCCCTGCCTTTTTCTGTGTCTGTATTAAATGCCTGGCTGTTATCCGCTCAGCACAGTAGGATCACTAAAGATCGGATGATATTCTTTTAGTCAGCCATGACTGAGCGAAATACAGCATCACTGTTTGGAGATGGGGCCTCGGTTCTGCACTGTGTTATTTATCCAACCATCAAGAGACACAGACTCCTCAGATGGGAATGGGAACAACCATGCAGTGGAAGTGGAAAGTGTGGAGATGTTTTCAGGAGAGAGTCTGTTTGTATTGGGGGGTGCTCTTTGTCAGAGGACCCCTTTGAGTACTAGGAATGCTGTGGTTTCCCTCATCCCTGCAAGTGAAGGAAAGGTATAAGATTTGCAAGGCAGTTGGAAATCTCTCTTTGAGTAGTAGAACAGCTGTACGAAGATGTATAGTTATTATAGACATATATATAGCAAATAAACCCGACTCGAATCAGGACATCAAAAGACTGATGCTCTCTCCCAAGTATTCATCCTTTAAGTACTGTGTCTTTCTTTCTTTCTTGTTTTGTTGACTGCCTAATAGTGTGCTAATCTCTTGGGGGAGATTACTGAACAAATAGCTGTTGGACAAAAATAATGACAGGGAAGGAAAGCAAAAAAAAAAAAAAGTAAGAAATGGAGGAGGGGCCAGTGATTGCAGAAGCAGAGATGTATGAAATCTCATACTGGTTTTGGAGTGAAAGAGGGCAAAGAGACTAATTTCCCCATAGTTCAAAGAGAAAGGGAAATAAACTCTGCACAGAAGAGACTCAGCACCTTTGCACAATCTGTCCCTGTCTTCCCCAGAAAAGTGCAAAACTACATCTTATATATGAGCAATAACTGTCCATGTCCAGTTCCTGCTTTGCTGTTCCTGCATGGGTGTTAGTCGCTGCTTCTGTGAGTGCTTCAGATTAAACCACTGACCTCCTGATCCAGATAGCCTGGGTGGGAGATGAGACAGAATCACACCCTCCATGGACCTGGTGTGGACTGGATGCATGGAGCATACTGTAGCTCACAGGTGATGTCAGCGACCTGTGTGGGCCTCCATCAGCTCTGAGCTCAGTAACTGCAGCCCCTGCTGCTGCCCAGCTCTGGCATCACCAGAGGCACAGCTCAATGTGAGGCAGAGCTCTAACTGATTTTCCAGCTAACTCGTTCAGAAAACAAATCTATTGTCCACATTATGTTCTGCACAAATATTGTCACTTCCTGGGAGAGGCTGTTTATCTATATTTATCTAGGATTGCTTTTGAACCGGACATTGAACCCATTTCCATGCAATGATTAACATTCATGGTGGAGCAAACAAAGGGAAACTGGGAGCGAGCTGGGTTTAAAAGAAAATAAAAAAAAGAAAAAATCCCTGTGGTCTGAAAATGCTACAGTCAAGGGAAGGCATTCTGTAATCTGGGAACAGTCCTATATATAGCAATATGCCTGAGTGCCTCTGGGGAGCTGAAGCACTTATAAATCTCACGTATTAGATGGAGGCAGAGTACAGCACTCTCTCTGTTCATATGGAGGTGGCTGTTTCTAGTGGTTCTTGTGCATCTTGGAGTAATATCCCCGTACTCCACACTGATGCTTTAAGAGAAGAAAGCCTTTTTGCTTTTGTTCTGGGCTCTTTGGCTCTTTCCTAATTTCTTTTGTATTTTGTATACTTTTAGCTTAGTTTGGAGAGACTGAGAGCAGACTGTTATCTTGATGACTAGACTTGTATGTTGGATTTTTTTGTCAGCTGATATTTGTGGAGGAAAAATAACAAGAAGGAAAGCTGTTTGCAGATCTCGAGGAAATTTGGCAAGTTGTTTCAAGGAGAACATATAAAGGATAAAGCAAAAAACATTTATTTCCATTATCTTAAAAAACCCAACCCAAACATCTTTTGGTGGGAATAATTTATTTTCTTAAAGAGTTGTGATAAATTTTTGGTCTTGTATTTTATGAAAAATATAGACTACGTCCCAATATGGATGTGTTAAAAAATAAAATACGTTCTTGAGGATGAGTTGAGGTTTTTTTCCCCTATAGAAAATAAAAGAAATTAATTTTTGAGCCTAACCTAAACTTCCCAAGCAAGACTTGATTAACTGTGCAGTTCTGATTTATCCCTGGAGCTGCAGTCCCAGACTTTCACTGCAACCTCCATCACTAATGTGTCCTATGTCCTTGGTTGTGTCACCAAATGTCTCACTAAAGGTTTCTTTCCCTACACATGGGTGTGCAGTGCTTTACACAGAGGGGACTGGTTTTGGTAGTAACCTGAAGGTGTCACTGCTACACAATGAATACTGGTACCCACCATGTCCTGCTCTTTAGCAGCAGGATGGCTGCACTGCNCTCCTGACTTGGGAGGGGATTTGCTTTGCTCCCTCCTGATTTCTGCCAAGACGATGTTTAGAGGGGGAAAAAAAAAAAAAAAAAAAAATTCAAGAAGTATCCTTAAGTATAGTTTTACCACTTAAAAGACACCAATATATTGACCCATTTATGTCGATATATATTCCTTAGCAACTACATTACTTTGGCATATAAACCCCTGTCAAACTTCCATTAAAATCAGTGACAAACTCCCATTGACTTAAATGGTGCAGGATAGAGCCCTAAATCTTTAATGTAGTCATGTGCATGTGTCTGTTTTTTCTAGGTAATGTAACCATTACAATGCGAAAATACGTCTATTGTATCCACTTTGCTCAAATACCCACAAATGTGACGGTAGTCATCCTTTCCTATTATATGCTGTGTACCAATAAGTTACTTCTATTTATGGATAAAGGAAAAAAAGTTCATAAATAGTTCTTGTCCAAAAATACAAATGTACCTTCATGTAGAAATTCCCAGTTAAGATTGTCTATAAATATTTATTCCTCATAACATATACCAAGACTGTCTCATGCTGGGAATTTCACTCTGAAGGAGTCAATCCACACGCAGTCACTGCATGCAAATTTTCCTTGGTGGCTATACATCCCTTTGTTAACAGCAACAATTAAAAATTAGTTAAAATTAGACTGGCACTTACCCTGAATGCTGTCACTGAGGGTAGCAGGTCCTTTTCAACCTCACTATAGCCTGATCCTGTAGTTAGGATCAAGTCATGAACAGTTTTACTTGCTGTAACCTGCAGCTGTTCCTGAAGTGCTTTTCCTACTGCTGCCCCACAGTCTTATTCCCACCTGACGGCAGTGAGAGCATCTTCTGGGCTGCCACAGCTTCCTCAGACTTGGTGGGAAAAGATGTCACACTGGTGCCTAAAAGTCCCTTCTGGCTATCCTCACAGGGGCAGATCTTCAGTGGATGAAAAATCAAGAGCTTCACCCGTGTAGCCGCTGAGGGTTTGGTTATCTCAAAGGAAAGAAATTGAGGAGAATACCTTTCACAGATGTGTTTGCAGCCTTTCTCAACACTGACAGCTGCCTTTTTTTCCCTGCCCACACCTGCAACTCCCGATTTCTTGAAAGCTGTGATGAGGGGCTGCAGAGGTGTCTACTGTATCTACACCAATAAAGCAGACCCTTCCAGGACAGGAGTCTCCCCAGTATTGCTACCAGCACAGGCAAGACCCAAGGACACAGCACCTTCCTGATGCTTCTGAAGTTGCAATAAAGAAGAGCTGTAAGGGCAAGAAAGGACTTGATGGGAGCTATCCCAGAATGACTGTCGCATTTGCTGGGTTAATTAGCGAAGACCAAAACCCCTCAGCTGTCACCAAGCCCCTTTTCACCCCTGTTTTTTTACCAGGGAACCTGAAGCGTTAGGCCAATGGGATGGCTGCCAGCCACATTGCTGAATAATGTCTCAGCATCTACTCACACTTCCCCTGTCTGATGGTATCCATCTGCTGTCTCTCATCCCCTGCCTGGCATTCCAGGACCTTGAGGCTGGAGGTGTCTCTTTTTCCGCCATGTGTGCAGCACAGAGCACAGTGGAGCTCTCAGCCTCAGTGGAGGTGACACTCTTTAGCCCAGGGCCAAGGGAACCCCAAGATGTGACAGTGCTACATGCAGCAGGAGGGTGCATTTAGTGCAGAAAGGAGGCTGAACTGCCCTGCATCTATTTCCTCTCTGTACACCATCATGTGGATTTTCTTTCACCATGAGAGGAGACACTGGCTTATCCTGTGTGCACCCCAAAAGATTTTTCACTGCAGCCTACGGGAATGAAAGTCTCACGGGAGCGAAGACAGTTCTCCCAGCAGTCATGTCTTTAGGCCTGGTCCACAGTAGGATTTGAAAGATGGGAATTAATATATGTTAATCCTGCAGCCCTGCTGAAGCAACATCTAAATAGCTTTTATCTATTAAACACTTGCGGCCTTTGCTGCCCAAGCCTGTTACTGCCTTACAGCTAATGCCTCTAGAGAAGGTTCTAACCAGACAGGAAGGAAGAAAACAAAATAAAACTTTAGACTGCCTGATTTTAAACAAGGGTATTTGGAGACAGAGAATTAAGAACACAGATTGTGTCTCAAGTGACCCTAATGCTATTTTAACTGGCAGGTTTACTGTTGTCCTCGCAGGAAGATGTAAAGAGATCTACAACTACACTGTAGTGACTCATGGTTTTCTAGAAAACTCTCACTGCATGCTCCAAATCTTCACTTCAACCAAGAAATATCAGATATCAACCAGCAAGCTTGTAGATGACTGAACTTAAATCAACCTCCCCCATAACTTTTTGAGTAGCCTTTAAACCTAATCCATAAATCAAAGGAGCTGTATTTGCATAGGGGCTCCCCCACCCTATTCTCCTATATAATTGCATCCAAACTAATAATCTATTAGGGCTGTGAATTTTTTTGAGCGTATAATGCATACATTCAGCTTCTGCAATGTCTTCTCATCATGGTGACTTTGCCGAGGCTTCACAAGATCTAGATTTGGCCCCTCCTGTTGTTCTATAGCTGCCTCTCTGATTATGTAAGTGTTAGTGTCTGGGAAAGGAAGATGAAAAAGGTCCCCATCTGTCCTGATTCTGAAAGACTCAGACCTAATCCTTCCCTGCTGGCCGCTGTGAATAACGCTGCCCAGCCAGCCTATACTAGGCAATAAGGAATTACTTGTGGGGAGTAAAGGTGAAAGAGGAGGATGTCAGACAGCCCCTCCTGGAAAGATTTATAAATGCATCATAACTGACTTCACAGGCTTAGTGCCTTAGAGAGTAATTGAAAGAGATGTTCCATATTGATCTTTTCAGAAAGTTCAGTTTGTCTAATTCATCCCCTCCCTAGAGCTGGATAAGAAATATTTGAACTTGTAGTACCGGGGTTGGATTCTGCTTTCTGTCACCTGGGTGCAAATATAGAGAGGCAAATCTGGAGGCCATGGATGCTTCCATGATGTAAGGGAGGGCAGGAGACGACTCCAAGCATGTACGAAGTGTACTGGTGGGTCAATAATAGGGTTTGGTTTGAGGAAAGCCTTTTTTGTCACTGCAGGTTTCTAGTGATTTGATGGGGTGTGCATTATATATCCATGTTGTGATGTGAATGCCAGCAATTTATTGCACAAAATATGGAGAGGAAAGATGATTTTGTGGTTAAGAAATCAGATTGGGACTTGTATAATCTGTGTTTAATTCCCAACCCAGCTGTAGATTGCTGCTCTGCCCTTGGATAAGTTATTTATGCTTGGATCCATAAAGCTATTTAGGTATCTAACACCCATTGATTTCAATGGGAGTTGGGCTCTAAGTGCCTTTAAGGATCTGAGTCTTAATTTCAGTGCCACTCAGAGTTAGGAACCAAACCTATTTGATCATGATCTGGTACTTCTTTTCCCCTACTGGATATGTGCCTGTTTGTGTCCATTTGGAGTATGGCAGGACTGCATGTGCCTACACAGCACAATACACTCTTGATTTCAGATGTTACTGAAAAAAATATAATTCAAATATCGTCNAAAAAAAAAAGAGAGAGCTAAACTGCAAGGAAATAAAATCTAGGGACCTTAATATTACAGTCGATTTGTTAATGTTCTCTTGTGCTTTAAAAATCATCAGCAAACACCATGTATTTTACTGTGCATTGGTCTCCTGTGTCCTTTTTAGTTATTCAGCCCTTCTAGTGACCATTTCTCAAAACACCACAATTATTTTACGAGTTTGAACTAGGCTTTTTATCCTGTCCTTCAAGGCATGGGTTTATTACCTTACTTACTTTGCGGTCCAGGAAACTGAGTCTCAAAACTTTGCTCCAGACAAAAGATACATAAATAAGCCCTTAGGTCTTAAAACAGAGAAACATCCTAGCAAATGCTGCCCTGGAACAGACTCACATTCCCTTGTTTCAGTCAGGCTTACAAGTATCCTCACTTTAAACAGGTCTCTGGGAAAGCGAGTTCACTCCTCTGGCTATTAAACCACTCCACCTGCTCCCCACTGGGTTTGTTTTACTGATAGCAACACTTTCACCCTAAGGCTGTCCTACAAGAGCAGGAAGTGTGTGTTCCTTCATGTCAATAGGAACACAGAACCAACCAGCCACAGAGAACACAGTGTTTTCAGGGTTGTAGTCATTGTGAATAAGAAACTGTTTAAACCTTGTACCAGATACACCATCAGGCATGTGGCACTATTTGCATGGCATGAGGACTGAAGATGTACCCTTTACTAGTAGCCACCTAATTCCGTCAGGCCACTCTCTCTGCTGTTCAGGAGATAAGGGGAAATTCGCAACCTGCGGTTGATGGTTGAGGTTTGAGGTTTGCTGGGACTCCAGCATACCTCTTTCTTATCACACTTGGAACATGAAAAGCCAGCCTCAAAATCTAAGCCTGCTCCAGAAAGAGTAAGACACTTCCATGAATGAGTATTGGAATTTTATGTGTGAGGCACATTTTCCTCAGAAATAGCATCTATCCTTGACATACAATTTTCTTGAAGTGTAAATTCTTAAACTTGCAGCACTGCCCTCCTGCGCTTTGTATTTCAATATTTCCAAGGATCAGATCATCTCTGAGGTTTCACTGCATGGAGGCAAAACATACTATCTGTGGAACACTGAGGATGAACAGGTAACCAGAGACATCCAGTGCTTCCTGGCTGTAATGGTTCATATCCTCCTAAAAGAGCAAGAAAGATTTGAAGGAACTGTTATGGCCTTACTTTGAAACAACCTTTCAGTATAAAGCTATTGGTTAATTTACTGAACTAAAAGAAGCCTTAGAATGCCTAGTGATGTTGCAGTACATCTAAGACTTGTTTAACCGGGATGATGTGGGGAGAATCTCGCCAGGAAGAAACTATTGTCTTTATCATATCCAGGAAAATGGGAGCAATTCCACCTGATATTTCATTCATGTGAATGTTGCTGGTGGGATTAAAGCTTTTTCTTGTTTTCTTGTCTGTGTAGAGAAAAACAAACAACCTTTCTCCCCTATAACAAATAATCAGTGAAAAATAAATGAGTGGAAAGACGCCACCTTCCTTGCCAAAGTATCTTTGTCCAAAGGTTTAATTTCCTGCCCTGCTGTGTTTTTGTGTGCATGTGTTCTTCTTTTCCTCAAAGAAAGGAAGGAAATAAGAAAAAAAAATGGCAAAAAAAGCAGAAAGAGGGTCAAGAACTTGACATGGGAGAAGGGATGTTTAGGAAAAGAGTGTTTTGGGTATATTTTCCCTGCACTAAAAGCATTAACCACCTTGGATGGTGGATATGGTGAGTGGGGTAAAACATAAAACAGACAGTGTCTGTCTGAGAAATTAAGTTTGTCTTTCCTACACCCTTCCTTCCAACTCAGACAGTGTTTTTTCGAAGCACTATCTGCCAGGTGAGACAGACTATGGTAGTGTACAAGTGGCTTGTAACAGATGACCACTGATAGCAGTGAGGACAGTGGGCTCTTTTTTGGTCTCTGCCTGTTGTGGCAGCAAGCAGGGGTGGATGACATCCCCGAGCAGGCAGTGTGAGTGTTGGAGAGTCAACAACCCTCCCAGGAGAAAAAGTCAGAATGCAGTCCTGCAGGATGCGAGCGATGGGCTAGCATGTGTAGCAGAACAGATAGGAAGGAGCCACAACGTGGCAGCATTGTATCTGGTGTGTGGAAGAAACAGCGAGAGTCAAGCGAGCCTGACCTTGGTTCTGCCTATATCAAACCCGAGCTGATTTATTAGTGTCAGTCCGAAAGCAACATACAAGGAGTAAACTTTATTCTCAGATTTACTCAGATACCAGTGCCTCAGATTTACCACTTTCTCGAGTAGATGAAAAGGAAGGGGAAAAAAAGAAAAGAAAAAATTTAGTGTGGCTTGATTAGTATGCACCAAAACAAGCTGGACAGCAAGAATTTGGCAAGCACTGCCTTTTAAGAAATGTGTTTGCACAGTATGTGTAAGTCCAACAAGGTCTGATCCCTGATATTTCTAGTGATGGTTAATTGCTAGTTCTTTGTGGGGAAGTTTTATTTATCCAGTTTTGTAAAGCAAGAATCAGAAAGGCAATGCTAACAAGTTAAGTATCTCGAAGTTTCCAAATCAATCCTGAATTTGCAGTGTCCCTTACAGTGTAATTTACAGCTTGAAACACCAGTTGAGGTAGGGACCCTCCTTCCCCAAAGCATGTACACAAGGATACAAAACAAGTAGGTGCTAAAAAAAGTGACAGCCAGTTTTAATTTTTCTCTAGAAATTACTTGCTCAGCGTCTACAGAGTAAACCAACATCTGAGCTAGGGAAAAAAAAAAAAAGGCAGCTATGTCTCCTGACTCCCAGTGCCCAGCAACACTGTGTTTTAAAAGTCTAGATAGGGCTGTGAATCACAGGTTCTACCTGTGGAAGGACCTGGGTGAGGTGAGTGGCTTTTCTAGCCTCACCCCAGCGGCTCACCTGCAACAGAAGGAGAATGAACCACCAAGACAGGCCACTTGTTCATGAAGTTCATCTAATCTGCATCTTCTCAGAAGGATTTCTGTGCCTTTCTTTCTCCACCCCTTACAGAGAGAACAGGTCCCATCAGGGAAAAAAGAAAAAAACCCAACAAACAACAACTGGGGAAAATGCATTTAGGCTGTATAATTTGAGAAGAAAACTGACATAAAAATAAGGGCTTCATCATCTGGGCTTGATGAGAGAAGGGAAGAGGGAAGAATGGGAGGAGGGATAAGGAAATAACAATTAACTGTCACCTGAACTATTGTTTAATGCTTTACTTAAAAACACTGACAGCTTCTGCACAGCTGTATCCATGATAGAAGCAGCTTGCTGGCACATTGATATAGTATTAAGACGAGCACAGATCTGGGCACGATACAAAGAGATGAGTGCTCCTTGCAGCTGAATTAAGGCAATGCACATGAAGTAACCGTTACCTGGCAAAGGATCGTTTTGATGCTGGCGTCTTTTGTTTTGATTCCAGATCAAAGGGAGGATAGGTTGTTTAGGACTGGCACTCCAAGTTGCATGGCTAACTTATCTGTGCCATTACAGCGAGCATCACATTGCCTGCTTGTAAGCAGAGACATATCTGAAATACATGAGGGAGGGATGGAAGAAGGGGGAAAGCCAAAACCAACTGCGTACAGAAGCCATGCAATCTCAAGTCCTGCAGAAATGCATTTAAATACCTGTCTTGCTTCTTTATATGTCTGGGTGCAAAGTCCTCCTGTTGTTCTCAGTATGGAAAGTCTCACTCCAATCCAGGTCTAAGGTTGCATCTGCTTTTAGGAAGCTCTGGCTCTTGTGCTGGGACACCCTCTGGATCCACAGAGCCAATGTAACTCCACCTTGTCACAGAAAATATCATCCCAGTAGACTTGGAGGGTGAGCATAGCCATATCTTTTTAAAATGCCTAAAACCAGTGTATTTTTTATTTTCTTCTGTATGCATGTGTTTATATAAATCAGTGTAACAATTTCTATACAGGTATTGTAATATCTGTAAGAGAGAAGTTTTGTCAATGCAATCATACTGCTGCAGTTAAAACAGCGCAGTTTTCTCTTTCCACAGATCCAAACACAATCCTGCAAAATGTCAAGCCCTGTCAATTCCTTCTGGCTTCTGGGGAACCTCAAAGCTTCTTTTTTGAGGGTCTCAGCAATTCTCTGTGCACCCCAAAGGAGAACTGGGCCCCAGGTTAATGAAAAGTAGGGCAGCCTTATTCTATCAGCTGTCTGAGAGGGTGCCTGGCATTTTAAGAAAGAGCGACAGAGAAAATACAAGTTACCAAGGCAATGGGAAACCTCAGCGTAGTGAAGACAGACATAAAAATACGTGCTGGATACAGACACAACTGCTCTGAGACATACTCACTGCATCTCCTTCCTCAGTTTCCCTTTGATTTCAAGGCAGAACATGATGCTGGCTCACCACAAATCAGCATTAGGAAGATACTGCAGTCAAGGTTTCTACCACTGCCATTTAGACCTGCTCTTTCTAAGGTGTGAATGAACATCTTGTTGCATCAAAGTCAAATAAATTGGCTTTTCTCATGCTTCTGCTGGGACCTCTGTGGAAAGCAGTGATGTGATATAAGAGCCCATGCTAGCCCATACACACTTCAAAAGGAGGAATGGAACTCCGTCTCTTTCTCTCCTTTCTCTCTCCACTAGCCTGGACCAAATCTCAATCTCATTATTTCATGGCAATCCTTGAAAAAATTCACAGGAGTCAGTTCCTCCAGATTTACGTGGATATAACCAAGACGAGAATTCACTACCATGTCTTCATTAATGGTTCCTAAACAAGGAAAAACAGTAAGGCCTCCTTTATCTTGACAGCACAAGATGGCTCAATAAATGTAAAGCATGTGTTACATAACAGTGGAATAATCTATGGTATTGAGGGCTCACAGACCCCAAAAGTCTTTTTCACTTGCAATGAAGGGAGGTGGGGAGGAGAATTAAATAAGGAGAAAAATATATATTGAATAAAATGCTTGTTGAAGAATATTTTTTTTTTAAATACAGAACTGTGAAACCTAAAGTAGGGCAATACCCTCCCTTTCAACAATACTTTGACTTTCTACAGTCAGCAGATGCAATATGCATAGGATTCAGAAAGATCCCATTAAAATTCATTAAACCGTGTTTCCAGCTATTTAGTAAATTTTGAAGAAAAGAAACCTATTGCCTCTTCTGCTCCATACGATGGCCTCTTTGAATGCAATTAACCCTTCATTCATGGGTCTTTCTATCCAACTAATCTCCCACCCCGTGCCTTCCGATGCATTTTTAATACCACAGCTAATACCGCCACCTAAAATCCTCCAGCAGACAACATGCAATAGAGCTCTTTGCACAGGCAAGGTACTGTAAATCTCCATAAACAGTGCTTGAATGAACAGCAAATTCAGATAAGTGATATGTTCTTTTTCATGGCTTCCAGTTACAAACGGAGGATGCTCTTCATCCTTCAAGGTAGATTTTTATCCAGGAATTATGTCGGTTTCATACCTGACCAGGGAGTTAGCCACTGTGTTTAGGGATGCTGGCCGAAATAGGATGTGAGAAGGGGCAAGATGGCATGAATAAAGTGAAACAACAAAGAGAGACTTAGTAGTACACATGCAAATAAACATCCAGAATGAAAAAAAATAAAAGGATTCAGTAAATCAGAAGATATTACACAAAGTGTCAGCTTTATCTGCCTGAAGTGTAAAACTCTGTCTCTTTATTACATGGTTGACAGAGACTCAGGACCCAATCTGGTCTCATCCTGAGTTCGATAAACTGTGACCAGTTTCAGATTGGAAACTGGTCCTATTTACGGAGGTGCTAAGCAGAGAGGGGGATTATATCATGCGAAACAGAAGCAACCAAAAATATTTCTGTTCCCCCCATCCTCTTTTCCCATCTGATAGATGAGCTGGTTTGTCAAAATAGGGAGTGGAACTGGAGGGACCAGGGAAAAGAGTTTGGTACAAAAAAAGAAAACAGAAGATGAGAACTGAAAATAGTCTGTGTTTCTGTTTGCTGAGAGCAAATCCCATTCCCAAGCCAAATCTAATCAGAATTTATCCATGAAAAAAGAATTCAGGAAGGAAATATTTTGAAATATAGGAGTGATCTCAGCCTGATCCATGCTGCAAGGTGTTCAAGGTACACAGTGTTTCTTTCATTATTTCAGTGTTCTGTCACAGCTATGAAGGAGTGTTATTTCTGAGTCACAGAATTATGCTTTTCTCTTGGATTCTGTAACACCCCTATGCTTAATTATTTCATCTGAACTGCAGATTTCCATAGATCCAGCAAAGCATTTAAGCACCTGCTCAACTTTAAGAAACTATTGCGTTCTGGGAGGCTTTTCACAATATGAATTAAACACACACTTTGCTGGATGGACGTCTGTGTACCATAACTACATTTTATCTGTAAGAGAGCCAGGCTGTTTCCCAAAGGGTTTCTTGCTGTTTAGTTTATCGGACTGAAATTTGTCCGGAAGTGTATGTGCCTTTTTTATTATAGACTTTGTTGTCTCTAATTGAACTCTGGTACAATGTTTGTGATCAGTCTTGGACAACTTGTAAAGGACTACTCCTGGTGCTGCTGGATGGGACACCAGCAATACCATTTGTGTATCAGATGTGGGTATCACCCTAAACCACTGGGAAGCCAATCTGAAACCTGTCCACCTAACAAAAAGGCACTGCCATTGCCTTGCTATACCAAATCAGGGTATTTTAAAGAGAAAGCAGACTGATTCTGTTTAAAATTCACAATGCATCTGTACAGAGGATGAGAATTTCAAAGTACGGCACAGGTCTTACTTTGTGGGGAGGTATTATTCTCATTGTTCTTCCAGAGATTGAAAGAGGGAAGAAAAAAATGTATTGGAGCTCAGCTCGGCAAAATCTGTGGACCTGAGTGGCAGGCTAAAGTGCTACACAGCAAGCTGTAGAAAAATATCAGCAGTCAAAAGCCAAAAATCTGGTCTCTGAGCTTCCCATTCAAAGACATACAATACCCAAGAAAGAGTATCAAGGTGGACACTAAAAATGTAGAGGTTAAACACCCGCGTAGGGCAATACATTACTCACCTCACACTCCACTGGCCCTGGACATGTTACCTGTAATGGTGTGGAAATGTGTGCAAGTTAACAGCAAAGTTCAGTTGCTGCGAGGAAGATATGTATGGATTCATCTGCTTTAATTGTTTCCATGATTTAAGCATTAAGCACCAGGAAATTAATCTGGGCAATAGTCAAGACAATCTGCACAAAGCTGGGTCCAATGTTGCTAAAACAAGCTGGCTGAAATGAAAAAGTGCAGCTGTGACTCTTGTCCTGATACCAACATACACACACAAAAACACACGAATGCACACAAAAACCGGCCCTTTTTCTTAATGTTTACAGACACTGATGAAAAGCCAAAGGGGGCATGGTAATGCACACAGATGCTGATTAGCTGGAGATTATATTGATGATGTAATAAAAATTCACTTTGTCTCTTAAGCTGCACCAGGACAATCAAAGAGAGATTAGATAAAAATCAGAGAGAATGAATAATAGAAGGAAGAAGTAACATTGTAAACCATAACTCCCTGCAAAATGTTCTACATCTGAGTGTCCTCAGCCAGAATAAATAAGGGCTGGAGGGTGTAAATACAGCCCAAATGTACATAAAAAGGAGGCAGATGTGGCTTTGTAAGTGCATTATTTATCAATAAGCAGCCAGATGCACGCATTTACCTGCATGGATTTGCAAATACACATATATACGCATCTACATGCACGTACCTTTCTAATTCTGTCGAACAGATGATGAGAGGGAGTGCAAGAGAGAAAACACCGTATTTGGAGTGGGACAGATGGACAGAAAAATGTATGGGGTAAACAATTATAAGCGTATGGGAAATGATCTGAGTAAGAAAGACAAAAACTTGTGGGAAAAAACCAACTTGGTCCCTACTTGACAGGGCAAAGAAAAAGCAAAATATCTCAATCATAGAGAGACAGAAGAAAACTTTCCTCTAGCAGAGTGCTTGCTTGAAAAGGAGGAGAGTTCTAACGCATCTAACACTGGTTCAAGTTTACTGACCATGTTTAATATTTGATTAAACCTTTGGCATTGCTGACTATCCTGATCTGAATAGATGATCTGATACTTTCCCTGATAGTAAAGCCAAGCATAAGTAATAGCTGTCCTCTGACTATGCTGTTTGCTATGCAAAAGAGTCAGATTTTACCACATCTGAAAACCTGCTACCTGCTTGTGGATTTGTTTCAGTTGCTCAGTATTTTCAATACTGAAAATGAACCAAGCAAGAAAAGCCCAAAATGCTTCTCCTAGCTGTGGAGTGGGCTGGAATTTATTCATAGCTGTGGTAAAAAATCCCTTCCTTCCAAAGCCTTCCCTGGCTTAATTTTACCTGTTCTTCTGGCTGTGATTTTTGCCTGTGCTTTGCATTATGCTATTACTTGCTAAATACATTAGAAAATGCTCATCAGCTTGCTCGGCAGCTTGGGGATGTTTGTGTGGTTGCCCACACACATACGCACACACAAATACATGCAGCAATTTTATAAATAAATCACAGTCATAGGGGTGAGGAGAGGGCACATGGTGCTTTGGAAGAGAGCAGAACAGCAAAAAGGAAAGGACATCTCCAGGATCAGAAAACGGGCTGTCAGAGTTTTTCTGCACCTCTCAATGCCTGTGAGATGGCCACTGCTGCCGATCTTAGAAGGTGAAAGACAGGGACACCAGTCTGGGATGCTTTTTTCCTGGCCACTTAGGTGAGGAAATATCTAATCCCTCAACACAGTTGAAAACCAGTCCTAAATAATCAGCCTACATGCTTTACACCTCAAATGAGACAAAGCTTGCCAGGAGAGGCAATATCTTTTATTAGGCCAACTGATACATCTGGAAAAAAATTAGACAATTTTTCAGGCACACACAAAAGTCTCTCTTTTTTTCCCCAGCTATATCAGCTGGACTAATAAAAGATATTACCTCTCCTCACAAATGTTGTCTCATTTATAACCTTAGACCATCACTGTTAAAGCTGCATTCCCTTAAATACACACAAAGTTCTTTGCAAAGCTGGATAACAAATTCTTCTTTATATATGGCAAACTGAGGAGGAGCAGGGTCTAGGAATGGGACCTGGCAGGCTACAGAATGTTAGTAAGAGGACTGGGCTAGAAATAGGCTCCTAATCCCTTCCTACCTACCTACCTCTGAATGAAGAAGACTGTGATGCAGCACAACATCAAAGGCTTATTTTGCCTTCTTGCATTAATTTGGGGTTGCTAGCTAGGGTTCCTGGAAGTGAAGGGTAGTTACATTTCAAAACAGCAGGGAAAAATATTTTTGCACAAAACTGAACCATAGTCCCAGAACAGACTACCAGCAATAGTTAAGAATAAGATCATAATTTTAAGAATTCATAGATAAATGTATGCAGGATTTTTTAGGTGTAAGAAATCAGCTGCTGACTTAATGAAACAAGAAAAGTTAAGAAATAAAACGATTTCATTGCCTTGGTGAAATTGCAGACTTACAGCCTTATTTTAGAGGGATTTTTCTAATCTTTGAAAGAGGACATCAAGCTTTGAACCTCAAAAGAAAAAATATCCTCACCTTTTCTATATGCTCTCTCATTAGTTTAGGTACAGAAATAATTCTGTTTCTGTATCTGTGTTTGTGAGTACTTTGTGAGTAAGGGTCTTTCTGCTACTACTCACAGCTGTTTTGTTTTCTGAAAATACTGTATGGCTCCCATTTCCCAAAACCTGCTCAGGAAAGACCTGGGAAAGGAGAAAAGAGTTAGCTAATTCAGTCTGAGAAAATCCAAATGGTGACTCGTGACATGAGCTGGTGATGTGCTCTCTGCAGGGGTGACAGCCAGTGATGGCACAAGGGTAGAATGTTTAGTGCAGAGCTGAACAGAGGGAAGAGTAGTGTGAACACTGATGGTGAGAACCAGGAAAACAGGCCTGTAGCAGCAGAGGTTGGCTATGGAAAATAAATGACTCATGACCACAAGTAGGCTGAGAAGGACATTTTAGGAAACAGGCAGGGAGCCTGGAGGGACACTTGAAGAGGGGACCTGATCCCAGTGGTGGACCTGAGCTTATGGCCCACACACCCACACCTGTACCTATAACCAGGAAAGGAGGGCTGGGAAGAGAGGATGAAGAGCTGATCTTGGATGCAAGCCCAGCCAGTGAGAGCCCGGGTGCTGCATTTAAACAGCGAACAGAGGCCAAGGATGGAGACACAAGCTGGGGGAGTGAGGCACTCACCTGGCAGCTGGATCTGTGTCTTTTGTCAGTGCAGAGCAGGGTCACTTAGTTTGCTGGTGGCTCAGCTACTTCTTGTTGAATTAAGAAGCAGCTGCCAAAAGTCCTGTCCCTGGGTCAGTGTAGGGGAAAATACAGGGGAATGACACACCTATTGTGCAACTCCTTTTATGAATGAACTCGTGAAATCTAATTCTACCAGCACCTCTCTGGCCTTTTTCAATGGGCCGGTCATTTAACAGCACAAAGCAGCTGTTATATAGGAGAACAGATTGAGGCTAATACAACACAGGTTCCTCTCCAAACAAGCACCCAACATTCCTTCTTCCATTTTTTTCCCCCCATCTGCAAACACTGTCAGTAAAACTGAGTAAATATATAAATAATTAAACAAACAAATACTTTCTCTGCTGCCCCCGGGCCTTTGAAACTGAGACTTAGTTGGATTTCAGGCAATCAAACAGCATCACGTTCACGCACTCACACTGCACGTACCCTTCCTCTCCACCTTTGACAGAATATCATTGACTTGGATGCACTGTGATGATTTCAAATAGACTACGGGTTAGATAATCTACTCCATATACATACATAACCACACACGCACTCCAGTTTCTCCATTTATTTCATAAAAGACATAAGCACAGATGGGATGGAAACACCAACAAAGACCCCAAACAAACAAACAAATCCCACATACATTGCTATTGGTGAACTAACTAGAACTGCAACTGAAATAATGCAAAAAACAAACAAGGAGCCAGATTCATTTGTTTGTCAGATCTTTGCTGTAGGCAATCACTTGAGAACCTCCTCTTTAATGAAAATGTTACTAAATTAATTCTGTTGTACCTGGCTTCCTGAGGATATTCGTATATTGCTTGTTTCCCACAATAACGTAGACCTTGCATAGGAACAGTGAAAGCTACCTTCTGGACTACGTTGATCTGCCAAAGTCAGGGATATTCACGTCACTGTTTAAGGATTCACACGGTGTCTGTCTGTTGTTTCTGAGGCTGGGTCAGAATCTATCTATTGACTTCAGAGAGTGTTGGGTCGGTACTCAGCAAATGGGCGATGACTGCCAATTCCATCTGCCCGTAGTGAGGGCAGAAGTACACTTGTCTAGATAGAACTTGTTCTTTTTAGTGACCCTGTGAAGGCAGCTGCCTTTAGCTTGATCCAAATTGTATTGCAAACAATAGGTTTGGATCAGGCCCTTAAAGAAGAAAGGTGGGATGCAGCCCTTCATCAAATCCCTGTTTTGCAGCTCCCTCAGTTGCCATAACAATAAAGAGTATGTATGTGATTCACTGAAAGAGAGGTAAAAAAAAAATAAATCAAGATCCTGAATCAGTGAATGATGATATTCTTGTAGACAGAGAATTTACAAAGGCTGAATCCTACTCACAAAATAAAATTGGCAAAATTACCATTGACCCTTTCCTAGCAATGCAGTGACAAATATGTATTTACAGGTGAAATGAGCAAAGC
>WEKX01017939.1:14224-24324 GCA_013390025.1 Pitta sordida | reverse complement strand
AGGAGAGGTGCCAAAGAACAGGCATAAAGCAAACCTCACCTGCTTTTTCAAAGAAGGCAAGAAGGACTGTGCTGGGAACTATAAACCAGTCAGCTTCATTTCAATTCCTGGAAAAGAGATAGAGTTCCTCATTCTGGAGGCCATCTCTAACCACATGGAAGGTGATCAGGAGTAGTCAGCATGAGACTATCATGGGAAATCATATTTGACCAACCTGATTGCCTTCTACAATGAAACAACTGCTTAGATGGATTGGGATAGGGCAATGGACATTGCCTACCTTGATTTCAGCAAGGTTTTCAGCACTGGCTCTTGAAATATTCTCACAAGCAAACTCAAGAACTGTGGACTGAATGACTGGACAGGAGATGTATTGAGAACTGTCTGCAGAGTGGATTCCAGAGGGTCATAATCTAACACATTCTCTAGTTGAAGGTCTGTTAGTAGTGATGTTCCCCAAGTTTCAACACTGGGCATAATCACACACACACACACAGAATATTATGGGTTGGAAGGGACCCACAAGGANGAAGGTCTGTTAGTAGTGATGTTCCCCAAGTTTCAACACTGGGCATAATATTGCTTTATTTATTTATCAACAATTCAGACAAAGTGATAAGTGCCTCCACAGCAAGTTCACTGATGACACAAAACTGAAGGACCTTGACAGGTGGAAAAGATGAGTAGAGGAGAACTGTCTGAAATTCAACAAGGGAAAATGCAAGAAACTCTTGAGAGAAGGACCTGGGGATCCTCGTGGACAACAAACTGTCCATGAGCTAGCAGTGTGTCCTTGTGGGCAAGAAGACCTTTGGTATCCTGGAGTGCGTAAGAAAGAGCATTGCCAGCAAATTGAGAGTGGTGATGCTACTCCTCTACTCAGACTTACTGAGATCACATCTGGAGTACTGTGTCCTGTTCTGGGCTCCTCAGTACAAGAGATATATGGTACTTGGTCCCAGAGCAAGTCCAATGGAGGACTGCAACATCTCTTTTGTAAGGAAAGGCTGTGAGACTTGGGCCTCTTCAGCCCTGAGAAGAGGCAACTGAAAGGGGACAGCATTAATGTCTGTAAGTCATGGAAGAGATAGTCTTGTGTGCTATTACGCAGCAGCTGCAAAATGACCATGACATTAGAACTAGTCAGCATGANTTACGCAGCAGCTGCAAAATGACCGTGACATTAGAACTAGTCAGCATAAATTTAGGAGAGGTAGGTCTTGCCTGAACAACCTAATCTCCTTTTATGATCTGGTGACTCGCCTGGTTGATGAAAAAAAGGCCATGGATGTTGTGTACTTGGACCTTAGCAAAACCTTTGACACGGTGTCTTGGTTTAAGACCAGTAAAGGGTTATTTATCACTCCTTGCATGAAAGATCGTTAGAGATGTAACAGGATTTATTTACAAGAGAAAAGAAAAAGGGAACAGGGAAATATAAAATGGGAAAATAATTTCTGTGCAAGTCATATCAACAGTGGGGAATATATACCCCAAAACTTACCCCTCCCACATGCAATGAAACCCACTCCCAGCACGATGGAGAAATCTCTCAACCCCAAAACCCACCAAAAACACCAATCCACCCAAAAAACCCAAAAATCCCAACAACACGAAAATATGGGTAGAAAAAAGGTAGCGACGTCAGTTGGCTATTGTCGGGGAAGGACGGCTGTCGATGTTCTCGAGATCAGCTGGGAGGAACGTCCGGAGCAGCAGAGATTCCCTGCGGGTGAAGCAAGGAGGAAGAGGCTGATTCATTTTGCCCTGTGGCTTTTTAAAAACTCCCACGGTCCCTCCTCTGGTAGTTCCCCCCTCTGTCCAATGAGGTGACGCTCCGAGCTGCTGGTCTCCTCTGTCTTCCGGGAGTGCCAGTGTTTTATGTCATCCTCGGGGCAATCTCCAGACCCCCACATGGCTGCACCCTTCCTCGGCCCCAGAAGGGAACCGGGCAGGTGCACCACCACGCACTGGCACCACCTCTCCTGCGTGCCTCCACAGCCGGCCCCACTCCACACCATGGTGGGGAGAAGGGCTGGAGGGGGGGGAAAGAGAAGCCACCGCCCCGCAGCGGCGAGGAGGGGCCTGGGGGGGAAAAGCTGCACCACCACCCTGCCCTCATCCTGGGAGAAAATGGAAAAAAATCACACAGAAAACCAGGTCCATGTGTGTTAACCCATGATACACGGTTTCCCATAATAAGCTTCAGGAGAAACTCTTAGAGCATGGACTGGATAGAAACATTTTATGTTGGGTTACGAACTGGAAGGATGGATGAGCTCAGAGAGTGTTGGTGAATGGTGCCACATCCAGCTGGCAGCCAGTCACTAGTGGAGTCTCACAGGGATCAGTGTTAGGCCCGGAACTGTTTAATATCTTTATTTAATTGAGTCCATCATCAGCAAGTTTGCAGATGATATCTAGCTGGAGGCAAATGTTGAACTGCCGGAGGGTAAGAGGGCCGTTCAGAGGGACCTTGACAAGCTAGAGAAATGGGCAGACTCCAACAGTTTGAGATCTACCAAGACCAAATTCTGGGTTCTTCACTTTGGACATAACAACCTCATGTATCGCTATTGACTGGGGAATGAGTTGCTGGAAAGTGGTGAAATGGAGAGGGATTTAGAAGTTATGATAGACAGAAAACTTAATATGAATTTACAATGTGCCCAGGTGGCTAAGAGGGCCAATGGCATCCTGGCCTGTATCAGGAACAGTGTGTTCATTCGGACTAGGGAAGTTATCCTTCCCCTGTACTCAACATTGGTCAGAGCACATCTTGAGTACTGTGTGCAGTTCTGGTCTCCTCAGTTTAAGAAGGATGTTGAGCTGCTTGAGAGGATTCAGAGAATGGTGAAAAGGATGGTGAAAGGACTGGAGGACAAACCCTATGGGGAGTGGCTACGGGAGCTAGGGTTGTTCAGCCTGGAGAAGAGGAGGCTCAGAGGTGACCTCAATACTGTTTACACCTACCTGAGTGGAGGTTGTCGCCAGGTGGGTGTGAATCTCTTCTCTCAGGCTGATGACACCAGAACAAGAGGACATGGCCTTAAGCTACGCCGGGGAGGTTTAGACTGAATGTTAAGAAGAAGTTTTTCACAGAGAGAATGATCTCTCATTGGAATGGTGTGCCAGGGGAGGTGGTGGAGTTGCCATCCCTGGAGGTGTTTAAGAGAAGACTCGATGAGGAGCTCAGTGACATGGTCTAGTTGGTGGGAGCCTTGGATGGATGGGGAGTGGTGCCCATGGTCCCACGCTCGTGGGCCTGATCCCTGGGTGGGCATTTGCTTGGGAGTTGGACTCAATGATCCTGTGGGTCACTTCCAACTCAGAATACCATGTGAACCTGTGAACTATCTGAAGGAAGGGTGTCAAGAGGATGGAGCTAGACTCTCCTCGATAGCACCAAAGGAATAGGACAAGAGACAATGAGCAGAAACTCGTTCACAGGAAGTTCCACCTGATTATGAGGAAGAACTTCTTTTCTGGATGGATGGCTGAGTACTGCAACAGATTGCCCAGAAACCTTGTGGAGTTTCCCTCACTGGAGATATTCAAGAACCATTTGGATGCAATTCTGTGCAATGTGCCCTAGGACCACCCTGTTTGAGGTTGGACAAGATGGCCTACTCTGGTGTCTTACAGCTTCATGCATTCTGGGGTTGTGTGATGCATTTGTGTACTTTTCTCCAAATTCAGATTTAACATGAGGCATAACAATTTATCTTACTATGTTTTTCAATTCCACAATATGTTTGGATTTCCAATAGGCTTTGGCAACCTGTTCTTAAACTTAGCACATCCTTTGCTCAGTGATTATGATGATAAATTCTTTATAGTGGGAATTGTCAGGATGCGCCATAATGTAAGACTGCTTGTGAATCTCCCGGCAAAGAGGCAGGACTCTTGCCTCTTTCTCACTGAGCTGTCAAAAAACAATTAAAGTGTTAATATGATCTTATACCATAGAAAATCTTATGCTCCTGCTAGTAACGATGCACCCCAACTCTTTTTTCTAAAGAGAATGAGATATCAGATAGATTGTAGCCAGTGAAATCAACAGCTTCTTATGCAAGGTATGAAAGGCCATTTTCTTACATTTTTCATCTTCTGAGGAGAATAGTCATCAGAGTCGCTGAAATATGTCTGCAATTCATTTCTGTAGTTTTGTTGTGGAAAATCTGCTTATGTTTTGCTAGGAGAACAGCAGGTCTGCATTTCTATTCCTGTTTACTCAGATTTCTCTTAGCTTGCATTAGGAAGCATAACCTCTCAGCAAACATAGGGGATATAAGGAAACACAGGAAACTTGGAAGACATTATAACGTACTCAAGGACAGAATAACCATACTGATGCTAACAGCTCATGACAGCTAACAGTTCTTGTAGTCTGTGTGCTAATGAGTCAGCAGTATAAAGTGTTTGAAGTAGTCCCACACTATTGCTCCATACCTGTAGGAAGTCTTTCAGGCTTAGCTGCCTCAATATTTTGTAATTCGAGTAAAAAGATCAGTTTTGATTCAGCCCCAAAGAGGCCTCATTCTCCTGGCCAGCTGCATGAATATTTTTGGATGAGTGTTACTATATTGAGGTCCAGAGAGACCTTGAGACATTGTATGAAAGGTACGTAATACAAGCCAGGAGCATGAGAGCAGAGATTGGATATTGAGCAGAGAGAGATAACTATTGAGGCAAGCTAGCTCTCTCAGGGATTGCAGAATGTAAACAATAAACGCAACCTCGCTGGAGAGACATGTTACAGTCTTCAACAAGAGGCTTATCAGAGATGTGAGACATCTTGAATAAAGCAAGGACCTTCTAAAACTTATTTTGATAGCCTTCTTCATTCATCAATATCCTCTGTCTACAATATTTGGTGACTCTGATGTCTACAATGCATACCTAGTTAGAAAAAGGAGGGATGATTTTGTTGTAAAATCTACTGATCAGATCATACACTACCTTCTCCTGTGCTCTCCAGACTGCATAAGTAGTTAAAAATATTTCTTACTTTCTAAATTAAAATTAAAAATCAAATACATGTGTTATGGATATTTCTGGTAGACTTGATGTAATGACTAGTTTCAAAGATACGATGCTTGATGAGACATTTCGATGAGCAGTTCTGCAGCCATTATCTTCAGTGAGCTCAGTCAGGTGACTGGGGATGTGTTAGAGTAACTTAAGATATCATAGTATTTTTGCTTGCAAATATGACAATGGTAGTAATCCAGTCATAAAGCCTGAGAAACTGTGATGACTGGAGATGGCTTGGGGTTTGTCTTGTAGTCATTTAACATTGCTATAATTAAATTTACTGATGCATTTGATAACAAGGATTCATAAAAGAAAATTATGATGACATGACCCTGAGCTCAGCTCAGATAGATAAAACATGGTGTTCCTGGCACCAAGGTTGTGGGTTCAATCCCTGCATGGGCATTCACTTAGGAGTTGGACTTGATGATCCTTGTGGGTCCCTTCCAACTCAGAATATTCTGTGATTTTCAAATTACTCTGATGTCAGAATACTGATACGTTTATACAAAAGCCCAGTACCTAAAGGACGGACCTTACAAGGCATGGCAAGAAAGGCACCAGAGACCTTTGTGTTAGTCCCCTAATGTTGTAAATTAATCATGCTCTGTTTCTAAATCCTCTCTAAACTCATTTTTGTATCTATATCCTTGTTATAGTTTAGCTAAAGGGATTTTTTTTTCATATCATAGTGCAGCTTTAGAATTAAGAAGCACAGTGGAGCTTGTCCCAGCTTGAAGTGGGACTGGTGGTGGAGATGGATGACTTGGTGTTGTGTATCCAGAGTTCTGCTCCCTGCAGAGTCTCCTGCTAATGGTGAAGGAGGAAGAAGAGGAGGATGTGGCAGGCAGCCACAGCCTGGGTGGGACTGGAGCTGCTGTGGTGGCAGATAGGGGTGGGGTATGCGTACCAACAACAATGCACACTGGCTGCTGCCACCTGCAGCCACATGGAGGAGCTGGAAATGGAGAGGAATGGAATTCCTTGGAGTAAATTGTAAAGGGAACTGGTGATAACCTATGTAAATAAACCCTGCCAGCCGTTCTGGTCTCATTCTCTTCTTCTTGAGAACACGCCCATTGTAAGTGACCTCACCACTTCTGCTGCTGCCTTCGCCGCATTGGAAAAAACAGGAGCGTTGAATCCGAGGGATGAGATTTCTGTATGAGGTCTCCACCCCCTCCAAATTATCTCAGACTGAGACAATCCTTCTACTTTTGTTCAGAGTTTCTCAGTTTTGAACATAATGAGATTGCAAACTCCTTCTTTAAAATGCAATTCTATTCCCAGAAATGTTTTTCAAAACTTACTATTCAATTCTACCCCTCTTTTACTTGAATGTAACGAGACCTATGCAGTTTTACTAGCTACCTTTGTCAGTCATCTTTTCCCACAGTTATTTTGGAACACACTGGTTAATTTTTGGACACAGTTTAAAAATGGTATAGTTTTCAAAGTTTTAATTTCAAAGATTCCTACTTATTTTCTGAGGATAGCTAAGTACAGCAGAGATGCAAATCAGTGACCTCTACTGGCAGGAAGAACAAAGGGAAATCAGTTCCTTGTATACCTGGAGGGGCTAATCAGTGTATGTATATCTTTGGTCTACTCACAGTGTTCATCTCTTTTTTCTTGCTGGAGTTGTCTTCAAGCATCGACATGGTTCATTTATGAGGTATGGAGGGAATCTGAGGTGTTGAGCAAAACAATTAAGGGCAGAAAAACTTACTTCTTCACAGTATCAAAAAATGGAAATAAATAGTTTCTACAAAAGCCTTAATTCAAGCATGAGTTTTGCCTTTCCCATGAAACCTCACCAAAGTGGTCAGCTAAAAAGATAGCACATCACTGTCAATGTTCACTTTCGTTGTTTTGGTTTTTTGTAATAAAGATGAGTTAGAATGAACTGTCTTCTGCTCTTTCTGAAACTATGTTTAGAATAATTTGTCTTCTGAGGCTTGTAACTAATGGCTTAAGCATGACAACTTTCACAAGTGTTTATTTCCATTTTGCAGATTTATAAGGGAACTAAATCTGTTCTATGTGACTAACACAATGTTTATGATCTATGTATAAAAAATGTAAGGAGAAGGAAAAAAAGGAAAGTAAGCTAATAAAATTTTCTTAGGGCCATAGCACTTTCATGTTGAAAACAGGCATAAAGTCTGAAGCTTAAAAGTTTGCCTCAGGGCATAGTGCAGAACATCATGAGGAAATTCAGAAGTTGGAAGCCTCAATCCTTGGTCTTTTTATTATATGGAAACAGTCTAATATGGCAATAGTATTTTCTTTCCCATCAAAGTAGGTTCACAGGTTCGCAGGTCATTCCAAGCTGGAAGGGACCCATAGGATCACCTAGTCAGTTGTATTGAATAAAAGTTAACTGATAATGAAGTCTATTTTCATTCGTCTTTAGGTTTCTCAAGATGGTGTTGAAAACTTAAATAAAGAAAGAAATTCAGAGTAACAGCACAAGCAGAACATCATCAGAATATGAACTCAGGAAAATCTGTGTGCCATTCATGTAAAGAAAGAAAAAAAAAAACAACAACACGATGCTTTTAGAACAATAGTTGGGACATCAGTATTCCTGAATAAATTTGGATTAAGGATGAATAAGTAATTTTATACTGTAAGCATGTCATCCCAGCTTTAAAGATCACAGAACCATTGATCTTTATGGCTTAGGCTTAGCTTAATACAAAATAATTGTTATGCCGGGGTAGGTTTAATCTTAATATTAGGAAGAGGTTTTTCACAGAGAGAGTGATTGCACATTGGAATGGACCGCCCAGGGAGGTGGTGGAGTCGCTGTCCCTGGAGGTGTTTAAGAGAAGACTCAATGAGGAGCTTAGTGACATGGTCTAGCCGGGGGGTGTAGGGCTGGATGATCCTGGGTCCCTTCCGGCTCGGAGTGGCCTGCTAGACTGTGAGGGAACTAGGTTTGTGTTACCGCTCTGGGATGTGCTTTCAGTCTCTGCACGGGTGTTAGATGGTGAGTTGGACTGGATGATCCTTGTGGGTCCCTTCCAGCTCATAATATTCTGTGAGCCTGTGATTCTGTGATATACTAAGTATATCAACACTTTTTCCTTTTCCCACCACTCTTTGAAGCTTTTTGTTGGTGCCCTTTTCCTAAACTGCAATAAAAATCAATAAAACTATCTTTTACCTCTATTTTAAATTAATTTTGGTTATTTCCTAATTTAATAAGAGAATAGCAAATATGTTTTATTGCTTCAAAATTTAAGCCAGATAACTTTTCTATAAAATTAATGTCTCCCATTCCCTGATACAAATTTCGTGCTGTGCCCTATTTATGCATTGACTATAAACTTGAAATTAATATGTGCTTTGAAAAGTAAGAGAATTTTTGCTCTGTATATAGGAGAAAGAAGTGCTTTGTCCTTGAAATAACAAATGCTATTCATTGGAACATGTGAAATCACAGAGGGAAATACTGTGAGGTCTGTTTCATTTTGCCACTGGACTGTCACTATATTGAAGTCAAATACATTAATCAATCATGATTACAATCCAAACTGATTGATCTGTTGAAGTATTGAAATAGTTGAAAGCAGAATACAGCTGAAGTTTCATTTCACAAAGATAACACATTGGGTAGTCCTTTCTTTATACATCCTGGGGAATTAAAGCATACTCGTTCCATTTTTTTGTGTTGCATCATAAACTTTATTCTAACAGTGAAGCTAAATGGAGAGGTAATGTGTCTTCTGTATTTCACAGTGAAAACCTCTGCATATTAACTCCAGTTGTTTTTTCTCCCAAAGCATAGTATAATTAATTGTTTTCTTCATCTTGCTAATGACAGCACAGAAAATGGATATGTTTGCCCTTGTTTATACAGACAAAAAAAGTAAGGTAGTGTTATAACAAATTGGCCCAGAATGAAAGCTGTAACAGTGCCAGAAAATTGTTGAGGTTGTTATTTTCTTTTAAGGTAGTGGGAAGAAATAATGACTTCTGCTACTCTTCTTGGCTAAAGGTCTGGTGGTTAAAAGTATTCTGTGTTTGTTTGCTATAGAATATATTATGAGGGCTTCACAATCTTAAATTAATCTCTGTAAGCCTGTTGATAATTACTGTAGTGCCTGCAGAGATGGCTGGACTGGGTGGCGGCTGCATGTGGACAGCAAGGGCGGCAGCAGTTTGTGTGTGCGCGGCGGCCCTGTCACTCCCGGCACCAGACATGTTGCCAATGGCCTTTTTTCCGTTTCTCAAGAGAAAGCCACCCCAAACTCTTCTGTGTTTCCAGCCGCGACAACACAATATTTCGGTTGCTGATTCATGGAAGGGGGAGAGTGGAAGCTGGGGTGGCAGGGTTTTTTAAAACCGGCACATGGTGGACTCACTGTTTTCCCTTCCTGATGTAGAAAACAGACACGGACTTCCCACAGCCTCTCCCTGCAAGCAGATGAAGCAGTCATATGGCAGGTCCAGACAGTATTGTCAACACTGATGACAAGAATTATCACTTTTATATTTTGTAAAACATTGTTTTAACTTGTAACTTCTGTATTAAGTATATTAGTGTGGTTATAACTAATGAAAACATTTTTTTTTTCTGTAAGGACATTTGTTTTCTCACCCCTGAGAAGGAATGTGAAGAGATAACATAGAACTGTAATAAGTCTGTCAAGTCCCTGGTCTTAGTAAGCAAGCTAGTTTGTAAATTATAAACTCCCCTAATTCAAGCAAGGATGAAGAGAGAATTATCTGCCAGATGTGAAAGAAGAGGCAATTAATGCTTGAGAAGGATGCCAAACACTGAAGAAACCTAGCAGAGTTCAAAAGTCCATATGAGGAAGACTCATTACTTCAGACTACAAGACCCTTGAAGAGACCCCAAATGAACAGTAGAGAGGCGGAACCAGGGCAGAGACTGGGAGAAAACTTATGCTAAAGAGACATTGGACACTAATCTACATAAACCACTCCTACCCTCAGATACTTAATGTTTATGCATGTTTTCTTTAATGCATATGTATGATTATGTAGCATATTATGGGTGACTGTAATGCCAGTTGTTAGGCAGGCAAGGA
>WEKX01017937.1:12150-24137 GCA_013390025.1 Pitta sordida | reverse complement strand
TTTTTGTATTTTTAAATGTTAAATCTTGCATTATTTCTACTTTTCTACCATTTAAAAGTCAACTGACAACATGTCTATATGGCCTTCATTATACTCCTCTGAATACAGCATCAGAGAAAGATACTTAATTGAAAACAGAGAAACAAGATTTATTGCATTGAGTTTCTGTATTGCATTATCATCATGAAGAACAAACTACAGGGAAAATCACACTTGGCATCTAGTATTAATGTTTATACTTCAAGTTTAAATATTCAACTGATAAAAAAAAGATAAATACTTCCTCTTTTTATGCATTACCTTATAACACTTCTTTAAACTTATGGAATCCTAAAATACGCTGTGTTGGAAAGGAACTAGTACAAGGATCATCAAATCCCAACTCCTGACCTTTCACAGTACGACCATGAGAAACCCACCATATGCCTGAGAGTGTTTTCCAAACATTTCTTGAACTCTGTCAGGTTTGGTTCTGTGATTACTTCCCTGGGAAGCCTGCTCCTGCATCCAATCACCCTCTGGATGAGAAACCTTTTCCTGATACCCAACCTAAACCTCCCCTGAAATGGCAATTTCCTCGAGACCTGCCACTGGTCGTCAGAGAGATCAATACCTGCCCCTCCTCTTCCCATCATGAGGAAGCTGCAGACTGGGATGAGTTCTCACCTCAGTCTCCTCTTCTCCAGGCTGAACAAACAAAGTGACCTCAGTCACTCCTCATAAGGTTTCCCCTCAAGGTCCTTCACCATCCTCCTGGCCCTCCTTTGGATGCTTTCTAACAGCTTAATATCTTTTGGATATTGTGGTGTCCACAAGTGCTCACAGGATTTGAGGTGAGGCCACACCAGTGCAGAGCAGAGAAGACAAATCCCCTCCCTCAGCTAGTTGGTGATGCTTTGTATGATGCCTCCAGAAAATGGCTGGCCCTCCTAGCTGCCAGGGCACTGCTGCCTCAGACTCAATTTGCCACTGACAAGGACTCACGGGTCCCTTTCCACAGAGCTGCTCTCCAACCTTTCATTCTCCAGTCGGTCTGTACATCAGGGTTGCCTCATCCCAGAATCTGCAGAATCTGGCACTTGTCTGCTAAATTTCATACGGTTGGTGATTTCCCATCTCTTTGTCAAGGTCTCTCTGCAGGGACACTCTGCCCTCAAAGGTGTCAGCAGCTCCTCCCAATTTAGTATCATTAGCAAACTTACCTAGAATCCCTTAATTCCATTAATATTACCATTTCATTTACATTTATGATATTCATTGACATTTTCGTAAAGATCTACTGTTTAACATCTCTGAAAAACAATGCTGTTTAACTTCTCTATATTACTATTAGGACCAAGCAAGAGAGAAGAAAACAACACTGTTTTTATCTACTAAAAAGTTGCATTAGTCTTTTTTTTTTTTTTTCATTTGAAGAAATTAAAGGAAGACTCTGTACTTCCTTAAAAAAAGAAAATTTAAGTATCGACAATTTATTCTATTTTACTGTAAATCAGAAAATACTGCAGGCTGTTTGATTGCCTCGTGACCTAAATCTGCTCTAAAGAAAACAAACAAGTATACAAGATGGAAGTCCGGCTTTTTCTTCTTGGAAACACTGAAACAGTATGTCTCAGAGCTCTTTTGTGTTGGATTCATACTTCATTTTATCAGGAGTAATTTTTAGTACAAGAGTCAGCTATGATTCTGTGGCTCAACATCACATACCCTTCAGCATGCAATCTGTTTCTGACTTGCCTGTCAAATACACCACTGTAACCAATTCCAATAAATTGTTTAGAGAAACTAAGTCAAATAAATTCCTTAGTCTGTGCTCTAGGTTCCCAGCAGCACATTTATATCCATGTTGCATTGCTGGCAAACTCTGGGCCTCATTTCCTACCTCCCTGTCATCTATATCCACTACATGATAGGGCAGAGCACAACCAATTTAAACTACAACGACCCACAGAAGAACTTCAAGTGACAGATACCAAGGGACAGACTCAACACCAGTATCCCAGTGCCATAATAGGCATCACAGTTTGTTGTCTCCTGCACAGAACACAGAGACTTTGGGCAAGCTCTTCCACCCAAAACATACACAGCAGCAGACAGACCTTTACAATACAGTCCTGCTTTGAGCCTTTCTTCTAAGAGAGAAGAAGAAAAAAGAACCCAGGCTTTACAGATGCAAACTAAATATAGCAAGGAATGGTCACTGGTCACTAAGACTCACCCATATCTACACTATTGACCTTCCTCTCTCAAAACAAAAAATCCAGCTGAAAACAGACCTAACGTAAATAGACCTTGGTGTTTTTACACAGCCACGCATCTCTTCAGCATCACATATGTGTCAAAGTCCCTTCTACTTTTCATGAAAGCCACATATAAGTATGCCCTCTATGCAATTGATAACGTATCCCATCCCAAGCCCTATCAAATTTTGTCACCTCTGTTGGCTAGACAGTATCAAATACTGCTGCTGTACATCAAAAATCTAACTTTACCAAGGTTTTGTGTGTCTCAATTTTTTACTAGATGCCTTGTGCTCTCAAGCCTCCTTGCCTACTCTCTTTAATAGGAAAAAATCTCCATGTCCATCAGGAGAACAGGCCCTACTGTGCATGATTTCTAGCAGAAATTCTCCTTAGCTGATGCTGTCAGCTATGCAAAACTGCCCAAGGGAGATTCATTGGAGGACCTGTTAACAGCCTCTCCCTTCCATAAATCACAAACCATATTGCTGGCTCTTCCAGAGATTTATACAGTGTTTCCATTGATCAGATCCCAAAATACAGCTCCTTATGAGTAAAGAATATAATTTTCACTCGAGTGAAAAGACCAGACTGCCACAAGGATATATAACATTAATGTCAAAAAAGAGAAGGAAAAGGACCTCTCTCGGGTTCTACACCCTGGCCTGGCATGGTCCTTTGGAGGAGGAAACACACTAAAATTATGCACCATGGCAAGGTCTGGGAAGGTCTCCCAGTTGAAGTTTTCTAGCCTCTCAGAAAGGTGCTAGCATGTATGTAGTCTGCCCTACTTAGTGTGTGGAAGTGTCTGAACATCAGTCTTGGCAAAGGGGGCAAGCCAATCTTGGCATAGGTAGTGATGAATGATGAGAAGTGTGTCTAGCTAGACTTGAACTCCATTTCTCACTCTTGCAGGTTACAAAGAAGTTGGCCAACTCCTGGCCTCCTCAAAACTAAGATTTTGGTTTTTGCTTTCCAACTGTGAAAAATCAGCAAATTACTTCACAGCCCTTCATAAGAATGGCATTTGCATTTCATAATGCCAAAGGTGCATGTGGCATGCCCTGGGGAATGGCAGAACGCCTGTTGGGACGATTGTAGAGTCATGCCAGAAGGGGCATGCCAAAGCAGTACAGCCTTATCTATTCTAGTAATTGAGAGCATTTTAACTGCCAAATCATACCCAGGGAGGGTGCTGGGGAGGGGCTTGGATAGCACAGGTCAAATTCAAGCCAAGAAGCATTCTGATTTTTAGTCCAGATGAATATGGGCCAGTGCCAGGAACATTAATGGCACACTTAGAACCACTTGCATAGACACAACCATAACACATAAATAAAATCCACCTACATGTATCCATCTTCTCTTGTATCCTCATATAACTCAGTCCTCATGTTCCAGACTTCCTCTCTAGGCTGTTATTTCTTCAGCTCATTTCACACAAAGATTTCAGAACTTTTACAGGTAACATTTGTCTAATTAAAATACTTATGTAGGACTTCTCTTCTTCATGGTTTTTCTACATGGATTTTTGCAGACAGAGACTCTGACATTGCAAGTCTTATTCTGATTTAATGATATATTCTAGTTTAAGAGATTTTTAAGATGTTTTTTCTTCTAATATAGGAATTAATTTTTTTTAAAAAATGAAGATGCAAATACATCTTTCTGTTCATTTTTTTGACAGAGGAAAAGTTAAAGGCGCAGACAGAAGGACTAGGTAATTGATTGTCTCTGCAAATTACAGTAATGGCCTAAAATTTGTCCCTGTAATGCAAATTTACTTGCTTAGAAGTAGAAGAAAACCCAAGTAATGAAAACAAGTCCTCTGCAAATCCAAAGATTTGCATGATATGTGATTCATAAACCGTTCAGGTTTCACCAGAAAGCTGACTAGAGATTTGCTTTCCCTATATTGCCCAGAATTTCAAGCCTTATCAATCCATCTCCAATAGTTAGGAACTGCTCTTTTAGACAAATTTAATGGCCAGATTATAATTTTCATTATTAGAGACATAATTCTAATGTTGAAAATTATGATGAGCCAGTACTCCTTAATAACTTCTGGTTTGGGGTTTTTTTCCATTCTAAAAAACTTCCAGTACAGTATTTTTATACATTGACTTAAGTACCAGTAAGGTCAATAAAGTTGCAAAATCTGTTTATGTGAGGGAAGGCTTTCAGCCCTACTCTCATGAAAGGTACCTGAACCCAAACCAACTCTGTACCTACAGATAATTTAATTAAAACATGTCTTAGTGATGTTCTTGAACAAAACATACTGAAAATCTTAGTGCCTCTATGTTAATTACCCGTATAGATCCATATGAAAACACAGAGGTTAGCAGAACAGTAAATAACAGCTGGACTTTTGAGATTAATGGCTGTGAATAAATCAATGGTAGATTAAAATACCAAAGGTCTTACTCTAAGTGGCAGAAAATAATGTTTTAATGCCGCTTGAGTGCCTTCCAGTCTTTCCTTTTTTATTCACTCATCAGATTCGAGACCTTTTTACTAGTAAAAAAGAGCGATTTTGCTCACTTTTAAAAGACCCTAAAATATGTATATAGCTTATAGAATATAAGGAGGCTTTTTATCCCTCAAACCGTTATAGTCTACCTACAGAGTATGTATGTATTTTCAAAATGGGACTTACACAGTTATTTACCCAGTTAAGAGGTGGTGGAGTCGCCATCCCTGGAGGCGTTTAGGAGAAGAATCGATGAGGAGCTCACGCCTGTGGGCCTGATCCCTGGCTGGGCATTCACTTGGGAGTTGGACTAGATGATCCTGTGGGTCCCTTCCAACTCAGAATAACCTGTGAACACAAATGCTAAAAGTTGTGAAGAAAAACAATTACAATTAGCCACGTGTGCTTTCCATTAAGCTTCAAAAATGAATAATACTACTGTCAAGCAACACTAGTTGCACACAAGGTGCCTAACCACACTTAGTGCAGCAGTTTCCCGTGTCTCCAGGTTACAGTCTCAAGTGTATTCATTTCAACTTGGATTCTTTATGAATAGGAAAGTAGACTGGCATTTTAAAACCACCGGTTTCTCCCAGTCCTGTGCTCAGAGGTCTGTTACACAGTAACAGCAGTAAAGAGCCTTGTTTCCATCAAAGCATTAAATTGTACAGCAAGCTATAAATATGAAATCAATAACAGGAAACCAGAACTTGTCACCTACATATAAATGAATTTAACTCTCAACATCTACAAATCCAAAGAAAGCACAAATGTACCATACAGGTGAATTCAATTTTTCCACCAGTTTTTTAACAAAATACATAACGAACATCTTATTTAATTGATTACACAATTTACATGTCTACGTGTTCAAAATTATAGAGAATCTTTATTGTCTTCATATATTCAATTTGCTTTCTAAATATTTTAAAGCCAGAAATAGCACACTCAAATCATTACCTTTAGACCTGAAAGCGTTCTATGAGACATATCTTTTGCTCTCATTATTAATTTAGGATGTTCTGAATCATAATCAGAGCCATTCAGAGGGTTATGAAGAATTAGAAAAGCAATAGTTAGATAAGTAGCAAAAGAGTATATTTCTCTGCCTAGCAGAAGCACTTGTGCACACATTTAGTTTTAAGTAGTTGACCTATTTCTGAACTACTTCTTAAATTTGAACTTATTACCACTAATTTTCATTATTTGTCTAGAATGAAGTGTGCTACATTATCTTTGGACACATTAATTCAATTTGGGACTTTCTCTCACTTCACTGAAAGGTTGGCTGAAGCGATCTCTTCTTTTAAATTTCCTGAGATCAAGAGAGACATTGTTGGTTCACAACAGCAGTTGAAAAAAGAATTTCCTAACATCTTTGTGATACAGCATCCTTGAAAATGGTTTGCTTCTCCTTTTCTAACTTATTTTCAGATGTACAAGAAATCACACTTGTATTTTGGCTGAAACAGAAAGCAAAACCCATGAGAATAAGAGGCACACAGTTTATTAACATGAAAACGATAGGAGAAGTTGCCTCCTCTCTTGTTTGAGAAGTATATAAGCATTTCCTTTCAAATCTGAAATTCAACCTTTGTGAAAAATGCTGTAAGAAGACCTAGAGATGAATCACCCAGACTTTCCAGATTACGCACAGCTTGAGAAGCAACAGTGAAAAATTGCCTATATATCCAAATTCTATTCTAGGCAAAGTGAGATTTTGTTATTTCAAGGCTCAGTATTTTGGTGAAAGTGTATCAATATGAGGAAAACAACATGCTCAATAATGTCATGGAAAACAGGTGATTTGGACTTTTATATAGAGAATGGTTACTGAAAAATGTATTGCTAATATTCACATAAAAAGTCAAACATTTAAATGGAAAACAAAAAAAAACCCTTTACTTTCGTGAAAGCTGCTAGACATCACAGAATTTTGAGATGAAATAACTGAAAGGCCAAATTAATTGACTTCTATATGTATAAAGACATCCACCTTAAATAAACAGCTAAGTAAGAAACCTCAGAAGACTTTCAGAGTAAAACAAAGAACTAACCTCTCAGGGTGCATGTAAGAAAACACATAGATATAATACTGCCACACAGAATGATTGATGTTTTAACAACTATCACTGAAACTACTCATGTCAGGTCTTCCCTAGACTTTAATCCTATGTGGGTGATTTTCAATAGCTCTTTGGTCAATTTAATGGACACTATAAGAAAATTTTTATTTAATAATACTGAGAAAGAGCAGCACCTGGGAAATACTGAGGAGGTGTGGATAAATCAGTCAAATTTTATACTGCTGGTGACTTAAACACAGGTAACAAAGCAACAGGTGAAACTAACGGGTTACATTTATCTCAAAAGAGAAATAGCAAACAATGCATTGCTCATTCTATTTCCGTGAGAATTTGTCTTGAAAATCACCTTCTTTTTTCCTTACTCAGGTTGCTGGTGCAGCTGGAAACTCAGATGAAAAATTAGCAAACAGTCCCGGAGACAAATTTGCTCAAAACCTGCTTCATTTTCAGTGGACACCTGAGGAGAAACTAGTTAAAAGCTTGACAGATTCAACACATGGCAAAGCATCTTTTGTTGGCAGTGCTTTAAATTGCTATAGGGGAAGATGTATCAGTGAATCAGAGGTCAGCAGAGGGAAAGAAAAAGCCACAGTTACCTCCATGTTAGAAAAAAGTGTCATATGCAGAAGTTCAGAAAAGCACCATATTTTTCAAATTAATTTTAAAAATTCCTAAGCAAATCTAGTATAAGTACCTGTAAAAACATATATATATGAAGAGTGATTTTATGTGTAGCACTAGTTTCACATCAGGTAAAAGAAAAGATTCTCCAGTTCGTACTCTCTGACCTTCAGAAGCATCAAATTTAGATACTACAGATGCAGGAGAACAAATAAATTTAGTTTTAAATTACAGTTTAATCAGCAGATGAATAGGATTCTAAGATGTGCTCAGCTGTGATAGCAAAGGTCTGTGCTTGATGACCCAAAGAGGTTTTTTATAAGTCCTGTTCTTTACATCTCAGTGACATACATTAATGCAAAAAATGTCCAGAACTATTCAAATGCAAATGCATTAGATGTAAAGAAGTAAGGAATAAATTCTGAAGACAAAGTATCATATGTCTGAAAGGTATCTGAAATTATAACAGAAAACAAAATAAATCAAATTAAATGGGATTGCCTGAATGACTCTATTATACTAATGGTAATAGCCCCTACAAAATTTGTTGCTTCTTCTTGATTTTAATTCAAGCCATAAGCAAGTCTTCTCAAGCTGAACATCAAGTCAAGCGTTTTACCTGCTCTAAGATCTGCACTGTATTTAAAACCACCAGTCACAATCTGGCTTTACTATAAACCAGAGGTTACTTGCTTTGGGATGGCCTTGTACCAACAACCTTAGCTTTGGCTTGAAGATGTGTTTAAATACTTTGCTGATATATGATAGATAATAAATAATAAAAAGGGCTAAGTAGGTATTAAGAAAGAGTCTCTGAGTACAGGGCATTTCATTTCCTCATCAATTCCCAGTCTTTCTTCTATTATTCTCCTCAGAAAGGGGGGAAATAAAGATTTCAGACATAAAATTTTCCTCAGATAAAATAATGCATTCTAGAATGTATAAAAAATATTCTTCTACAGATGTTCTGAGCCCCTCCTTTGCTGCCATGTGATACTGCCACATCATCCCTCCTGCAAGAATGCATATGTATATTTCTGTCCTCCTGGACAGAAAAAGGTCTCTCTAGACAAAAAAAAGCACAGAGAAACCTGATAATCTAAAGACAAAAAAAAATTGCATTTCCTTCAGCTGGATCAGCATGGTTTTTAGGCCATCAAAAATGAGAAGGAACCCATGAGGTGTGTTTGGTCCACCTCAATTCTGTTATCCTGATAGGAAATTCAGATTGTTTTGTGTCCAGAACCCAACTCTGCATTTGGTTTTAAAAGGATCTTTGTATAGTTAAGGATGCTCAGCGATTTCATTATCAGCCAGTTTCATTTCTTTGTATATATGAGGGAAAAATCCATATTGGTTGGCAAAAAGGAATGCAAATGTAAAGGAATTATTTATCCCTTTTGACTAATCAGAAAATTAATTTTCTGGGGGAGAAGGAGGGGGAACTATGACATGACATTTAATTTTCATTACAATCTAACTAAAATTATTATTTGTATCACTTCTGCAAGGAGTCAACAAACTTGCTTGCATTTCTTCGTACTCACAAATTATACTCATTTATGCCTGACAACAATTCATCGCACTTTTTGTTCCAAAGAGCAAAAAACTCCAAAGTAGTTTTTAAAGCTCTTTTTGAGAGTTCTTGCCAAAGCTTTCCAACTGATGTAGAAGAACACAACCACCTGACTAGGTAAGACAAGCTGCAGGAGAGGCATCTAGTGTTCTACAGCCACAGGACGTAATAAGTGCAGTTATGTGATGGGTATGCCTTCAGGCTGGATAGGGCAACTGATGGACAGCAACCACACAGCCAGCCTGGCGGCTTGGAAATGTACCCTCTGCCAACCTCCTCCGAGCCTGGCTTTCTCTCAAAAGCATGCAGACGCGGCTGCAGTGCAATAACCTGGTACCATTCTCCTCAGGAAGAGTGGAAAGTCAGAAACATATTGTATTGCTGTGCTGGCAATGTGTTCCAGTCAATCTGTGTCAGGGAACTAGGAGGTGAGGTGTAAAGAGTGAGTGTCACAGTCACAGCATGGGAACTTTACAGGTTTTTCTTCTGGAAAGAGAAGAGATGAATGGTTGTGAGCATCTTTCCTTTCTGGAGGCAAGTCTGAACAATAAAACCCATTCTCATATGTCTAACTCCAATCTCACACTAGAGAGGAGACCGTAACTAATATTTTCAGTGAGGCTATGAAGATTCTGCCTGCAAAACGCAGTTTCTCTCTCTAAAAAGCATGATAGAATAGACATTGGCTCTATTACAAGTTCCACTTCTAACAAAGTGATCATTCAACTCATTTATAATAGTATTACATTAAATTGTCCTGTAACAAGTTGGCAATGGGTATTTTAATGGAAAAGCAGGTTTAGTGAAAGTAGTTACAAATCAAAAGTGTTCATCTGCCTCTTCTCATTAATCATAAGGCAATTTACATGCTCTGGCAATATACATTCTTGATATAAATAATATTAGCAGTCATAGGAATGATTCAGTTTTAATAAGTTTTGCAATGTTTACATTTTCAAAAAAAATGGATAACAGGTGTGTTCAGAAAAAAAAGGATGCTTTTTTTTTCCCTGTGCAAACTCTTAAACTCTGTTGGCATGTCAATGACCTAAAATACTCCAACTTGATAGCAATCATCACAATATTAAATTATTAATATATTATACCTGCTAATTCCTCTATTTTAATTATGATTTTTATGGATTTGCTACATAATGATTCACCATAATCTTTTATTCATTTAGCATGACCGAAATTTCTTACAAGCATAAAGCAATTATTTCACTTCTACAGCATCTAACCTAAGGATCTGAAAAAGTTTTAAATTGTCAGCTAATTAATTCTAACATTGCCATAATTTGACAAAGGTTATATAAGTTTCACTTCAGCCACCAGGAAAATATCTTATCCTCTGATGTGAAATGCAATAGCTGACTGAAAGGTCTCAATAGAATATTTTGAGTCTTTTTCTACCCCATGCTCAGCAGTTTCCATTATCTAGTTGAACATTACTTGGGATCTTACAAAGTCAAGACATAAAATGACTTCAGAGAACACATAAGTTTATGTAGAAGGGGTCAAGGAACACATGTGGTTCTCTGCAGAGGAATAGACTTAAAAACCTAAAACTTAGGAATTAGTATAGACTATGTCTGTTTGGCCAGACATCCTTTTCATGTTAGTAAAGTGATTTAGCCATAGTTTGTTACTACATATTACATTCTGGGACCCCTTAGTGCAATTATGACACTAGTAATTTAACTGTTACATCATCAACTTGCAAATGCCAGCTTAAATTACTAGCACATGGCAACATCTGTACGTTTGTAAAAGACAGGATAAGTCATATACAGAAACACAGAATATTCTGAGTTGGAAGGGACCCACAAGGATCATCGAGTCCAACTCCCGGCAGGAATCAAACCTGGGTCTCCTGGGTGACAGGCAGGGACACTTACCACTGTATACTTCTGACAAGCACCTCAAAAGCACAGGTTTACTAAGCATATGTTTGGCACAGCTAATTATAGAATCAACTGCACAAAACGGAGGCGTGCAACAGATGACACTCCTGAAACATCCTGATCTACATTGGGTAAAAACCCCAAAACACCTCAAGTAATATGGTAAAAAGCCACTCCATTTCTGAAAAATAAAAACCTAACAACAATAACGAAGCACTATGGGAAAAGAACTGCCCACCAAACAAGTATTAGCAATGCCTCAAAATCCAACATTTCTTATACATAGAATCACAGAATCACAGAATCAGTAATGTTGGAAAGGACCTTAGAGATCATCGAGTCCAACCTATCACCTATTACCTAACCTAGCCAAACCTGTTACCTAACCTGTTGCCATCCTGCTACCAACACACCATCCTACCTATAACACACTACCCTAATATCTAGGTCATGCCACCAAGTACATCATCCAACCTTTTCTTAAAGACCTCTAGGGACGGTGACTCCACCACCTCCCTGGGCAGCCCATTCCACTGTGAGATCACCCTCTCTGTGAAAAAGTTCCTTCTAATGTCCAGTCTAAATCTCCCCTGACGCAGTTTAAGACTGTGTCCTCTTGTTCTATCACTTGTAGCCAGAGTGAAGAGACCAACACCCAGCTGGCTACACCTCCCTTTCAGGTAGTTGTAGNCCTGAGGCACCCCACTAGTGACCGGCCTCCAACCGGACACAGCACCATTAACCACCACTCTCTGAGCTCTGTTATCCAACCAACTCCTGATCCAGTCCACTGTAAACCCATCCAAACCACAAGCCTCCAGCTTCACCAGGAGTTTGTTATGGGGGACAGTGTCAAAGGCTTCACTAAAATCCAGGTACACCACATCAACAGTTTGTAATTCCCAGTCATCCTGCAGACACTTTGCAGCACCACTGTAGCTGCAAAGCAGGCACTAGTCATTTTAAATTACAGACTATCCTGAAGGCCTCACATCTAGTTTACAACTACTGTACTTTTAATTTTTGTTCCATGCCTAGAGTGGGCACAAACCTCCTGAAACATTTAATCTCTTCTTACAAAGAGGG
>WEKX01017937.1:0-12134 GCA_013390025.1 Pitta sordida | reverse complement strand
CCTACTGGAGAGGGGGGGGGGGGGGGGGGGGAAACAAGGTACACGTTATACATTTGGTACACACTGTAGTTTTGGATAAACTATGTCCTTTGCCTTCTGAAGATGTAGTATGCTTCCTGAGAGGCAAAGCACACAGGAAAAAAGTGTATGACACCTTTGCTCATATACCATTTTGAGATACTCTAATAAAAAACAGCCTCTCAATGGTGTTGACAGACTATACAATATACAAAAGCCACACAGACCTCTCCATTCATTCTGTATTCATACTCTTCCTTCCTTGACTCTCTGACTTGGAAGAGTATGGAGAAACTGCACAGAATAGATTTATTCTATAGAATGGAGCACATTTGTATGGCTTACCACGTTTAATTTAGATATTGTGGTTACTACGCCTTTTCAGGTTTTGAGAATTGTATGCCATTTAGACCTCACACTACTTTAGAATGCCAGACCATGGCTCACTAGAAACAGTTGAGAGGCCACTAACGCTTTATCAGTTCCATAATCACAGCACAGTTCACCCCATGAAATAAGCACTCTCCCCTGTACAGTTTCAGCTCCAACAGCCACAGAACACCAGGGTCAGAAGAATGGCTTCTCTAGTTCACAGGTCTGACTCGGCTCCTGGGAGAGTTTTCTAAAGCACAGTCTGTATGTGAGCCATGTACCAAGATCATAAATAACAGCGTGCAGGGTGATTATGGATCACCATGACATACCTAAGCAAAAGACAAACAGTGAAGAAGATGGAATGGGGGGAAAAAAAACCCCAAGCATACGTGTATATAGGAGAAAGGGTTCTCCTGCATTTGCTTCCCCCTCTCCTTTCTCCTAAATGATTTTTGGCAGCTTTTTAAAATTTGTCTTCTTGCTATTTTGTGCCTTGCAAAACACTTTAATGCAATATTGACATTAAAAAAATAAAAAAGCCTAAATTCTGCAAAAGGACAACCTCTGTCTCTTTTCAGGAGGGAAAGAGAAATACTTTTTCCACTCTCCCAACAGGATGGGAAGCATAGCAGTGAAGAATTTTCTTGAATCTTTTTCAATCATTTTTTCTAACATGCTGAAAATATGTCTCCTGCTTTCATCTTCCCTGTCTCTAATTTTTCCCAATGTTGCCTTTGTTCTTATTATGCATGACATTAATGGTCTTCAATGGATTTACTACTGTTTTGAGTTTTTTTCCTTCCAAAGCTATAGCTGGTACGTGCAGCTGCTTAGAAAGTATTTCAAACAACCTAAAACAAGTGGTCTGAATGACTCACGATTATTGGTAAGGGCACACAAACCCTTTCAACTCCAGAAGACAAATTAAAATTCATTATAAGATGATAGTGATGAAAGCCATATGCAATCATGTCCTTAAAATTTTATATGAAACAAATGTGGTCTGCTCAGAGATCTATTCCATACCAAGAAACCCACTACATGAGGCACTGGTTAACAGAAGTTGGCAGTCTCCAAACAATGCTTGCAGAACCAGTGCTTTATGAAAATTAATTGCTCTTTTAGCCCTGGAAGAGGTACTTTAGCTCAGAATTTACACCCTGCATACAGATGTGATAGGTAAGGTAAGCCTTTAGGCAGAGTGGTAAGGATGTGGACCAATTCCACGACCACTTAACTCTTCTCTGCTGCTCAGAGGTCCCTGTGAAGTTTAACAGTAGAAATATTCATAGTACCAGATGGTCTGGAATTTAATTACACAGAGGATGGAAGTGGGAAGGAAAGGAGTAACCTTTACCTTCACTGAAATAATCAAACTGTATAACACAGTTTAGTCAGAGCATTCTTTTTTTCAATTATGTTTCCTTCTTTTTACAAAAGGCAGTGCCAGAAGGCAGCCCTGATAGCTGGCTCCTGGAAAACAAAAGTTCCAAGACACAGAAAGAAAGTGCTCCTACCCTTGGACTGAGACAGCAAAGGGGATGATACAAATACAACTTACGTGTGCACAACCCATCTGACCACAGTTCCCTCACAATTATCCTTCCTGACAACATTGAAGAAGAGAGTGCACAGAGTTGTTTCCACCTAGTAATTGCTACCAGCCCTCATACTATTGTTATGATGTATGAGATCCTCCACAGCTGATGTCCCCAGACCAAGGATATTGGTCTCTGAAGAATACCATGGGAAAATGAGCACTCCATGTAGCCATACGTTTCACGTATCTTCCAACTGGTTCTGGGCATATGTCGCTTCCACCAGAGACTCCTTAATTAGTTGCAAGACGGAAAATCAAGGATTTAAAGGTGCCTGGAGTGCCCTACATCAACTAATGTAAAGGCAAAAAAAGCAGTTAATATTTTATATAACTTTGGTCCTACTTTCTTATTTAATGTGTTTCTGGAACCCAAAATTAAATTCAGAAAAGCAACACCATTTAAAGAACAAAACCACATAACATGTACATGGACATAAAGGAGGAATGAGGATCAAACCCAAGAGATCAGAATAGCTACACTCAATAATTCAAATTACTCAGTAATTCAAAAGAATAGAGTATTTTATGGTCCATAAACCTACACATAAGCTGCTATTGCACTTACATTTTTCATTCTATCAATGCTCCCTGCAGGTATGCAAGATCTGGGCTCCAATAAGTAGGTAAAAGTGAGATTCTTATGGAAGCTCTACAGGTAAACTCCAATCATTCAGGGATTATTTGTATCTCATGTAAGAGGTTACAAAGTTCAGAGCACAAAAGCAATAATACTTAAAAGTATAATAATAAATTAAATTCTTTTTTTCATCCAGTGCTCTTAAGAAAGAGTTTTAAGCACATCTTAGGTTTGCAACAACAGTGACAATCTGTTTTTCAGAGGACTTGGGTACAGAAAGTTATCATTAAATCCCCCCCTGAGCACGGGCACCTGCAGATTCAGACACCCAGAGAAATGGTCTGGGAACCTTTGAATGCTCTCTGAAATGTTAAACATAAAAGGTTCCTCAGGCATATTTTTCTGGGCTCTGGCTAAATAGCAAAGAATTTCGCTCGGATTTTTCCTATTCCTGTGCATTGTGTACCCTCTAGTGGTAGAAATAAAAATAAAGGAAACCACCCATATTCAATTATCAAACCCTTTTTTGGCTTTACTGTCAATGCAAGACAGACCTGTTATTAAATGCCTTTTTCCGTGTTTTCTGAGGGATCTCAGCTATCTGTTATCTCCTGCCAAATAACACCCAAACACACTTATATGAACTTTTAACAGATTGTCACAATGCTATTATTGTGCAGGTACAATGTGTTTTCATGAGAATTCTGTTGTAATCAAGGTAAATCATGCCATTCCTACATTAACAAGATACTTACCCATAATCAGTAAATGTCACTCTTAGAGACCTCAAATCCCAAAGCCCTATCCATCTTCTGAAGTCACATTGCAATATGCCTTAGCTTTGCACAATTTTAATGTAGTTTGCACAATATTGAAAATGACTTTGGATTTTCTGCTGTTACTGGAACACAAAATAATGATAACCAAGAAGTCTGGAAACTATTAAAAATGGAATTTTAAGAAAATTCAAGATTGTGGATGAGATATAAGCAATGAAATCAAAATTCAAATTAACATCCTAAATAGATTAAATTATTCAGAGGAATATATACCCTGAGCCACAGAGGCTGAGAGATATCTTACGGAAGGTTAAGAGATATCTGTGCTGGACATACACAGAAAAGCTTAGAGCTTCTCTGCACTATGCCTATGTCAGACAGATATTGTTTGATATGGCAGAATTCTTGTAATTTCTGTAAACCACAACACTATAACAAAGAGAAGTTAATATCCAATGAACTTCTTCTAAGGACTGTAAGTAATCATGTTATACTGTTAATTTACACTAACAGGACATAAAGGCCCAGATTTAGAGGGCTGTGTACATAAAATGAGTTGACAGGTAGATGTACACTTGGCATCTCTCCAGCAAAAAAGCTTTTGTTGGCTTTGACAGAACAACAGTGTCTTCTTTATGCTATTACCAGTTTTTCAGGCAATCTGTACCATGACTCGCATGCACTTGTTTTCATGAACATATTTCACTCAGCAGCTTGCAGCACTTGAACACTTTCCAAAAATAGAATTAATTCCATTCTTTGCTTTGAATAAGTGTTTTCCCATAATAATTGATGACAACATTGTCTTTATAATAGTTAAAATGGATAACCTTTAAAACTAATGAAGAATTTACAGAGAATTTACAGAAACGGGCCAGTTTCTGAGCTTCTACAAGTAACACTTTTTCTTGCAAGTCCGTACAAATTTACAGGTAGGTCACTGTTAAGCAGACACACTACACTATTAAACAAAAATGAGCAAGATTTTGTTAACAAGGACAGAATTAATTTGCCTCGTAGCATATGGTTCAAAAATATTTTAGCAACCATCACAAGTATTAATATCGTGAAAGCTATTGTTTCAATATTACAGTGCAATGACTTTATGTACCTAATAATGGTCAAATTTAATTGTACATATGGGCTACAGTATCTCCTCTCTTATGTGTGTTATAGCATTTGTAAACTTCTACATATCAGAAGAATTTAGTATATAAGCTCTTAGGCACATGAGCACAATTTTTACCCTTTCATACCTAGCTTTCTAGCTCCAGTGTCTATTATCCATCTGAAGTGCCTTCTCTTTTGTAAAATAAACATGTTTTGTAAATATTTATTTATTAATGCTTACAGTATTTTGAAGGGTTTCTATGTTGTTGTTGGTTTTTTACCAAATACCTTATCTCCTTTGGAACTTCTTCCACAGTCTTCTTGTCACCAATAAAATGATCTAAATTAAATATCTTCATGCTTTTTAAGCTCAGTTGAAGAGTATGTAAACATTCACAGGGTACCCTGACTTGTGACAATCTAAATGTCCATCTCTTGGCTATCATAGCAACGATAAGGAATAGCTTTCCCTGGTAGGTATTGTTTCAGTTTTCAATTAAGCAAATCGTCTGAAATGACCTTTCAAAAACAAACATTATCTGATATTTGCAAAGAAGGAATAAATCACACTCAAGATCAGGCACTGCACAGGTTCTGTATATGTTTAAAATAGTGACCTTAAAATTCAGATGACAAATTCAGAACTAATATATGTACCTAGAGCAAATGCACATCATACCTATGTGTGCACATAGAGACAAAAATGACACGCATTGCTTTGCTGTCTTTCAGACTATTTTGTTTGCTTTTGAGGATGAGAAAAGCATCAGGTTTTCTGTATTGTTCATACACAAGTGATCTTGGTGTCACTACTTTATACATACACAAAACCAGATAAACTCCCTAGCTTCTGTATTGCAAACCATGTTATAAAATTGAACTAGCACATACAATGAAAAATTTATTTGTTTAAACACAAGATCTTTTCCTCTGCAGTGGTATTTTGTTTACTTTAAGCTCCTTATAAATTTGAGTGCTCTGCTGGTCTGTACTCTTTCATGTCTCATGAGAACCCACTAGCGACCGAGGCTCTCACACTGTGCTGCTGGTTTGCAATGGTGAACAATTATTCATTTTTGTAACATCTCCCCTAACTTGTCTGCACTCAGACAAATTACAAGATCAACTATCATTGTTTCCCCCACTGATTCACATACAGTATTTGTTGCTGCAATTCCTTTGGCACAAATAGGTGCCAACATTCAAATCTTTCATAGATCTCAAACATAACTTCAAATGCACTTCGCAACATGTACAGCCACACTGACCTACTGGGTTGCACTGCCAGTCCTACATGAGGTAATTCAGGCACCAGCAGCCAAACTCTAGCCATGCTCTTAAATTTAGTACAGCTCTCAAGTGGGTTTTGCCACTGCAACTAAGAGTTTACTAAAGAGACAGCTATTTTAAAAGCTCAGGAATATCTAGCAGGCAGTATAGGCACACTTTTTGTGCGGCCAAAAGCACCACCAAAGAAATAGGTAAAAACAACTTAGTATCTCTGCGAAAACTTTCAAAATCCTTAAAGACAACATCAATATTTTTCAGATGTTTAGTTAAAACAACTGAAATAGCCTAAATCAAAACACAGCATATCCAGGTTTCTCACTCCTTATATTTCGTGCAAGAAAATAGTATCTCAGGAACCAGAACAAGAGGACATGGCCTTAAACTACGCCAGGGGAGGTTTAGGCTGGATGTTAGGAAGAGGTTTTTCACAGAAAGAGTGATCTCTCAGTGGAATGGTCTACCAAGGGAGGTGGTGGAGTCGCCATCCCAGGAGGTGTTTAAGAGAAGACTCGATGAGGAGCTCAGTGACATGGTCTAGGTGGTGGGAGGCTTGGATGGATGGAGCGTGGTGCCCGTGGTTCCTCGCTTGTGGGCCTGATCCCTGGGTGGGCGTTTGCTTGGGAGTTGGACTAGATGATCCTGTGGGTCCCTTCCAACTCAGAATAACCTGTGAACCTGTGAACTTTAAAAAAAAAAGTAATATATTTGTATTTTTTTAACTTATATTTCAGCCTTTTAAACTCAGTTTCAACTCAGTGGAGTAGCCAATAAACATAGATTTCATTACACAGAAAAGATATTTTAACTGCAACACAAATTCAGTACCAAAAATCCAAAGAAAGTAACTCTGCTTAAAATGTGCACAAATCACTTCACTGCACTGATTTGAAAAGACCTGTGCTTTAATACACAGACTACTAAAGTCCAGAGTTGATAAAGTCCTATACTTCTGTAGGAAAAGTTTTACTGGAGAACTCATCATCTGTAAGACACTTCACTAACTTCTCTTTTAATCCTTCTCTAAGTGATGCAATCATTAAAGTCTTAAACTCGTAGCAGTAACCATATTCATCTGTCATCTACTGAAAACTTTGACAATCTGAATTCAAAGCAGAACATTAAGAGTCAGCTGACACCTTATGAAAACCTTGAAGGACAATATTTAAAACATGATGATTTTGTGTTACATCTTTCTTTTGAATTACTTCAACCTTCATCTTACTGGGTAAAGTATATTAAGGTATATTAAGGCAGAAAGTGGTCAATACAGTTGAGGGCTTTGGATATTCATTAGACACACCAGAAACAATATTACCCAAGTCACTTCTTACTCAAAAAAGCTTGTTAACACACCAAGACTCTGCACCAGTGTCTGTAACTTCCAGAAAGGACATTCTAAGAGCTATTTATCTTAAATTTGATTTTTTTACCCATTTCACTATTTTTCTCTTCTAAGAAGCACAGCAGGTACACTTCACCAACATACAACAGGGTTTCTACAGGAAGCTCACTACAACATTTGAGGAGTGTCCGTGGGGACGCTCATCAGCAGGAACTGCCCTCTGTACTTGGGATCCAGGCATTCTGTACTGCTGGAATGATTTTTAGGCTAACCAATAGAAGAAACACAAGCACATTGAATCTCAGAAATGTCAACTCTAGCTGCACAGCTCCTTCAGAGATGTGAACCATTTTAAGAAGTTCAAGCTGTCATAAATAGCCGTAAATTGCACCAAGGGTCAATTATGTAAAAAATAAATAAGCTTAGCAATTTGTTCTGCAATGAAATGCATAAATGTAATTTAGTACAACATGAGAGGATGCCAAAATACAATCTTTAAGATAAACTGTTTCAGTAATGGTTTTTTAAATGCTCTATAAAGCAGATTCATGAGCTTTGACAAAGAGCATTGCATTAGCAAAAGTACAACAAATCTGTAATAATAGTATCAGAATTACTAGAGACTGTGATGTTGACATGCCTGAAATTTTACAACCATTCTTATCAGTTTTTACTTCCATTCATTTTTTGTATTTATTCTTATATAAACTGTATACCGTCATTCACAATTCTGTCTAGAAGGAAGAACAGAATAAGCTTGTTATTTTATACAACAGAATACAACCCTCCCTACGAAAATAACTTCATGAAACCTACTTATGTTTTCAGCAGAAGAAACCCTTTGAAACAAGAGAGTGGTTTCAAATTGACTAGTATCTCATTATTATTCACCCCAAAACAAGAAGTCATCCCTGATTCTGTGGTATTTAACTTACCTTTTGCCGAAGAGCTGACACTGCATACACGAGATGATTACACACATCAGAACCACTACACTTGCTAGCACTGCCACCTGTTGTTACTTTGTTTCTTGCTCAATAGTTTTAAAACACCAATTTTGTAGAGCTAATTTCAACTTGTCTATAAGAAAGATATATAATCAACATTGATTTTTTTTAACAACTTTAAACAAAATTCATTGTTTCAGTTTCTGTTTGCAGCAGATGCATAATTGTCTTCTCAAGTGTTTTTAAACACACAGAATAATAACGAAGAAGCAAGACTTTCTGTCTGGTTTTCGGAAGTGGTTTTTTTGAATCTCTTAAGAGGTTTTCACAGAAAAATAATTAAAGAGTAAATCAACTCACTTCAAATTTATTAAAATAATTTTATTTCTTTTTTAAACCAACGTAACTAGCACAAAAATTCAGGCCATACTAAAGTAATATACTGTACTATTCTCCAGAAAGTAGACCTAGTAAATCTGGGGAGAATTTTATTATTTAAGTTAGGCCCTCAGCTTTACAGCATCAATTGAAAGTTGGGTATTTAATCTGAGAGAGCTATTATATGATGAAACAGAGACTACTACCTGTTTCCTTTGGAACTGGCCTAGGTATCTCTATGGAAAAAAAAAAGATAAAAACCGAAGAATAGTTTTATTTCTGAAATTCAAATTTGGCAAATGTATGTAAATTAGGTTCGTCAATTTATATATATGTCTTTGGGGTAGGGGTGTTTAAATTTATTTAATTATATATTTACATATTAAAAATTACAACATGGTCATAAATCTACTATTAAATTTTAGAGGTAGTAGGTAAACCATTCTATCATTATGATTGGCTTATATGGTTGCTCAGAATATTGAGCTGGAACAANCAGAACCACTACACTTGCTAGCACTGCCACCTGTTGTTACTTTGTTTCTTGCTCAATAGTTTTAAAACACCAATTTTGTAGAGCTAATTTCAACTTGTCTATAAGAAAGATATATAATCAACATTGATTTTTTTTAACAACTTTAAACAAAATTCATTGTTTCAGTTTCTGTTTGCAGCAGATGCATAATTGTCTTCTCAAGTGTTTTTAAACACACAGAATAATAACGAAGAAGCAAGACTTTCTGTCTGGTTTTCGGAAGTGGTTTTTTTGAATCTCTTAAGAGGTTTTCACAGAAAAATAATTAAAGAGTAAATCAACTCACTTCAAATTTATTAAAATAATTTTATTTCTTTTTTAAACCAACGTAACTAGCACAAAAATTCAGGCCATACTAAAGTAATATACTGTACTATTCTCCAGAAAGTAGACCTAGTAAATCTGGGGAGAATTTTATTATTTAAGTTAGGCCCTCAGCTTTACAGCATCAATTGAAAGTTGGGTATTTAATCTGAGAGAGCTATTATATGATGAAACAGAGACTACTACCTGTTTCCTTTGGAACTGGCCTAGGTATCTCTATGGAAAAAAAAAAGATAAAAACCGAAGAATAGTTTTATTTCTGAAATTCAAATTTGGCAAATGTATGTAAATTAGGTTCGTCAATTTATATATATGTCTTTGGGGTAGGGGTGTTTAAATTTATTTAATTATATATTTACATATTAAAAATTACAACATGGTCATAAATCTACTATTAAATTTTAGAGGTAGTAGGTAAACCATTCTATCATTATGATTGGCTTATATGGTTGCTCAGAATATTGAGCTGGAACAAAAATCTTCCCTTCCAGTGCCTGGTCTTGAAGGCTGAAGGGAAAAGTTCATCATTAAATTATTGAAATGAGAAAATATGGACTGTGGGATTAAAAGCACGGACAAACCTTTCGAGCAGATTCAGGAAACAAACTGAGGACTTGCTTCTGCTCTGTATGGGATTTCTACGGCAAGGCTTTGGTAGGGGAGGTTATTGGGGTGGCTTGTCTGAGAGGCTGCCAGAAATTTCTCAACAGAGACAGTTCTCCAAGACAGACCCACCACTAGCCAAGGACAAGCCCATCAGTGGCAGTGGCAGCATCTCTTGATAACAAACTTAAGAAGGTGAAAAAGTTACTGCACAAGAGCAACTGCAGCCTGAGAGGAGTGAGAATATCAAAGTAACAGNAGGATGCCATCAACCTTCTTAGCCACCTGGGCACATTTCTGGCTCATATTGAGTTTTCTGTCAATCATAACTCCTAAATCCCTCTCCATTTCACCACTCTTTCAGGATGGCAACAGGTTAGGTAACAGATTTGGCTAGGTTAGGTAATAGGTGATAGGTTGGACTTGATGAACTCTTTGGTCTTTTCCAACCTTACTGATTCTGTGATTCTGTGATTCTCCAGCCACTTATCCCGCAGCCGATAGCAATGCGTGGGGTCCAAAGTGAAGAACCTGGCACTTAGTCTTGTTAAATCTCATACTGTTGGAGTCTGCCCATTTCTCTAGCCTGTCAAGGTCCCTCTGAAGGGCCTTGGTCCCCTCTGGCAGTTCGACATGTGAGAGAAGCAGTTCTGCAGACACCAGGGTAAGTGAGGGAGGAGGGTGAGCTGCTGCTCCAGGTTCCAGAAGTAGAGATTCTCCTGCAACTCATAGTGAAGACCATGGTGAGGCAGTTGCGCCCCTGTAGCCCATGGATGTCTTTAACACCATAAGATATGTTTTTAATCACTACCAAATAAACAAAAGACATCTTGGACTAAACAAAGTGATTAAGCGCCAGCCTGAAAACAAGCCAAACTATCTGAGAAAAGTAATAGGAAATGATAACTGGACATCAACAGGCAGGATGTACCAATTTGAGTAACTCCATTGAAGTCTTAACTATCAGAGAGTGGGATAAAATTGTTGAAGAAGTTGGGTAAGATGAAGAAGTGAGAAAGAGGAATGCAGTATAATGAGCATGAAATCTGCAGTAGGAATCAGTATAAGCAGATCCAGAAGACAGGCAAACAGTTTAAGCTATCAGATACAAAATACTGCACAATGGCTACAGTAAGGGTATGTGGAAATGAGTCAGTATTTTTAAGGGTACTTGACAAATAGAAAGAGTACAAAGTGGTCCAGTTGCCTGTAAAATTGAAGTCTGTACACTCTTCTGGCTGATGGCCACAGTCTGTCTCATCTTCTTAAAAGAACTTCTCTTACCTTCCTCTCTCCATAATCTCACTGTCCCTTGCATGTGTGCACTGCAAGGACTCAGCACCCGGCACTGGGGGGGTGACCTGCATGTGAGTGTGCAGGAATGGAATGTGATGTCAGCTACTGGAGTCAGATGGAGGGCATGGCTGCCCCTGGCCTGTGGCACCAGAGACAGGAGTGATTAGGGGATCCCAGCACAAGCTACTGGAGGAAGAAGGGGCCCTTCCACTCACCGGGCAGAGCAGTGCTTATTCCCAAAGCCAGCTGCTGGATGGCACTGGCCTGAGTGAGGGAGTCAGGGAGGAGTCAGCACTGGTGGCTGCAGCAGCACCACAGATCTGGGCTGGAACAGGCAGCTGCACATCCTACATCATTTAAGAGCTGTAACAGACAGCTCTCCAAGAAGTGAATGAACCTATTTCCCCACTTACAGGGGGTACTCATTGACAACACCCTGTTTATTTTCCTTCTGATACCACTGCATCTAAGCATTGCCTCCACCTATCACTATCCCTAGCTAAATCAGCAAAAAACCCTTCTGGTGGATTTTACAATGTCAATTCTACAACTGAAAAGGCAAACTACTTCTTTTCTAATCCTCCAAGGAAAGATTAAGCTGAACTTCAAAAGTTCCACACACAGATACAAAAACCCAAATGAAAAGAAATCAAAACCCTGTAATCAGATTTTGAACACTGCAAAATAAAACACTAAAATTAGAAAGTGCCATAATTAATGCCACCTTCATTCATACATATTTTAACATGACTCCCATGACAGGACTATATCCTTTTCTCACAACAGTATTTTTCTTACACTGAATATGCAGTGTCTGTCTTGTGGGAAGAAAATGAGGCCTTTTTTTAAAAAAAGATAGAATAATTTCCATGTTAACTGCCTCATTAATTACAGAGATAGGTAGAGAATATGATGAAGGCAAAGAATTAACCCAGCCATCACAGAAACATGGTGGGATGA
>WEKX01017933.1:0-22699 GCA_013390025.1 Pitta sordida | reverse complement strand
TTACTGATTCTGTGATTCTGTAATCATCAATCCATAGTTCAGAATAATAGCGCATCACTATTTGTCGAGGATCATTGCTACTATCTGTATATATATGTATGTGAATATAGAGTCGGGTCTCCTATACCACGGTACCTCAGTCTTGCTCATCTCCCGCGAAGCCCTACTACTGCATAGAATGTCAGCTTGTTAATATGCAAATTTGCCCCGCACCCTCACACGGCCCCCCGGTGCTGTTTTGGCACTGTGTTCCTGTGTATCAGTTGCTGCAGTGGCCGTCCCCGGGGGGGAGTCCGGGGGAGTTGTCATTGTCCCGGGGGGAAGGGCGAGTGGCAGAGCCATGGCCACAACTGTCCCGGGGTGAGGCGGGGGAAGCAGCAGAGCTGCTGCCATCCCAGGGGGAAGTGGGAACCAGCAGATGCCACAGTGGCTGTGCGGGCTGATTTGCATATTCACGACTGGCTAATTGAATATTGACGCGTGGCAGGTTGCACAGGCGCAGTTGCGAAAAGGGGCCTCCTTAATCACTGAAAAAATCACACCGCTAAGATTTGAAGCCGCAATATGGGGGGCACAAAGTGGAAGAGGGATGACTGTATCAGTATTATATATGTTGTACGTATATATTAATATGTGTGTAAAATTAGACTGTATTAGTTTGAACTTTAAATCAGCAATATGGAATAAGGGGTAGAATGTCATAGGTTGGCATTGTAATGTGTGTGGTGAATGCAACTTTGTATTTTGTATTCCATATTGCTGTGTTCGGGCGGTGCTGGCTGTAGCACCTTCCCACCCAGTGACAATGGTAGACTCTGGAAAAGGGAATGACGCATTGCAGGAGCATCGCGGCAGTTCTGAAAAAGCAGTGGTGGCGGTCCCTGCGGCTTGGCGGCAAATCAGAGCTACTTTTCGTTTTCTGGCTTTCCCTGGAGGAGCACAGGAGCTCGGCTCTTTTCCATAGACATATCTAAACTGGGAAAACCATCGGCTTCCAGAGGCTTCACATCTAGCCAGAAACTTGGTTCCAGTCCCTTCCCTATCCCCTCTGGTCTGGGGGAGGAAAACTGAGCGGACATTAAGAAAACAGGTTTATTTTTTGTTGTTCCTCCACTCTCTGGAGTAGGACTTTCAGTTATAAATCTGTGTATTTGAGTTAATAAATAATTTTCTTCTTTTCTTCACTTCGAGGAAAGAAATTATTCTATCAGATTTGGTGGGGGAGGGGAAAATAACACCAGAATCTTACTCTAAACTGCAACAGCATTCTACTACCAGAGGACTTGATTTGTTCTCAGTGATGCAAACACCCCCCCCACCAAGGGAGGCGCCTGGCATCTCCTGAATGTATATTAATCCATTGGACTTTATGTTTTGTGCGACCCTGTCACGGTCCATCCAGCTAAGTTGGAGGCGTGATGGTTCATTTACTGGATCTCAAGGGGTACATGGTCCAAGTTTCTGATGACAAGGTTGAGACAGTATTCTTATGGACTCCTACAGACCCTCACCACCAAGAAGACCAGAAGACCCATGGGAAGCCACTGGGTTCCATGGAGCGGTGATACATTTCCTATTAATCTCTCTGTCACTCTTTCTCCATCTTCCCCCCCGCCCCTTTTTCCTATTTTTCTCTCTCTGCCTCACATTTACTATTGACTTTGGCATTTGGTCTTATTTGCACTTTAATTCAGGCAGAGGCATTTCTTATAATCCTAATAACATGGGGTCATGCTGCACCACAAACTTCAGAGACAGACTAAGAGCTCCCTTTTGCCTGCCTTCAGGCAAGGCAGATGGAACCAGGATTACTGAAGTCCTTTGCTGCAGATGAGCCAAAGCAGCAGAAGACTCGACAGCTCAGGGCCAGTGTCAGAGAAGCAAGAGAGACACCTGCTACCAGGCTCTCTTATTTGGTGCTTCCTGACAAATTGGGGCAGGGGAGAGACAAGACACAAGATTACCAAACCAATTTCTTCTGTTAACTTGGGCTAAGAGACATAAAAAAGAGCAATCTCAAACCCACCAGGGAAGCATGCATATAGATGAGCTCCATCAGGCTGAGGAGTGCCCAGATAGTATGAGACATGGGGCTTACAGAGACAGCACAAGTTACACTGCATCAGTCAGACACAAAGGAGTGTTGTGGGATTTTTATTATTTTTTATCATTTTTGTGGGATTTTTTTTATACAGGCTAGCATTGTATATTTTGCTACAGATGCTTATTCTGCCACAAACTAGAACAGAAATTTCTCAGAAATTGTCAGTTTTCCTTCCTTGTTAATTCACTATCTGCCTCCTAACTGAACACCACTCTAGATTTGTATTTTCAGAAAATATTCCCTGTAAAAAGTCTGATGTGCAACTACACTGTTCTGACTGAAGAATGAAGAAGCCAAAAGTCCACTGAATATTGGATTTTTTTTCTGTACAATGTGGCCTGATATGGAGCTGGTCCACCAAGGACAGAGTTAACCGTAGAGATCGTCATCATTGTCTTCGCTGTACACATTGCTCCCGCTGCCACCTCCCGTGCCTTGGTTTGGACCAGCACCACCCTGGTTACCTGATGGGAACCTGCATGCAATGGTGCAGAAGGGGAGAGAAGAGATGCTGTTTAAAAGCCTCCTCAAAGCTTAGCACCATCCCCTCCCTCCACAGCAACCCCCAGTGACAAGTAGGACAGGCAGAAGAAATGGGATGAAACCTTATAGCAGATCATGCAAAAACTTTATATGACTTCTGGCTGTTGCTTGTGTTAAAGGAAAAAGGGTTATTGGATTTCAGGAGCACTAACAGACCAGCTACAACCAATGTGGAGCACAGCCTACACCTGCCACATGCTCAGCTGGCTGCTGTACATGCTGGGGAGAATGGGAAAAGGCAGTGGAAGAGGGAATTTGTTGTGCAGAATCCAACAGAAAGCTGCCTTAATGCTCTGTTCTAGGGCTGAGTCATGCTGCCCTTCCCTCCACTCCACCATGGTTACCTGAAGCTGCCAAAGCCACGGCTCTGCTGTAGGGTCTGTGCAAACATCTCATATTTTCTGATGTCGTTGTCACTGACAGAGCGGCGAGCAAAGCGCATGGCCTCCTCAAAGTGATCTCTGCGTATCTCAGGAACAGGGTCATCCTCCTCCACTTCCTGCAGTGGGACAGATGGCCCAGGTGAGCTGCACACCCAAGCTCTGCAGCCCGACAGCCACCCACAGCATCTCACTACATCAGGAGGCTCCAACACCCACCAAAGTTGGGGTTAGAGACACTGTGGCAGACTAAGACAGGGCTGCAGCAGCAGAGGCCTTCTGAGATATGCTGATAGTGAGGTACCCCAGGTGGGCCTCGTGCTCCTGTTCCATGTTCTGTGTTGAGACTTCAGTCATCTCCACCCAAGGATTATGAAGAGGAAAGCATCCTGCCTCACCTATAGGCAGAGGTGGGCTGCCTGTCTTGTGAGTAGGGAAAGCTTGGAGTGTCCCACTCACCATGGCAGAAGGGTTGGTCTGCCTCTCACGCTCTCGCCTGATCTCACTCTCAATGGATTCACGGATGGCCAGTTTGCAGGCACGCTGGCAAATTTCTGTCAGGTCAGCTCCCGAAAAGCCATTCGTCATCTTCGCTAGGAAATCCAGGTCAACATCCTAGTGGAAAACAAAACAAAACAAAACAAAACAACAAAACCAAAAAAACCCAAACCCCAATCACAATAAAAACCAACCCACAAGAGAGGCCTGTCCATTACACATTACAGTCTCAGGTAACAAGAAAAGTGTCTTTAGATCCCATGGTATAAAGATGCTGCCTTAACTTTAGCAAATTTTGAAAAGATGAGCTGTTAAGATTCTTGGTTTTGGGGAAAATTAACCACATACAAAGGCAGGCCATACACCCCCCCCACACCCAGCAAGACACTGTGAAGCATCTGTAAATCACAGAATGGTTTGGGTTGGAAGGGACCTCAAAGATCATCTATGCAGTTCCAATCCCCTGCCATGGGCAGGGACACCTTCCATTAGACAAAGTTCCTCCAAGACCCATCCAACTTGGCCTTAAACACTTCTAGGGATGGGGCATCTACAATTTCTCTGGGCAGCCTGTGCCAGTGTGTCAGCACCCTCACAGTAAAGAATTTCTTCCCAGTATCCAATCTAACCCTACTCTCTGTCAGTGTGAAGCCATTTCCCCTTGTCCTGTCACTTCACACCCTGACAAAGAGTCCCTCCCCATCTTTCCTGTAGGCCCCCTTTAGGTACTGGAAGGCTGCAATAAGGTCTCCCCTGAGCCTTCTCTTCTCCAGGCTGAACAGCCCCAGCTCTCTCAGCCTGTCTTCACAGAAGGGGCTCCAACCCTCTGAGTATCTTCATGGCCTCCTCTGGACTCGCTCCAACAGGTCCATGTCCTTCCTATGCTGGGGACCCCAGAGCTGGATGCAGTACTCCAGGTGGAGTCTCACGAGAGTGGAGGGGAAGAATGCCTCTGCACTGTTCACCCTCAAGAAGAGGCAGGTTGACTTTTGCATTTAGGATATGATTTACTCAGGACTCAGCATTAGGAGTCAAATGAAATACTGTCAGACTGGCAATGGTGCACAGGCAGACCAAGACAGCCAACCTCCTACTCCTTCCCTTCAACTGAGGGAGTAGTACTGTAACCTCCTTTGAAGCTTTCCTTCCAATCAGCACCTAAAAAGGTAAGCTTAGCATAAAATAGCTTGAGCTCTCACATGACATCTGCTTTTCTCTGATTAACTATCAGTTGCATTATTGCCTGCTCCCTAGGCAAGGAACATAGCTCTTACCTATGATAAGTGTTCAGCAACAATTCACTGCAGTAGTTCCTCTTCAATTTTCATTTCCCACCCATTTTCTGTTTACTTTTCTTTTAGAGTATAAGGATCTTTTTCATCTTGCCATAACATGCTTTCCTGTTCCTACACTGTGGGCAGAACTCTACCACGTGACAAAGACCTGCTGTGCTTACACACCAACACCTAGCTTCGTTAATACCTAGTTTCAGAGCTCAAGTGTCCCCCTACACCTCTTCACTTCAATCCTCCAGGGACTGAAGGTTTCTCAGCTCTGGATTGCATGAAGCAGTCACCAGCCGTCTGCTCTATCCTCAGCTTATGAGGAGCATGTGCAGCCTACATCAAACCCAAACCAGATGTAGTCAAATCATAGATCCTACCTTGGCAACTGGTGATTTCCTCAGGTTGGCCTTAAGAATTGCAACCCGGGACTTCTCATCAGGCAGGGGGATGTAGATGAGCTGATCCAGACGGCCGGGGCGCAAGATGGCTGGGTCAATGATATCCGGCCTGTTGGTGGCACCAATGATGAAGACATTTTTCTTGGTGGACATGCCGTCCATCTCTGTCAGGATCTGGTTGATGACACGATCTGCAGCACCACCACCATCACCGATATTCCCACCTCGAGCCTTGGCAATGGAGTCCAGCTCATCAAAAAAGAGCACACAGGGGGCTGCTTGGCGGGCCTGCAAAAAGCATATGGGAAGAATTACTCCATGTTAATACCACTAGGTGAAGAGCACACTAACTTCACACTAAGCCTACTGTACAGTTAAAGCAGCTCAGAGGAGTATACCAGAGCTCTGCTGCCGCAAGGACAGCTTGGAGGAGTTGCAATGGAACACTCTCCTGCCACACAAACACTCAAATTCTCCTGAACAACAAGGTGCACTTCCCCAAAGCTAGGAGCACTGTGAACCAGGCAGAAGGGTGGTAACTCCAACGCCTAGAGGAAAAGCTGAAGCAAATTTGCCTGGACCAGAACTCTCCCTGCAGGATCTGGGGACATTGATTGGTTATTTAGGCACTCGAGTGACAGGAGGTAAGAAATATCAAATGGAAGGGGGAAATCCAATCCACCCAATGGGTAGAGTTACAGGGAAAAGGGAGCCATATCTTTCTTCAAAAGGCACAGAAAAGGGATGAAAGATCAGAGACACAAATGGCTGCAAAGAAAATCCAGTTAGAGATAAGGGGAAAAAAATTCTTCACAATGAGAGAGCTCTAACACTAGCACAAGGCCCAGAGAGGTCAGGGATTCTCCATCCTTAGCACATGTTCAGAACACAAGGCTGTCGTGGTTTGACCCTGGCTGGATGCCAGAGATTCACCCACAACCTCTCCCGGAGGACAAAACTGGAAAAAAAAGTTTACCACAGACAAACAAGGCAAGCTACAAATGAGGAATATAAAGGATTTATTTATTAACTAACAAGATCAGAGCTTAATGTCAGAAGCATCATTTTAAAGGCAACCATTTCNCCCCTCCTCCGGCCAGCCTGGCCATGGTGCCTTCATGCTGCTCAACCTCTCACAGCTCTGGTCCGGCCATCTTATTTTCTGTTACTACCTTTTTTTTTTCCTCCTTTCTTAAACATGTTATTCACAGAGGTGTCATTATCTGCTTCTGACCTTAAATTCTTGGCAGCGGCGGAGGCTCAGGCAGCAGCCATCTGCCCCCCTCGCTGCCAGAGGAAAAAAAAACCCACTCAAACCAGAACAAAAGCCCTGAGCAACCCGATTGAATTTCCAAGTTACCTCCCTTCTCTGGACAAACAGCTGGATCAGATGGCCTCTGAGGTTCCCTCTCAACCTAAATTTTTTTCTCTCACTCTCCTTCCAACTTTGCTCTTTCAGCACCTTCCCTGACCATAGGAGTGAGGATTCCCAAGATACCTCCTGGGAGATACCTCCTGGGAGGTAGATAGTGTGACCTCCTGTCCCAGGAGGTCACACTATCTATGGGGAACTGGGCAGGGGGGAGTGAGCTCCCTTGCAAGACGTATATATTTCAGGACAAGAATAGAGTAATTTCAGTTGGAAGGGATCTACAATGATAATTTAGTCCAACTGCAGACAAAGAAGAACCCATAGCATCTTTAGAAAATATGTAGAAGGTGATGGCTAATGAGGTGTTGAAATAAGTTTTCAGGGATGCATAGAATATCTGTGCCATCCTAATGTTAGCCTCACTGCTAAGATACTGGAGCATTTATAATCCTGTAACAGCAGATACAAATTGTAGCAGGAGAAAACCATCTAAATAGCTATATTGCCCAAGCAAATTAATTCCCTAACATCAGGAAAGCAGCCTCTGCTCTCAGTGTAAGCAGGGAAAACAAAGCACAGAAACAAGATCCAGGCCAGTAAAATAGGTGCAGCAGAGGTTTGGGGGGTACCTCAGCACAAACATAGCACAAGGAGTAGAAGATACACTTACCTTGTCAAAGATCTCACGCACGTTGGCTTCAGACTCACCAAACCACATGGTGAGCAATTCTGGCCCCTTGATGGAAATGAAGTTTGCCTGGCATTCATTAGCAATGGCTTTGGCCAGGAGTGTCTTACCACAACCAGGTGGCCCATAGAACAGAACCCCTTTTGATGGGGTCATACCAAATTTGAGGAACTTGTCTGGGTGTTCCACAGGATACTGAAAGAGAACAAAACCAAAAACTTCCAATGATGAGCCAGAACAGGACTGTATCTCAGAATAACGTAATGGTTTGGGTTGGAAGGGATCTTCAAAAATCATCTAGTCCAACCTCCCTTCCATAGGCAGGAACACCTTCCACTAGACCAGTTTTGTTTCTGCTCCTACCACAAGCACTACCTGAAATGACTGACATCATCTACCTGGACTTGTGCAAAGCATCTGATGCTGTTCTGCACAACATCCTGGTCTCTAAACTGGAAAGACATGGATTTGATGGATGGGCCGCTCAGTGGATAAGGAATTGTCTGGATGATCACACTCAAAGAGTTGAGGTCAACAGCTCGATGTCCAAGTGGAGACCAGTGACAAGTGGTGTCCCTCAGGGGTCGGTATTAGGACTGGCACTGTTTAACATCTGTGTCAGTGACATGGACAGTGGGATTGAGTGCACCCTCAGCAAGTTTGCCAATGACATCAAGCTGTGCGGTGCAGTCAATATGCTGGAGGAAAGGGATGCCATCCAGAGGGACCTGGACAGGCTTGAGAGGTAAGCCTGTGCAAACCTCATGAAGTTCAACAAGGCCAAGTGCAGGGTCCTGCACATGGGTCACAGCAATCCCAAGCACAAATATCAGCTATGTGGAGAATGGATCGAGAGCATCCCTGCCAAGAAGGACTTGGGAGTGTTGGTAGATGAGAAGCTCAACATGATCCAGCAATGTGTATTCACAGCCCAGAAACCAACTGTGTCCTAGGCTGCATCAAAGTATGGCTAGCAGGTCAAGGGAGCAAACAGCTCTGGTACAGGCACATCCTGTAGCAGAGCAGGAGATCGCAGCAAACAGGGCAAGTTTCTAGAGCCAGGGTAACCCCAGGAGAGCACCAAGACCCATGTGGAGCTTTGCACAAGAGCAGCTGACTCAGCATGGGCAGGGCCAGGAGTGATTTAAGTTCAGTCTGTCACTCACAGATGTGAGCAGCTCAAATGCAGGAGCCCCCAGGGAGCCTTAGTGACCAGGAGCTCAGCAAACAGAGCATGGCCTGTCAGACAGGTCAAGGTGCAGCAGCTTGCACTGCAGTTGACAAGCTCCTTGCCCTGGGAGAGCCAACACAGTAGCAGTACTAGAGAGCAGGAAATAGGAGCAGCAGTTAACAGAGGGGCAAAGAAGGCTCCTTCTTCCCCAGTCTTAGTAGTATAAGCTCCCAATGTTATGGTGATGACATGCTGTAGAGCTTGTTCCCCAGTGGCTGTCGGGGAGTTTCTGCACCAGGGATGTTGGAGGCTTCCACTGAGGCAGACCTTCTGACAGTAGATGCAGCTCTGCAGGCCTCTGGTTGTAAGGAGTCCCTGGTGCCTGCCTGGGAAGCTGGGGCTGAGTCATCTCCTCTGCAGAAGGTGTGTCCTTGTTGAGAAGCTATGTTTACATGCAAGGAAGTAAGCAGACTGCACAGCATTTGTGAAGATGAGAAAGAGATAGATAGGACATTCTCAGAGACCCTATAGACTCAGAAGTCTCAGCCCCCCCTCTGCATCAGAGACACAGGTGGGCTCTGCACTATGTCTCAAGAAATCCAAAGTCAAAAGAAGGCTGGAAACTGGCCACTCCATATGATGAATGCTCTTGCTCCTCCTCCTCCTGAAGACTTGCCATTAACAAACAGGTTTAGTGCCCCCAAGCTGGGTAAGACTTCAAGCAAAGCAACTGAGTTGCTAGACCCTGTGCCAGACAAGATCACCCAGAGAAAGCAGTAAGCAATTGTCATGGATGAGTCCCTACTGCAGGAGACAGAGGCACCCATCTGCTGACCTGACCAGTTATCCAGAATCAAAATCATCTTCAAAAGGCCATGGTGATCAGGAGAGGTGCCTGAGGACTGGAAGAAAGCATATATGACCCNTTTGCAGAGCTCATGGGTGGTTCTTTTTTCTCCTGAGTCCCAGGTTTGGTTTTGGTGATGAAGAGGTGGCACTGGGGTATTGTTTGAAAGGTGATGGAGGTGATGCTGAGACCACTTAGTTTATTAGTCTAGAAGGAGAACCCTAAGTTAAAAGCTGGATTTTATTCAAAACTAATACAAAAGCAGCAGGGGTTCATGACAGGCTTTCAGCACTATCTCTCACAGCATCCTCATAGGCAAACTTGGAAAGTGTGAACTGGATGAGCAAACAGTGAGGTGGATTGAGAACTGGCTGAATGGCAGATCCCAGAGGGTCGTAATCAGTGTCACAGGGTCTAGTCGGAGGCCTGTCACTAGTGGTGTCTCCCAAGGTTCCATACTGGGCCCAGTATTGTTTAACTTATTCATCAATGACTTGGATGTAGGGGCAGAGGCCCTCCTCAGCAAGTCTGCTGATGACACAAAGATGGAAGAAGTGATCGATATCCCAGAAGTCTGTGCAGCCCTTCAGAAGAGCCTCAACAGATTGGAGAGATGGGCAAAGAACTGTTTGAAGTTCAACAAAGGCAAATACAGGGTCCTGCACCTGGGAAAGAATAACCCCAGGCACCAGTACAGGCTGGGGGTGACCTGCTTGAAGGCAGCTCTGCAGAGAAGGACCAGAGAGTCTTGGTGGACAACAAGCCATCCATGAGCTAGCAGTGTGCCATTGTGGCCAAAAAGACCAATGGTATCCTGGGGTGCATTAGGAAGACCATTGCCAGCAGGTCAAGGGAGGTTATCCTGCCCCTCTACTCAGCCCTGGTGAAGCCACATCTGGTGTCCTGTGTCCAGTTCTGGGCTTCTCAGTAAAAGACAGACATGGAGCTCCTGGAGCAGGTCCAGCAGAGAGGAACGAAGATGATTAGGGGACTGGAGCATCTCTCTTACAAGAAAAGGCTGAGGGAATTAGGCCTGTTAAATCTTGAGAAGGGACAATTAAGAAGAGACCTCACCAATGTATATGATTATCTGAAGGGAGTGTGTTAAGAGAATGGAGCTGGGCTCTTCTTGGTGATGCCAAGAGGAAGGACAGGTGACAACAGGCGGAAAGTGTTGCGTGGAAAGTGTTGCACAGAAAATTCCACCCGTACATGAGGAAGACCTTGTTTACTGTGTGGGTGACCACACATTGGAACAGGTTGCCCACACAGATTGTGGATTCTCTCTCACTGGAGATATCTAAGAACCATGTGGATGCAGTTCTGTGCAATGTGCTCTAGGATTATGCTGCTTGTGCCGGGAGGTTGGACCAGATGACCCCAGTGGTGCTTCATTGCAACCTTGCCCGTTCTGTGNCCTTCTGACAGTAGATGCAGCTCTGCAGGCCTCTGGTTGTAAGGAGTCCCTGGTGCCTGCCTGGGAAGCTGGGGCTGAGTCATCTCCTCTGCAGAAGGTGTGTCCTTGTTGAGAAGCTATGTTTACATGCAAGGAAGTAAGCAGACTGCACAGCATTTGTGAAGATGAGAAAGAGATAGATAGGACATTCTCAGAGACCCTATAGACTCAGAAGTCTCAGCCCCCCCTCTGCATCAGAGACACAGGTGGGCTCTGCACTATGTCTCAAGAAATCCAAAGTCAAAAGAAGGCTGGAAACTGGCCACTCCATATGATGAATGCTCTTGCTCCTCCTCCTCCTGAAGACTTGCCATTAACAAACAGGTTTAGTGCCCCCAAGCTGGGTAAGACTTCAAGCAAAGCAACTGAGTTGCTAGACCCTGTGCCAGACAAGATCACCCAGAGAAAGCAGTAAGCAATTGTCATGGATGAGTCCCTACTGCAGGAGACAGAGGCACCCATCTGCTGACCTGACCAGTTATCCAGAATCAAAATCATCTTCAAAAGGCCATGGTGATCAGGAGAGGTGCCTGAGGACTGGAAGAAAGCATATATGACCCTGGTCTTCAAAAAGGGCAAGAAGAAGGACCCAGGGAACTACCAGCCAGTCAGCCTCACCTCAATCCCTGGAAAGGTGATGGAGTGCCTCCTTCTGGAGGCCATCTCTACCCGCATGGAGGACAAGAAGGCGATCAGGACTAGTCAGCATGGATTCACTAAAGGTAAATCATGCTTAACCAACCTGATTGCCTTCTAAAATGAAACAACTACCTGGATGGATGAGGGGAGAACAGTGGATATTGTCTACCTGGATTTCAGCAGGGCTTTTGACACTCTCTCACAGCATCCTCATAGGCAAACTTGGAAAGTGTGAACTGGATGAGCAAACAGTGAGGTGGATTGAGAACTGGCTGAATGGCAGATCCCAGAGGGTCGTAATCAGTGTCACAGGGTCTAGTCGGAGGCCTGTCACTAGTGGTGTCTCCCAAGGTTCCATACTGGGCCCAGTATTGTTTAACTTATTCATCAATGACTTGGATGTAGGGGCAGAGGCCCTCCTCAGCAAGTCTGCTGATGACACAAAGATGGAAGAAGTGATCGATATCCCAGAAGTCTGTGCAGCCCTTCAGAAGAGCCTCAACAGATTGGAGAGATGGGCAAAGAACTGTTTGAAGTTCAACAAAGGCAAATACAGGGTCCTGCACCTGGGAAAGAATAACCCCAGGCACCAGTACAGGCTGGGGGTGACCTGCTTGAAGGCAGCTCTGCAGAGAAGGACCAGAGAGTCTTGGTGGACAACAAGCCATCCATGAGCTAGCAGTGTGCCATTGTGGCCAAAAAGACCAATGGTATCCTGGGGTGCATTAGGAAGACCATTGCCAGCAGGTCAAGGGAGGTTATCCTGCCCCTCTACTCAGCCCTGGTGAAGCCACATCTGGTGTCCTGTGTCCAGTTCTGGGCTTCTCAGTAAAAGACAGACATGGAGCTCCTGGAGCAGGTCCAGCAGAGAGGAACGAAGATGATTAGGGGACTGGAGCATCTCTCTTACAAGAAAAGGCTGAGGGAACTGGACCTGTTCAGCCATGAAAAGAGACAACAGGGGGGACCTCATCAACAAGTATCTGAAATGAGGGTGTCAAGTAGTTGGAGCCAGACTCTTCTTGGTGGTGTCAAGCAATGGGAGAAGAGGTAACAGGCAGAAACTGATTCACAGGAAGTTCCACCTGAATATGAGGAAGAACTTCTTTACTGTGTGGGTGACTGAACACTCGAACAGATTGCCCAGAGAGGTTGTGGAGTCTCCCTCACTGGAGATATTAAAAAACTGTTGGGATGCAATCCTGTGCCATGTGCTCTAGGATAACTCTGCTTGAGCAGGGAGGTTGGACCAGATAACCCACTGTGGTCCCTTCCAACCTTAAGTGTTCAGTGATTCTGCCTCCCTGCCCTGCTTTTGTGAGACTCCACCTGAGTACTGCACCCAGCTCTAGGGCCCTCAGCATAAGAAGGATATGGACCTGCTGAAGCAAGCCCAGAGGGGAGCTGAGAGGGCTGGAGCACCTCTCCTATGAAGACAGGCTGAGAGAGTTGGGGTTGTTTAGCCTGGAGAAGGCTTTGGGGAGACCTTAGAGCAGCCTTTCAGTACCTAAAGAAAGCCTACAAGATAGCTGGAGAGGGACTTTATACAAGGGCAGGGACATGTAATGAAAAGACAAGGAAGAACGGCTCCAAATTGAAGGNGGACTGGAGCATCTCTCTTACAAGAAAAGGCTGAGGGAACTGGACCTGTTCAGCCATGAAAAGAGACAACAGGGGGGACCTCATCAACAAGTATCTGAAATGAGGGTGTCAAGTAGTTGGAGCCAGACTCTTCTTGGTGGTGTCAAGCAATGGGAGAAGAGGTAACAGGCAGAAACTGATTCACAGGAAGTTCCACCTGAATATGAGGAAGAACTTCTTTACTGTGTGGGTGACTGAACACTCGAACAGATTGCCCAGAGAGGTTGTGGAGTCTCCCTCACTGGAGATATTAAAAAACTGTTGGGATGCAATCCTGTGCCATGTGCTCTAGGATAACTCTGCTTGAGCAGGGAGGTTGGACCAGATAACCCACTGTGGTCCCTTCCAACCTTAAGTGTTCAGTGATTCTGCCTCCCTGCCCTGCTTTTGTGAGACTCCACCTGAGTACTGCACCCAGCTCTAGGGCCCTCAGCATAAGAAGGATATGGACCTGCTGAAGCAAGCCCAGAGGGGAGCTGAGAGGGCTGGAGCACCTCTCCTATGAAGACAGGCTGAGAGAGTTGGGGTTGTTTAGCCTGGAGAAGGCTTTGGGGAGACCTTAGAGCAGCCTTTCAGTACCTAAAGAAAGCCTACAAGATAGCTGGAGAGGGACTTTATACAAGGGCAGGGACATGTAATGAAAAGACAAGGAAGAACGGCTCCAAATTGAAGGAGGGTAGATTTAGATTGGATATTAGGAAAAAAATCTTTACTGTGAGGGTAGTCAGGCACTCTGGGCACAGGTTACCCAGAGAAGTTGTGGATCTGGACCCTGGAAGCATCTGAGGCCAGGCTGGATGGGGCTCTGAGCAACCTGGTCTAGTGGAAGGTGTCCCTGCCCATGGCAGGGGGGTTGAAACAATCTTTGAGGTCCCTTTCAACCCAAATAATTTTACTCTGGTGAGTTAAACACAAGATTCTGCCTGCTCAGTGCTACTGGTGTTTTTAGATGGGCACTGGTTTGAAAAGCATCACAGCTAAATTATAAAGCTGCCTTCAACAGTCTACTTCCACCTATGAACTAAGTATCAGTTCAGGTAGTTTTCCAGCACACTTAACCCCAACTTCAGTCTGCCTTGCAAAAGCAAAAGGGAACAGTTCATTATCTAGCCTATTTGCTCTGCCCTCCAAAGAGAGGCAAGATGTCCAACGTGAGGATTTATCCTTCACAACAACATCAGAGATAGGAGATGATTTTAATGCCGGAAGTTAGACTGAAAGGTAGATTCTTTTATTCAGACAGGCACAGTGCAAACTGAAAGCAGGGATGTTTCAAACCCAAACCACCCCAACGCAGGCAGGCACCTGAAGTTTCCACAGACCATTCACAACTTTGCATCAGTGTTAGCATAGATAGAGGTTAGATGTGAAAGGAGAAGCTGGAACAAAGTCAAACTTCAGAGGCTCTCTGCATGAGAATCTTCATCTACTTTCTAGCATATTAAAGCCACCACATAACAGGATTCTTGGCAGTGGTGCCACTGCTAGTCTCCACATAAGAAAAGCAGAACTGCTGCTGTTCCTGCATGTAGCACAACACCCACCCAAAATGTCTCTGTAGACTCAGCTCAGGAAAGCCTGATGCTGCTTCCCAGCACCTCCCTCTCCTCAAGTTCTCAAAGATGGAACAGCATGATATGTTCAGTCTCTTACACAAAAATACCATACCAACTCTGCATTTACCCTGTTCACAGCTCAAACAGGAATGTGCAGAGGTTCTGAATTTTATTATGGTCCTGATTCCAGCCAGGACAGGGTTAATGTTTGCAGTAGCCAGAAGGGGCTTGGCCAGGACCCTGAGGCTATCCTATACCACCTCACATCATGCACAGGGGGCTAGGGAAGGGGTCCCTTCTGGTCAGGTAGTGTGAAACAAGCAGTTGGGGTAACATAGTGTTCTACCTGGTGAGCACTCACATGTGAATCATTCACCTCTCTTGTACTCTGTTATTATTATTGTTGCTGTTACTGTTTTGTTTCTGTTGCTGTCATCTGTTAAGCCTAGATGCCTCAATATTTGCTAAATCAGAGAAGAAAGGATAAGTTTGGTTTTGGCCTTGGAAGAGGCCTCATTCTCCTGGCCAGGTGCATGAGTGTTTTCAAACGAGTGCTGCTATATTAAGGTCCAAAGAGGCCTTGAGACGTTGAGTGAAAGGTAAATAAGGCTAGGAGCATGGGAGCAGATTGTTTTGAGAAGCTTGGTTAGCTTCTGGGAAAAGATTGCTGACTATTGGGCAGAGAAAGATAAGTATCGAGGCAAGCTAGCTCTCTCACTAAATGTACAATCATAACAATAAACAGGGCCTCACTGGCTGACAGAGAGAAGATGTGAGAACATAGACGAACAAGGCAAGAATTCCCAAACTAAGCTCGTGTGCCGAATCATTTATTCTCATCACCAGTTATCTCCCATAGTTTCTTATTTCATTGCTGTTTCCAGTAAACTTTTCATATCTCAACCCGTGATCTTTACCTTTTGTGCCTCAAATTCTCACCAGCCCATGGCAGGGGGAGGGAGGGAGTGAACTAACAGCACATAGTTTGGAGTGTTTCAGTGAGAACACTAAATTGGGGAATATCATTTCTAAACCACGACAATTATTATAATTATTTTTCAAGCTGACTAGGCAAAAATCTGTTGGAAACCCTTACCTGTACAAGTTCCTGGAGTTCTCTCTTTACATCTTCTAGACCACCAATATCTTCCCAGGTAACTTGTGGCACCTCTACCACAGTCTCACGAAGAGCAGAAGGGTTGCTCTGGCTCAGAGCCCACTATCAGTAGAAGAAACAGCATTACAGTCGGGTCTCCTATATCGTGGACCCGCGGTCTTAAATGGGCTCTGCGAAGCCCTACTCCCGCGTTGAATGGCAGCTCATTAATATGCAACTTTGCCCCGCACCCTCAGACGATCTCTAGTGCTGTTTCAGCACTGTGTTGCTGTGTATCGGTTGCCGTGGTGGCCGTGCCGGAGGGTTGGGGAAGTGGCGGAGCCCCGGCTGTGCCCGGGGGGGTGGGGAAGCGGCGGAGCCCAGGGGGCGGCAGCAAAGTAGAGCCGCCACCGCTGGTGGATTGGCACGGCCACCCGCGCCGCCGTCCCCTGTGCCGCCGCCCCCACCACTGCTGCAGCTCGCACATGCGCAGTTGTGAAAAGGGGTCTCCTTCATCGCTAAAAAATCATGCCGCTAAGATCCGAAGCTGCAATATGGGGGGCGCGAAGTGCAAGAGGGCCGACTGTATATCAATTCTAACATGTTATGTTCACTTGCTTCAGATAAGCAATTATACATTGCATACAAAAGAAAGAAGGGCACTTCTGCATTACCCTGAAGTCATCCATGGTCACAGCCAGTGAGTTCATCACTTCAGCATCGATGGTTTCATCTTCTAGGTCTATGAGATCCATCTTCTTTCTGATGGCCTGAAGAGCAGCCTCTGAGCAAAGAGCGGCCAAGTCAGCACCAACATGGCCATGGGTCTCGTTTGCCACCTGAAAGTAGAGCATTGACTATGACTCTCAAGAATATGAACAAGCACTCTGCAAGAGCAGTGCATGCTCTGGTCACTCAGAGGTGCAACAAAACTCAGAAGGACAGAAATTGCATGCTTTGCTGCAATTTCAAGACAAGTGCTATCACATATTTAGTGGGCAAAGACACTGCTGTTCCACCTCCTACTCAAGATCAAAACTGCAACTGGAATAGATAGTGTACTGAAAGATAATCCTGAGGACAGTGGTTTTTCATTCAGGACACATTATATCAATCCAGTATCATCACAATGTTCACCCAGCTCTGTGAGCGCTGTTTCAGGCTTGCTTTATTTTTAAAGAGAATGCGACAGCAAACAAACACAGGAGGACAGTGGCACTTAACTAGTGAGTGAGGATTTTTGGTCACTGGTAAGCTAGTTAGAAGGACGCCCAGAGATCACATAATTGCCCAGTATCATGCTGTCCTAAACGAGCAGAGACAAGCTTTCCTAATAGCATGCTACTCACCTGTTCCAGATCTACATCATCAGCCAGTTTCATATTTTTTGTGTGGATCTGCAGGATCTCCAGGCGCCCAGTGGCATCTGGGATACCAATATCTACCTCTCTGTCAAAACGACCTGGGGAATAGAAACACATGTTGAGCTGCTGATTCTGTGAACTAAAGGAGCTGTAGTTGCTGCCTTCCTCTGACACAGGAACACGATGATGATGAGCCACAAACACATACATTTCAGAAAATGCCAGTGATTTGGAGATTCAGAAAATTACAAATTTAGTGAGTTAGGTAAGGGCATAGAGATTTAGCGATTTTAGTGAATTAGTGAAAATTTAGTGAATTTTTAGTGAATTTTAGAAGGATTAGAAGACTTCAAAATCATTCAAGAGGCCTGAGAGTTAAGGTTGAATATTAAGGGTGAAAAACGCTGTCCTGCAGTCCTTGAAGGTAAACAAAAGTGGGTGCTAGCCACAAAAAGGGAAAAAGAATGAGCAACATTGGAGCTAATTGGTAGAAGGACTTACACAATGTTGAAGGGATGAATATTCATGGCGTGATTTGCATATGCAAGAGATAAGGGGTTAAAGATTGGTGACAAATCTGGGCGGTCCTCTTTTGGCACTTGACAGGGCAGAGGGCACTGCTGTGCCTCTTTCCTTTGCTCTTGGGCCAAAAATAAACTTTTTCTGCTTGCAAGCAGTTACCATGAGTCCTCCAGCTCATTTTCCTTAAATCACCAGAGCTTCAGGTTTCTCTGCAGCATCTATCAGCACAGTAGCAGAGTCAGATCAGAGAAGACGGAAAGGCTTATAGCCATTTAGGGAAAATGAGACTACTGTATTAACTAGAGTTCAGGATTACGTAAGCACAGAGGATTTCTGTTTTTTTCCGACCCTCATTTATAGGAAAATGTGCTTTCTCTAACCAACACACCATGAGACGTTTTTGTTTATTCCTACCTTTGTGTCCTCAGCACAGGAGTCCACAAATACCGAGATTTCATTTTTCAGAACTTTCACAGCAGTACCCAAGTGGTGAAAAACATGAACTGCCCCAATATCTAGGGAGGCAGGAAGCCCATGTATATTATTGCAATATTAACTAGGGCACGTACACCTATTGTTTTCCTCTAGCTACAACTGTGCATTCAAATACCTCACTACACATTATTCCTGCAAATTTTTGTGCAAGAGGCCATTTTTCCTGCAAATTTGACTTTATCAACTGGTCATACAATAGACATTCATTCATACTGCAAAGTTTCGAAAACCTGAATCTCTGAAACTACCAGACTTCTCATCAATAAAAATGGGACAATTCAGAGCAATCTTCAACCTGAGGCACGAACAACCCCTTAAGCATTTAGTCGTGAAATAACATCATCTAATTGATGAGGTGAAAAAGTGTGCTACCCTCTAATTATTTTGTTATGTCTACAAGTTCTAATCTAATAAAGCACAAAAGATTATACGAAAGGCTGAAATCTACAAATTAATTTCAAGCAAGTAGCTGGAGAGAAGTCAATGGCTTATATAACACATAAGATGTTTAATACTAAATTCTACTCAATCTTTTCAAGGCCTCTGAAGCACAGTCCATAACAAAGTATCTGATATACAGAAAAAGAGATGGCAACTGTGGTTACCAAATCGCCTGAGTGCTGGGTCAATGCTGTTAGGTCTGTTGGTGGCTGCCATAACGATCACGTGTGCTCTCTGTTTCAGTCCATCCATAAGAGTCAAGAGCTGAGACACAATGCGACGTTCCACCTCTCCATGTGTCTGTGGAGAAAGTAATGATTAGACTAAAAAGCTCTATAACACAGCACAGGAGCTAATACTGCACCAAAGCAGACAGATAGAACAGACATGAGCTGTTAAGAAACATTGTGAACTACAGTTATACTTCGTCCTTCGCGAGGAAAGGGACAGGCGACGGCCCTCGCAAAACCCTAAACTTGCAAAGAAGTGCAGGTCGTTAATATGCATGCAGGCCACGCCCATTGCCCCACCCCCCGGAACTCCAGAGGGCTCTGGGCACTTTTTTGCTTCTCCCCTCGGACTCGCTGAGCACGGGGAAGCAAAGGGAACCGTTTCTGAGCCCCCTCTGACTCGGGAGACCCCCGCCACCCCAAGAATCTGCGGGCCTCTCCGGGCCGCTGCGACTGTGTGCTCACAGTGCAAACCCCCCAACCGCTTCCCCCTCCCGCGGCGCGACCCCACACTGGCAGCCCGCGCCAGCTGCTCCCTCACCCCAGCCCGTGCCCGGCTGTCCTGGCGTGGGCTGCCAGCGCGGGGCCATGCCAGATGGTTCAGCTGTGGTCCCGTGCCCCGCTTGTCCCGCTCCCCGCCGGCAGCGCGGGGTTCAGCTGCGGTCCCACGCACTGCCAGCAACGCCATGCAGGGCGGGGGGGTTCAGCTGCGGCAGCGGAACGAGCATGTCCCGCTGGCCGCTGTGGCCAGCCCAGCCCCACATTCCTGGGGCACTGCCCTTCCCCGCCTGTAGCCATGGAAACAGTAACACGCGCCCGGGGGGGGGTGGTGTTAGTTCCCCAGCTGTGCTTAGAGTAACGGGGGACAGTGTGACTCCTGGCCCTCCCCGTGGGGCTGGGCCAGCGCCGCCCCACGGGGAGCTCTGACACCACCCCTCGGTGGAGCAGAGGCACTGCACATGCGTGAGCCGCAAAATTTCGCAAATGGTGGAATCAAAACTGCGATAAATTCACATCGCGAATGTGCGGGGTCATAATGGAGAGGTCGCGATGCAGCGGGGATTCACTGTATATCAGATTATTCTGATACCCAATTCTGACATCCAACTAACTGCTTTCGATCATTAAGTTAAATATTGCTTTACCCTGTAGTCAAATGCAGAGATTCGTGCCAGCTGCTACCAAAAATTATGTACTTCTTTACCTTTTAAAGGCTTTCTTTACCTTCTCTCTCTTAGGAGCAATGGCATCCAGTTCATCAATGAAGATGATAGCAGGAGCATTCTTCTCTGCTTCTTCAAAGGCTTTCCTCAGGTTGCTCTCAGACTCACCAGCCAGCTTGCTCATGATTTCGGGACCTGAAAAAATAATGGCACCGTGGCATACAGAAGAGAGGCAGCTATCCCCAAGGCATGTAGCTGAATTTTTTTTCTAGTACAAGGTTCACATGTGAGGATCTATATTTCAAGCCAAAGCAAATACTATCAACCAAGATCATTAAATTTGCATCTGAACAGGCCAGATCAGCATGCAGAATTACTTTCTATCATCATGTTGGTGTTTTCAGTTTGCTCTAACAGAATGCAACACTAGTCAATGAGCTACATTTAGCTGCCTCTTTCTTTACCCTATTTCATACTTGCTGAGCTTCTCTGTAATGTGCCACCACACACAGTTAATGCCAGTCCTAGCTTGCAAGGGAAGCAATCAAATTATATGGTGATGAATTATCAGGGTAGGGAATGAAAAAGCTGTAAGATACTGAAGCTGTCTTTACCATGCGTTACACAAGTATACATTTACCTCTATAAGATCCTATAAATGAGTTCCAAAAAAACCCAACTGTTGGGAGGAATGGGTTAAAAAGCAAAACACTGGTGAGTGCTCAAGTGACCTTGCAGCTGGGAACAACCCTTGATAAGCCTGTGTGAACAGCAGCCAGTGATCCTCTGGCATGGACAGAGTTTAACAGTGCCTGTATCTCTGCTTGTGCACCTCTGCCTGAGCATTGCTTCGGGGATCCCCTGGTTAGCAAGGTAATGGAAATAAATTTACTTTTTATGTTTTAGTCATGGGTTTGTGGTTGTCCTGGCTGCCTGACTCACACACCAACTAACCAACCAACAAAAAACAACAAGCCACCACCAAAAAAACAACACCCCAAACCCCATCTCCTCTCAAAGGATAAATAATAAAATGTGTAAGTACATTAATGCCAGAAGGAAGGACAGCATTCTCCTGAGATCTCCTACAATTGCTGAACACTACTGCAGGATCGCAGATCTATTCTGTTTTTACAGATTTTCCATCAAGCTGAAGGGAGTGGTAACGAAGAGAAAGCATGCTTCTAAGAGTTTCAAGAAAAAGAAACCTGAACCTTAGAAGTGCAAGGCTGCCAGCTGACTGAAGCAGGCCAGCTGCAGAGCTACTGGTGCGGGCAGGTACTAAGAGTGTTTCATTACAGGTAACTCACCAATTCATACCAGCTCCGTCTACAACACTACCTGCAGTTCCATTCTTGGGACTAGCAGACAGAGAATACATTGCTAACTCTGACAACATTACTTTTATTATGCAATAGAAATAGAAGCGTCTAAAGAAATGTCCAGCTCATTAGCATGCAGTAACACCTTCCACACACTTAGAAAGTATGACAAGAATGACATATGGTTAAAAATGGTCCATTTACATCTGATATCTTGAGATATAAAGCATGTCGCTTCCCAACTGCTGCTCACTGCTATACTGTGCTATATACTTCTTTGATTTCACCTTCATGGGTCTAAAGTGATTGAAATCAGAGAATAAAAGCAGCACTCCTTAAGTACAAATGTTCAGTTATTCCAGCACTGACTGTAAAATAGGACAGAAAGGCAGCGAGAAAAATTCCAAGTTTGATCCTTACAGGACACAAATCATTATCCACCTCAACTACTACAGGTGAAGAGTGATTGATAGACCCTGAGATTAGCTCAGATGGTTAAAGCATGGTGCTAATAACACCAAGGTTATGTGTTCAATCCCTGTATGGGCCATTCACTTAGGAGTTGGACTCAATGATCCTTGTGGGTCCCTTCCAACTCAGAATATTCTGTGTGATTCTGTGATAGGAGGTTCTGTCACTTGTAGCCAAGTCCCAAGGTACTCATAGTTTTCAGGACAGTTCCACTCAATTAACGTTATGTGAAACGGAACAGGTTTTGTGCTTTACTTGAGGGAAAACCAAATCCACAGCAGATCAACTTCTTTTCTGAATGGAACATGCTGGCAGCAACAGAAACAAGCATCCTGCACCTATACACATGAATAATCTCACCATTCCCAGCTCTGCCCTCACCAACATAAATAAACGCTCAACCAGACAGACTCCAGGTCCCTGTATTGCAAAGTGGTCTTTCCAACGAGCCTACTACAAAACAATGAAGCTTACAGGAAGTGCCACTACAGACACTTCAACACAAATGGCCCCCAAGTGTCCCCAGGGGCAAATGTCAAAGAGGTAAAGAAGGATGTCAGAGAGACAACATGGCTCTACAAGCCCTATCAACACCATTCTGCATAATAAGATGGATGAATAAGCACACAGCAGATCAGGGGCCAAAGCAGCCACAAAACTTACCATTGATCAGGAAGAAGAAAGCCCCCGTTTCATTGGCCACCGCTCGGGCAATCAGTGTTTTACCAGTGCCAGGAGGACCATACAGCAGGATTCCACGTGGAGGCTGAGGACAGAGGCAAGGGACTTAGATGGTAAGCTAGTATCTGAATGCCTAAGTAGATCTACAGTGAATCTGTAAGCATGCAATAAAGCCAGTCCAAAATTTTGATACAAACTCATGCAACAGCTCCCATGCCATTACTGTCAATACCCTTACTACTTTGCATAACAAACAAAAACCTGGCCAGTAACTGACAGCACTCATTCAAAGAATCCCTCTGCTTTGCAAGTTGTCACAGAATCACAGAATCAGT
>WEKX01017932.1:0-10008 GCA_013390025.1 Pitta sordida | reverse complement strand
AGTTCATCTGCTAGTTCCTTCATCACCCTCGGATGGATCCCATCTGGTCCCATGGACTTATGAGGATCCATGCCACTCAGCAAGTCTCTGACTTCCTACTCCTGGATTACAAGGGGGTTATATTGCACCCCAACTCCTTCCATCAGCCCAGTAGTCCACTTATCTTGCAGGCAGTCTGTCTTACTGTTAAAAACCGAGGCAAAGAAGGTATTAAGTCTTCCTGGCTTTTCCTCATCATTACTTACTATGTTCACTTTTGCATCCAACAAGGAGTGAAGGTTGTTGCAGCCTCTCTTTCTACCATTGATGTACTTATAGAAACATTTTTTATTGTCCTTAACAGAAACAGAGCAAAAGACTACCTGCGTTCCTGTCCCACTGAAACAGAGCAAAAGACTACCTGCGTTCCTGTCCCACTGATCAATTGACCAAGTTCCTTAAACCCCTCCCTAATCTCTCTGGATCCCCTCTCATTGATCTCGTCACTGCCAACCTGGACAACCAGCAGGGGGTAATAGTCTGAAGGTTGAATTAGTTTTCGCAACCTCTCAACAGTGTCCCATACCCGGGCCCCAGGGAGGCAGCAAACCTCCTGTGGGATGGGTCCGGTCAACAGGTAGGCCCTTCTGTTCCCCTCTGAAGGGAGTCCCTGAAAACCACCACCCTCCTTTTCCTCTTGTGACTAGAGGTTCTGATTTGCTTAGTGGAAGAGGTAGTTCCTAGAGATTTACTAGTTCTCTAGCCTATGAAATTTACAGGCAGATTCAGTTTACAAGGGAATTGCTTTATTGAATATGTTCTCTTTCCATCCTAGAAGTACATGTATTTCTATAAACTAAACAACAGATATGCTTTCTTAGCACTTGCGAAGCTGTTTCAGTTTTCAAAGTTGACTGTCCTGAAGGCTGCAGTCTCTGTGAAATATTAAGTGACCCAAAATGCAGCAAGATGACATGTAATTTATATTATTATTTATCGAATTCCAAACATGCAAGTTCAGGTTATAAAAGTCTAAAAAAATGCTTTAGCATGCAATGTCCATTTCAGTGTCACACAAATGGCCTCATACATTACCCTGTGTCTGAGGACAGCCAGGAAAGAAAAAAAACAAATCATAAGAAAACAGTTAGAGTCTTAGAGATACCTCTGCAGAATAATCTTCCATCATCTCACTATTTATGGTCCAGGGAGTTCCTGAAAGTCAGTCAGGATTTTTTTGATCCTCAAGGGTTTTTTCCTTCCATACATTTTCTTTGCCTGCTTAAGACCACTTCCTCACAAGTTTCATCTGACATCTCCTGTTTACTAATGTAGAAATACAATTTTTATGTATTAATTTTTACCAAAGCACGTGGGTTAGTAACTGGCTGGATGGTCGAGCCCGGAGAGTGGTGGAAAGGACAAGAGGTCATAGTCTTAAGCTTCAACAGGTGAAGTTTAGACTTTATATGAGGAAAAGGTTTTTCACTGAATGAGTGATCCAGATTTAGAATGGGTTGCCCACAGAGGTGGTTGAATCGCCAGCCCTGGAGGTGTTGAAGGGGAGGTTGGACGAGGTGCTGAGTGATATGATCTAGATAGATGTAGATGTTAGGTTTAGTTGGATTATAGGTTGGACTAGACAGTCTTTGAGGTCCTTTCCAGCCTTATCTATACCGTGAATACTGTGAATACTTAGGATTTTGAAGTCCTGTGCCCTTCTTCTCAAAACTATGTTTCTTCCTGGATGATACCTCCAATTCTGCTATTAGTTATTTCTCAAACTGGAATTACTTTGGCTGCCTTTTCTGTTCCACTCCCTGCTGAAGTATATGAAATCCACTTTAGTATAGAGAAACCCACTTTAATATAATGTTGAGTGTCCCTGCTTGTCAGATGGGAGACCGGGGGTTCGATTCCCACCAGGAAGGCAGTGGTGCCCTTTAAGAGTTTGCCTCGATAATCCTTGTGGGTCCCTTCCAACTCAGAATATTCTATGATTCTGTGATAACCTTTTGGAATGGGATGGACACTGTGTAGCACTGGTTAAGGAGAGCCCTGACACTGCTTCTGGACTCTGTAATTCAAACATATATATGAAACAAATGTTTACATAAAAGAAACTAAGTATTTTAAAAGTCAGTGAAACAAATTTGTATAATCATGTAAGACAGTTGTCAGTTTTAGTCAGAATTAATCAGAACAATTAATAAATTGATAAATAAAACCAAGAAAAAAATACTGTAATGTGTAAAAGCTCTACTGTACAGACAGTGAAAAATTTTATTGGAAAATGTAGAAGAATGATACCACACTATAGATCAAAGTTATGAAACAAAATGAACAACAGCAATTAGAAAAGAATCGCTTGGGCTTTTGTGCTTTGTTTTTTGGGGGGTTGTTTTTGTTTTGTTTTGTTTTTTTAATGCTAACTAAACTACAAAGATATGCATCAACATTTATATGACATCAAATACCTTCAGGTATCTGAACAAAGTTGATTTGGAATTGTTAAAAGATGCAGTGACCCATGTTACTAACATTTTGGATGAACCAAAACAATCTTATTTACTAAGTGATGGTACAGCATGGCCTAACAGGAGGAGACAAAAAAATAGAAAGAAAAGGAAGCCTTACAAATAACAAGCAGTGTCCATAAGTACTCGAAAGTAGGAACAAATTGAAAAGAGACATTATTGAATAAGAATGGTACTTTGGAGATCTCCCTTACAAAGCTGAGGAATGAATTTGTGAGAACAAAGTGAGGAAAGTAGTGTTACTATCAGCTTGGAAGAAGCTGCAGTATGACAGCCTCCAATAACATAGTTGCACAGAGTAAAGATAACTAAACACAGACAGGCAAAGAGAGGAAAATGGATGTGATTTAATTATCTCAACAGAGCTGGTTTTAGCCACATCTGAACACAAATACAGCAGCAGCAAATCAGAAAAAGAAGAAAGGTCATCTGAAAGAATGTGAAGCTGCTAAGAAACAAAGGAAAACAGAAAACAACTTTTCAAGAATGAGAAATGGGAGTAAGGAGAGGAAGAACTCCCAGTTCTTGTCCTTATGGAACAGAATCCTATTGAGTTTAATTCTCTAAAACATTCAAACATAAAAAACCAATTTACTGAAAGCATAAAAACAAGGATCAGGCTGCTGCAGAAGTTCTTAGTCAGCCATCAGGCCTGAGCCCTAAAATTGACCAAAAGTTCCAGGCAGAAGGAGAAAAAATTGAATTGCTTCAGTGAAGCCACCCTAAAGACTCCCTTGGACTTCTGTATCAGTCACTTGGGATGAGGGCTCTTCTTGCAAAGCCAGAGAACTGTCAAAGATTGTAAGAATATAAAAGTCTGCCAATAATGGATTTATGCTACAATAAGATAATACTATTGTTACAGTCAGTTATTATGAGGCCATATGAAGTTTCACAGGGCAAATCACACTGGGAAAAAGTAAGATCCAACTTCATGCAATTAACATCATAACACAGAGGTCATCCTGAGGGAGAAAGCAACACAAGGAAGTCTCATTGAATTTCAAAATACTGATCAGATACAGAAAAAAGAGTGGGTTTTCCCTCACAAAGAATAAAGTTAATAGAAGTCATTGCATAATAAATCTCCATTGTTATGGGGGAAGAACTGAGAGTTCCTTGGAACTGCTCTGATTTCCCATTTGCATTCAATGTCTTCTTACAACCCTTATACGCAGGTAGAAAAAAGGAGTAATAGCAGCCTCCAGAGGCTTCTGAAGACAGAAACCTGCAAATCTGAGTCTGGATCAAATGTCAGCTGGGACAAGACATCCCCAAATTATTTATGTGACTTATGTCTTAGTATTTCTGAGGTTTTCTTTCGAAAAGTTGTTTCTACCTTCATATCCAAGAACTCAATCTCTTGCTTTCCTACAAATCTAACTTAGTGTTTGCACTTTCATCTATATTTGAAGTGAATTTAGGTGAATCTTACCTGTAAACGACATTTTACTTTTGGGGGGCAACCAATTGCAATAAAATATTACCATAGGTGTACTCTCTCTCTGTTTCACGTAATCACCACTGTGTGGCACATCTTTGTTGCAGTGATCAAAGAAAAGATCATGGCACAAGGGGCAGGAATAGATCCAGGACGCAGCAGAAGGCAAGTGACTTTTTTTTTTTTTAAATATCTTAAGGGAGACCCAGAAGGAGAGCAAGTAACTCCTTTCTTCACTCCTCATAAAAGAATTATCATTCACTATGCCCATAATGCTCACCTTAAGGTGTTATAAAGCACTTTATGCTCAGAAAATCTTGGTGGATAATGATGCTGGCTACGTATCAGTACCCCCACTGTCAACAGGGATTCTTACAAATCATTATGCAAGACTATAACGAGGAAAATTCAAATGTCTGCTGTTTTGTTTAAGAAAAAACAGATTCATATTTTAATAATTTGAAATATGCTGTATTTATTCACATATAGTTTCTTAAGTGATCTTCAGGCAATTAAGATTTATCAATATGTTAAACATAACTGGTATCATTGGTTTCCTGGAGCCAGTCTTAGCCAGTTAATAAACTTGTCCACTGGGCAATTTGAAGACTAAGCTTAAGTATCTTGAGTATTTGTGCTTCAAGATTTAGAATGTTTAGATATTATGATTGCTTGTAGTTTAAATATTGCTATGAAGTTTTTAAATCAAGTCGGAGAGGAGGAAACAAGCAAAGTGCAGAAGAAAAACAGCCATCAGTCATTCCAACTGAGATAAACAGAGACTGAATGACTGTACTTTAATATCTTTTTTTTTTTTTCCTGGCAAGATTTTCTGTTTTTAGTTTACTAGACAAACTTGTTGATTTTTTTTGGTTTGGTTTGGCTTTTTTTTAATATTTGCCTCTCTGTGAGAACTGCACAAGGGAAAAGGATATGTACTCAAAACAGTAGCAAAACATAAAATGTTCAGACACTGGAAAGGGATGACCTCATCCTATTTTGCCTGAGTTGACTGCCTGTAAGAACTGAGCTGGCTGTTAATCTGTTCCAACAATTCTTGGGAGAACTGAAGTTCACTATTAAGAGGGATAATGTCATTCTCCTTCATCCACATTAATACAGTGAATTTTCTGGAAGTGTAAAATAAAAACAAAAAAAATAAAAAAATAAAAAAAGGAAACTTAGTTCTCCAAAAGAAATATTAAGAGGAATTATGACTAACATATTAAATGAATATATCACAGTATATCCTGTAAGCAGTAACAGAAATTATCCGAGATATCATTTTGCACTAGGGAAAATCATAAACAAATTAGAACAAATAAATTCACTCCTGAATGCCTGTATCCTTCTTATGAGAAGATTTAACCAGCATACTGTCTTTAATATCTTTTCTAAGAAAAACAAAGGAAAAATCTGCTTTCACATAAAAAATGAAAATGAAACAGAAAGGATCTAATCTATAAATTCTTTCCTAGTGAGAGTGTGTCTACTAGTCCATATTCCTGCTTCCTGTCATCTGACATGCTTGCATGAGTATTGCAGACCCACGAAGCTCTACACAGCATTCAGTTTTATTATCTTCCTCCACAGTCAATCTTGTCACAGAATCACAGAATCACAGAATCAGTAAGGTTGGAAAAGACCTTAGAGATCATCAAGTCCAACCTATCACCTGTTACCTAATCTAATCTAGTCAAACCTGTTACCTAACCTAACCTAACCTGTTGCCATCCTACTACCAACACACCATCCTACCTATAACACACTACCCTAATGTCTAGGTCATGTCACCAAGTACATCATCCAACCTTTTCTTAAACACCTCTAGGGACGGTGACTCCACCACCTCCTTGGGCAGCCCATTCCACTGAGAGATCACCCTCTCTGTGAAAAAGTTCCTTCTAATGTCCCATTGGCCAAAGTCTTAACTTATGTCTCAATCTGCTTTTCTCTTAGTAATTTCTTAAATTCCAGGAAACAAGCTGTATCCCTCACCTGCTTCACAATAAAAATCTTCTCAGACTAACCAGGACTTCCTTTCTAGCAGACTAGGAGAAGATTATATGTGGTATTAGCTAAATCAAACTTCTTAACTGTGGTTAGGCACATCCAGAACTATGTCATCCACTTACACACATTGATTACAGCATAAATCTATTTCTTCACCACGCTTGGAGATAGATTTCTCCTTTTCTGAAGGAAATTTGAAACACTGGGGTTCCACACTGCAGTGGGTCTATATAGCTTCCTCCTTGTTGCGGAGACCATAGGTGTACATTGACATAGAGATAACCTCTCTCCAATGTTTTGACCGAACATAATGATGAAACTTATTGCTCAAAAATGTTTCAGATTTACAATTCACATTTTCTGTTAAAGGAACAAATGAAAGATTATTCTATGCATGGAGACATTTATTTGGGGGGTTCGGGCTGTAGGATTTTTTTTTTAATCAAGAAAACATTGTGTGGCCAATAAATGATTTTTTCCTGATAGCCCTGAACACATGAAAAAAATTAATAAAAACTTAGCGAAAATATTTATAAGCTCAGAACTAAATTATGTTGCCAATTTTTAAACCTAATCCAAAATAATTTCATTAAATTCACATTTGATGTCACATTTTTCTAGATTCCCACAGTGCAAGTAAATTTCAGTTTGATTTCAAATGTCTATATGATATTGCAATGTACATAGCCACTTAACACCATAGAATATCCTGAGTTTGAAGGGATACACAAGGATCACCGAGTACAATTCCTGGCCTTGTGCAGGACAGCTCAAGAGTCACCCTATGCACCTGTGAACCTTGTCCTGACACTTCCTGATCTCTGCCAGGCTTGGTGCTGTGACCATTTCCCTGGGGAGCCTGTTCCAGTGCCCAACCACCTTCTGGATAAAGAATCTTTTCCTGTTATTGAACTTAAACCTCCCCTGACACAACTTCATGCCATTCACTTGGATCATGAGAGAGAATGCCTGCTCCTCCACTTACCCTCGTGAGGAAGCTGTAGAGTGATGAGCTCTGCCCTCAGTCTCCTCTTCTCTAGGCTCAACCAACTACTTGTGCAACCAAATCTCTTTCCTCTTATGATAAGGATTTATGCTCACAGAAAGATGGTAGCTGAGATAAAGGTAAAAGGCCTACATATTTTGATTCAATTTTTTTTGGTAAATTCTAGTTTGCATGACTTGCTAACGAATTTTGAGGGGTTTGTTTTGTTGTTTGTTTGGTTTTTGTTGTTTGAGGACCGGGCGGGGGGAGGGTTGTGTGGATTTTTTCCCCCTCTCCGAGATTTTTAAGTACCTTTTTAACATGTCCTAATCTCTAATAGGGAAAACTGGTCTTCAGCCATGAGATACTTGATGTAAAGAAAGAGGCTTTCATTAGATAGTTTCTCAGTAAGATGATCTTGGTAATAACAGTGAATCACCTTCTAGACTGTAAAGCAGAAAGTATGATAGTTTCTTCTGAAGAAAACAGGGAACAGTTGCACAATGTGGAGACTTACTAAAATACTTTTTTCCCAATGGGGCAATAAAACAGTTCTGAGAAGTCATAAAAGGGAGGAAAACGTTGCATTCCCATTTTGCTGTTTCTTCAGAAATAGCAGTTAGTTGTGACAAAGGGATGGATGAGAACTGTTCAGCAGATTTAGTCTGCTATAATTCAAACTGTAATAGAGGAAAATCTATCATACAGAGAGTCAAAAATTATGAATATGAAGAAGATAATTTTAGACTTTTAATTTTACTGAGAAGCATTATTAGTTAACTATATAATGAGAGGGGTATTGTTGCTTCATACACATTCCTGAGCAGGAGGGTACCAGGCACCTTGATAGATCCTTACTGCATTTCTGTTACATGCAGCTCAGTTGCTTCACAGAGATGCTTGCCCAAATCCTGTAAAGATGTTGAGAGGGCATAGCATCATGTCTGCCTCTTTTCTTCTCACAGGATGAGCTGTGTAGAGGCTGCTCAGTGTAGAGGCTGCATAACCGTATCAAGGCATTTCAATACTTAGGGCAGTGTGTTAATTTGCCTTCCTCCCACCACTCCAGCTACCAAGCCCACTGCTCCTCTACCAGGCAGATCCTGCAGCCAATAATGTAATTGTTCTACATCCCTGATTATCCCTCACACATATCAAAGGAGCCTTTTACATTGACCTGAATATAACTATTCTTCCTGAAAGATATCATTAACTCTAAGTCATTCTTCGAAGGGGAATTCAAGCTACATTTTTCTCATCTCTAGGAGCAAAGTTGTAACTTTCTAGGAAGCTGTCAGAATTTTTAAGGTAAGTATCTATGAAAATAGGTACAAACATCTATTTGGAGAAAAAAATACCATTTTTGCATTGTGTTGACTTTCTACAGTCTTACCACTGTTCAATAATGGGAAATTATCTCCATCTCCGTAAGTCATCCATTAACTAAAACCACAGGATCAGCTAATTCAGCAGAACACAAATATTTCTAATTATTCCTGTGAAGATTAAACCATCTGAAATGTTGTGTGAGACATGAAAGACACAATAATAAAGAAAAGAACATATACATACAAGTATAAAATGGAAACAAAAATTGTCAAAGTTGCTAAATAATCTTGTGCTCTGTCAAAATGGATCTATTCTTAGTCCACTGGAAAAAGCAACATGACTGGAAAAAACCTCTTCAATCAGTGTACTTCAACCTTTATTTCATAAAGTCATTAAGTTATGTCTTAAAATTCATTTTAATGTTGTTTCTTCTTCTCCTGTTACTACTGAATGATCATCACACAACTCCATTCCTCAGGCCTAGATACTTTCGCTATCCAGCTTGAATGTATTGGCATTCTCTGAAGTCCACCCTGAATTCCCTTTCAGTTTAATTTCTGTTTTACTCAGTCCTTCCTTCCCAACATCATGACCTGTCCACTTAAGCACTGCTTTGATAAGCCAAACATAGAACAAGGATATTTTCTGGGGTGGCCTAAAGTCTTGCATCCCAGATGCGCGCCAAGGCTGGGTTATGACTCCTTCGTGGGAGTAAACCACAAGCACAGACAGCTTTCCAGAGCCTTGGTCAATGGCATTGATACTTCCTTCTCTCTGGTAGAAATATGTTGTTTGTTGTTTTAAGATTCTTCACTGAAGCCAAGATAAGGGAAATTTATTGCATCTCCCACTTTTTTTTCTTTTTAGCAAAACCTAGAAAATTTATTAGAGAAAATGGTTTCTTACTGAATATGGTTTACTGATAGGAAATGCATGTTGTCTTGTCTCCATTTCCCAAACACATTTCGTTGGTAAAGGACTGTCTTCTTCAAATTACATTGTAGTCTTTCATATAACTAATCCAGCCTAACGTACCCAAATTCTTCTTCATCTTCTCTAAAAGCTGCATTTAACTTCTGTCCTCTCTCCTCTTCTTTCCCCACCATTTTCCTATAGTACTGACTAGTACACTCATGTTTAATGCAATCAGAATATCAGAATTCTGGAATGAAATGTATCTCATTTTCCCCATGTACACACCCTCTCCCTTGGGTGCTAAACATCTTGAGATTAGCTTCTGCTTCAGTTCACAGGTTCACAGGTTATTCTGAGATGAAAGGGATCCACAGGATCATCTAGTCCAACTCCCAAGTGAACACCCACCCAGACATCAAGCCCAAAGGCATCAAGCGGCTGGACCAGCGCCGAGCCGCGCGCACCATAAGGGGCCGTCTTGGACTCACAAGAATTGGGGCTAGGGGTGCCCAGGGAGCCAAGACTTTCCACCTGTGGGTACTTAGACCATTACCTCTCCTGGGAGCACGGCGAACCAGAGCACGGTGAACAGGGACGGTAACTGCGGGGGGCTTGGGCAACTGCGGGGGGCTCGTAAATAAGCAAATAAGAGGCAGTTGGCGTGGCAGTTCGCGTGGGCAGGGNGCAGTTCGCGTGGGCAGGGCAAGCGGGCAGGGTAGCAGACGTGGTCTTGGCAGGTGCTGTCTCTCCTTCATCCCCCTGTCAATCATGGCCAGAGCCATACGAATGAAAGTCGGGGCCAAGGCCAC
>WEKX01017931.1:65817-77522 GCA_013390025.1 Pitta sordida | reverse complement strand
TTCTTCTTCCTCACTGAGACTGAAATATTCACGTTCAGGCCAACANAGACTGAAATATTCACGTTCAGGCCAACATGTAATTATTTCCAAGATGCCAGGGCGATTCGGTTTCCCAATACGGGCACGCTGTGTGATGAGAGCAATCCACTTGCTCCATGTGGCATTGGTGGCATGGTGGGTAGAGGGAACCTCTGCTTTGAATATCTACCCCAGTACCGGTAGTTGGGGTGCCAGGTGGAGTTGTACTTCAGTACCATCTATCTCTGAGGTGGCTTGGATTCCTTCGTAGGCTGCCAAAATTTCCTTTTCTGTTGGTGTATATTTCGCTTCAACTCCTCTGTATCTCCAACTCCAGAATGCTAATGGTCGGCCTTGGGTTTCACCAGGCATTTTCTGCTAAAGACTACATGATAAACCATGATTCCCAGCTGAAGAGTAGAGCACATATTTTACATCTTGTCCTGTCCATACTGGGCCAAGGGCCACTGCATGAACAATTTCTTGCTTGATTTGAATAAAACCTTGCTGTTGTAAGCTTGTTAGAAATAAATCCTTCGTATTCCACCTTAAAATGTTGTTTTGTCTGTGACAGTAAAAGATTTCTAATAGTCCTCATTCCTGCGGTAGCAAAAATCCTTCAGGTTTTTTTCCTTTTCCTCTTTCTTCCCCATGTTTATAGGGGTGAGGAGGGGGCAAAATGAAGTGAGAAAGTGGTTGTGGGTGAATTTCTGGCATCCAGCCAGGGTCAAAATTCCACTTTTACAACATTTGACAAGTTTTCTAGATAGTTCTTGAGATTCACCAACAAACAATTCATAAGTCTGACCTCTAGAAGACCATGTTAGCTGTTGTCAGTATTTTAAGTTATTCATTCCTCAATTACACAGCATTGTATTTGTTTGTTTATTTAAAATAACCTGTATAGTTTCCTATGATGTTCACCCGTGTATGTGAACATGCTCCCTCTATCATGGGGAAAGAGTTGCTAAGCTTTTTGATCTGACCATGATTTTGTCAACAAATGGTGCACTTAAGCAGCCCTGCTGAAGTGGGCCAAGTCTCCAGAACTCCTAAATGCCTTTATGTGTTTCATTAAACGTAACTCAGTCTCACTCTGACCTAGAGTTCGGCTTTGCCTCCCTGTCTGGGAGCAGCACGAGCAGGTTGCTCCACAGGGAAGGTGACCTGGGAGGTGACCTCAGCATGGCAGAGACTGCTATAGTGACAGAAATCTTTTATCCTTATCAGTTTAGATTTCTTGTGGTCCTGGGGAATTCTCATGAAAGAGAAGAAAAGAAAAATTATATTTTTATATGCGGAGCCAGAGTCTTTCTCAGCTCCAGTGCCACTTTGTGTGTGACCTCTGTAGGCTCAGGGACAGATTCTGTCCAGATGACTTGGGGTTTCTTCAAAGCAGATCACATGTAACATGCATCTATTTCCTTACAAGTTTAGTGAAACTACGACATTTTTCCATCTACTTCTATCTCAAATGGATGCTGCTGAAAGTTCCAATTGTGGAATTTATACCTGATGCTTTGTTTTGTGTTGACAATAATTTCCTGTGTGTACTGCTGCAGATCTTCAGGTGAATATGTGCTCCTCTTCTGCGTGATTCTTTTCCTCCAGTGGATCATGGTCCTGGACTACACCATATGAGCCATGATGTACTGTTGTTAATCCCTGATACACTACTGGAAGCTTCCATTATATGAAAAGTCAGGTTACTTTTTTGTAAATTTACTTAAATACTTATTTTAGGGTGTCATCACAATAAAAGTGCTTTGTTCATATTTGCGTTCAACAAGAGGGGTTTTTGTTAAATAATGTAGGTTAGAAAAAGCAAATGTTATCAATTTTTTGAGAAATCTTCCTGTGGTTTTTGGTTTGTTTGGGTTTTTTGTTTTTAATAACCTTCATATAAACTTTTTGTTTAGGCTTCCTATTAAAAAACTAGCTTGTTGTCAGGAGTTAAGTTATATGAAAAGCCAAAAAATCCTCTGGTGAAACTGCTTTATTAGGCTATTAATTAAAGGGATTATCTTGAACATTGACAGTAAATTGTAGAGTATTGGTTTGGAGTCGTGAATTGTCTCTTTCTCCACCTCATATGGGTAGGTGGATACCCCACAGGCTGTGAAGAAAAGTAGACAAGTACTACCCTGAGTAAGTGTTCATTCATTCTGTTCCTATGCTCCTCCTACTCCCTCACTACAAGAAAGATGCTGAGGTGCTGGAACAGGTCCAGAGATGGACAATGATGCTGGGGAAGGGTTTGGAGCACAAGTCCTGTGAAGAGTGACTGAGGGAGCTGGGAATGTTCATCCTGGAGAAGAGAAGGATCAGGGGGGACCATCTCACTCTTGACAACTACCTGAAAGGAGGTTGTAGCAAGATGGATTGTCAAGTTTCCTTTCCATTATTTCTGTGCAACCTGTTTTCCAGAGTAATTTGGAGCTACTTCTTAAAATCTCAATTGGCATCAGAAAAAGCAGGGAAAAGAGGCCATATTTTAAAGGCAAAATTTCAGCACCTAAAATCCTTTTGCTCCAGTTCTAAGTAGGAAGTGAAGCCTAGAACATATAATCTATTTATATCTTCAGCTTTAATTATCACACTATCTCCTGATAAAATCATCCTGTTTTTTCATAATTGAGAAAAATTAAAGCTACTTTGGCTGGTTGGATGCAGGGTGATTTTTTTGTGAAACTGTCCAGCTCCCAAAGCTCAAACAGAAGGTCTCAAACAGAATGGTCTATAGGACCCAGAACAACATCCAGGATAAAGAAAAACGTTGTCAGTGACATTTTACTACTTGCTCATAAGTTTTCATGGTCTTTCACAGTATTTTCTTGAAGTTTCTAAAACAAAGATCTGAAACTGCTCCTAACACCTCCAGTCAATTCACTCTGATCTTGTAATCAAACAAACTTGCAGAGAATCTGCCAGGCAGTTTTTCTGTAAAGTGTTTGAACCTTGCAGGCATATTTCTAGTGCCAAAAATCATTACAGAACTGAAAACCTCTTAGTCAGGTACAATCAAGTGTGAATCTTGGTCTCTGGGTATAGAAATTTTTACATTTAGGGCAAGTGAGTGTTAACAACTTGACAGCTTGTCTGAAACAATTTTTTAACCCAAAGCATCTTCCCTGTCATAACTTTTTAGCATTATCTTAGAACTGCTTGAGTTCAGCCTGGAAGCAAATAATTCATTCTCGTTAAAATAAATGTCATCATCATTATAATCATCAATTATTATTAGTAGTATTACAGCAATACAGTATTTACCTTGCAAAACAAACATCAAAATTTTGATTAACTGCCTTTTAGTAGTAATACGTTTAAAAATTCTTTCTCTGGACCTCAGTATTTTCCTGTTGGGCAAATTCTTACTGATATTTAATTTTATACAATCAATGTGCCCTTATTTATTCCAAATTTAAAAGGTATTCAACATTTTTATGGCATGAAATCATGACATCTTGTTAAAAACTTTTCCCATCTATCTCTGGTTAAACATCAATGATAATAAATGTATCTGGAATTATTGCCAGGTAGCTGTTTACAACATTCACTATTTTAGAAGTGAGAGTGACACTTTGAGGCCATATCAACTATTTGAACATTATTTTTTATCTTAAAGGGAACAATTGGAGATAAATACAGTTGACCCCCACAACTCGTTGGCCATTGGGTCTGCCCCTATTCATGCGAGTTCCGGAATCCATGACGATAGAAAACTCAATAAGAATTCAAGTACGCCATGCCTGTAACCATGCCCCCTCCAATAATAAGGTCTGGAGGGCGGTCCTGAGAGTGCAGCTCCCTCTGTAGTGCCTCCTTAAAGCAGAGGAAAGACCTTCGGCTGCTTCCCAGTTCCCGGAAGAGAGCTCCTTTTCTGAGTACAGAAACTGGCACTACTGGGAGCCTTGAAGCCAGCACCCACCCCCCACCGCAGATCCGAGAACCCTCCTGCCACTGTCCTTTCGCTGCGTGTCTGTGCTGGGATTTATTGGTGTTTCTGGTTACTGGTGTGTCTCTTGTGTTCAAACGTGGTGGAGGCGGCCCGCCGCTCCAGGGCAGGACACTGGGGGAGGCTTGAGGAATGAGGTCGCTGCTGGCTGGGGCGGTGCCATGGATACCCTGGCACTGTGTGACGGGAGAGTCTGGGACAGTTTGCCACTGTGAAAGGGGCAGCAGTGCACACAACTAGCACTCATGAGAGAGCTGGGATCCACCTCCCTGCCTCTCATCAGGGCTGTCCACGCAAGCATGAGCCAATGGCAGTTCCGCAGGGTGAAAGAGCTGGTGATCAGCTCCTGCTGCCGTTCATGAGATGTACAGGGTGGGGGTGGACAGGAGCTGTCACAGCATGGGAGCCAAGCCCACAGCTTTCTCCTCTTCCCTCTACTGCCCTCCCTCTGCACCTCCTTCACCCCACACATCCCAAAAGGGACCCCCAGGCCTGTCTGGTATGGACTGTTTCTGTGTTTATGACACAACATTACATGTACATACTCCCCTGTTGCCCAGAAGGAACTTTTTATTTCGGACAGCAAGGGGGGGTTCTGATGCCCGCACAGGGGCTGGACTTTGACGTCAGCAGCCCACGCCACTGGCATGCAGACACACCTGCTTATGTCACCCATGTCACTTGGGTGCGGGCAGAGCTGAAGGGAGGCGCCGAGACAGTGGCTCTGCTCCTGGCTGCCTTGGGATTAAACCTCCCCTCTGCCACCACCCTAGGGTCATAATTGGTGGCAGCAACCGTTCCTTGCCATCACCCCGGTTTGCAGATGCACCACACCGCCGTGCCCGGAAGTGCTGACACGGTCCCGGTACCTCTGTGCCGGTCGCACACCAGTGCTCCCAGCTTCATGAAGAGGGTAATGGTTCCCCTTCCCCCTAAATGTTGAGAATGAAAGGTGTATGGCGAGTCTGATGGGTCGTGATGGCAGGAGGGATCAATTATATGTTCATGAGCTCATTATTTATTCACGAGCTGATGGGTTCTTGGTATGTTCTGCGCACAACTCACTGAAAAATCACCCACTACTATTTGGATCCAGGAAATTACGGATCGCGAATATGCGGAGGATCACTGTATATATAAAATCAATTTTCTTTAATTAAGACGTATAAGGTTTGGCTTTATTTTTGGTTTGTTTTGCCTGGAGTTTTTTGTTTAGTTAGTTTTGGGGGGTGAATATTTAAATAGTAATTTTTGAAATCAGCAGATTTCATGCTTCATATTTACTTCAAATCCATGTCAGGCAAGTTCACAGAAAATCAGACTTTTAAAGGGTGAGCTTTTTCAAAGTTTATCATGTTCTTCATTGGTTTGCTATGGCGCCACTGCCTCCTTCAGCCTGGCTGTTATCAGCTATGGATTTTGACATAGTGCATCTTTTACATGAATAATCTATTAAGAAATGAGGCTGGGTTCATCAAATCACTTCTGATAAAAACCTTTCTTCAGCTAAAAACAAGCTTAATTTAAGCAAATTCTGAATTAATTTTTCAATTTTGGCTTTTGAAGAGACTTTTATTTCTGAATGTTTTACTTAACAAATCGTTTAGTATGAAATATATAGAAGACATTAACATTATAGTTAATTAAACCTAGACAGTGTTTACTTCCTTCAGCTTCCTCAGACAGGTGGTTGTCATTCTCTTTTGCTCATGTCATCTTATTTTTAGTGCAGATTTGCCAAAAAAGAATGTTATTAGCCTAGATTTGTATTTCATTGAACATCCTATAAACCAACACACCAGTAAACTGGATAATTAATGACACTGACTTAACAGATTTAAGGTGGACAGAGAACAGGCCTGCTGATGTTGTGCATTCCTGTACTACTGCCCCAGCTACACCTGTTTTCTGTGAATACCTTGGTACCCATTCCTGCAAAGTCCATTCAGTTCCTTTTTCCCTGTGGCAATACACTGTGTGTTGCACTCTCTGTGGTCCTTTTCTGAGTACAGTCAGGTCTCCTATACCACGGTACTGCAGGCCTTGACCCTCCTCCGTGAAGCCCTCCATCCACGTTGGTTGGCAGCTCATTAATATGCAAATTTGCCATGCACACTCACAACGGCCCCCAGTGCTCTGGTGCTGTTTCAGGACTACCCTGCTGTGTGTCAGTGTTCATGTAAGTGCTTCCCAGTGCCCGCGGCCACTCCACGCCAGGAAAAATCCCTTTCCTGCCTAGCTGGGGACACAGGTGTGGGGAGCTGCCCGCATCGCTGTCCAGGTGTGTCTCCAGGTGGGTGGACCTGATCTCTCCATACTCAGGGTAGACGTGGTATCAAGTCTTGGACACCACATCTACCCCAAGAGTGTCTAAATCTTTCCCTGAAGCAAGTGAACCACAGTGGGTGGCCCTCGAGCCAAGCTGCCCACATGGCTTGGCTCCGCCGTGTCTGACCCAGCACAGGAGGCTACAGGGGGGAGAAATGTGTTAGGTCGCATGAGTATTAGGTGCAGTCCCGAAACAAGCCTCCTTAATCACTGAAAAATCATGCTGCTAAGATGTAAAGCCGTAATATGGAGGGTGCGAAATGGAAGAGGGACGACTGTATTTCCATTCTCTAGATTTCCTTTTTTATGTGTTGTCATGGGAAGAGGCCTATTGTTCTATTGTAAAACTGCTCCCTGGGTGTTGCCTTCTCTATCACACTGTCTCTCTTGCTGACGGCTGTAACTATTGGTTCAGGATGATTTCAGTGGCCTTGAGATCAGCAATATTTATCTCTGACAGCACTGAGATGTGAATTATTATTGATGCTGAGGCACACGGTGCATTTGCGGGGAGAGCTTGTTTCATTGCACAACTGTAGCAATGAGAGAATAGTCAGACAATATGATTTTGGCTGCATCCTTGGTTCTCTAATTGTTTATCATATTGACCTTGGGAGATCTCACAATCTTCCGTCTGCAACATTAATCAGTTGACATCATCCTGTGCTCTGAAAGGACATTATCAAATCCAAAGACCAGAATACATCTTCAGTGAAAGGAGCAGTGGGGCTTGGTGACCTGAGAAAGGGGATTAAGAAGACCTTTAATTTTTATCTTTTCTATATAACCTCAGATGAGTCACTCCCATCTTTGCATTGTCCTGTCATTTTTCTGATGGGGAATTGTCTGAGCTAGTCTGCAAGCTGCTGGCACACAGGCTGTGGTTGCTCCTGCATTTAGCACTGCTAAAACAAGGAGTTCACGCAGGCTGGGTCCATTCCAGGTCCAGGTTATCACCAGAAGACACCTGCTGTTCTGCAAACAGCCTGAGCCTAAGCCAGCACTCGAATTAAAGTACATCTGTAGATAACATTCCAGTCATCTCTGTATTTTAAGAATTATTATTAGCCAGCAACTATTCCTAAATGGTCTTCAGTGAGAAGATTGTAAAAAAACCCAAAAGATTGTCAAAGATTTAGGGCATTTTTGTTTGATTGATTTAGGCTTTATTTTTACTGTTTAGATATTTGGAGGTTTTTTGTTTGGTTTTGGTTTTGGTTTAGATTTCTCCCCACCTCTGCACTGAAATTTATCACATTTGAAATGTGAGACCATATTTGATGGGAAGAAAGACCGAAGTTCAGTAAAGTCTGGAAAATTAAGTACTTTTTCCATGAAACTATACTGCAACATAATAAGTATATAATAAATAACATTGCACTGGAAGAACAAAAACATTGTATTTCTGAAATGCAAATTATTTACCTAATGTTTAAAGGAATATTTCAGTAATTATCACTTGGTTAATGAACTAGTTTTGTTGCAGGATGAACTTCATGAAAGGTGAAGCAGATAAAACCTTCACAGAGATCAATTGTTTGATTTCAGCTGCAAATACAATACATTCCATAAATGGTTTAATTTCACTGGATCCCTGGGTTAAACTGACAGATGTTTAATTTGTATATCAGTAATACAATCCTTTCCAGACAATGATGGATAAAATAAAATGGCCTAGAGCTCTATCTCTTTATGGAATGTAGAAGTGTAGCTCAAAATATTTGACATGGCCACAGACTGTTGTTCTACACTCTGCTCTATCGGGTGTAACACGGGTATTTTTGCACCCCAAACCAAGCCTGATCCTTTAGGTACATCTAGAATGCTCAAACCTTTGCTAAAAATAAATCCATGGGCTATATTTGGCAACTTTCTGGAGAGAGTCAGTCCAAGTAAATTGTATGTCTGCACAGGGCTCTGGCTTAGTGAAAGTTTTGTCTGAGTCTGACCTGAGTCAGGAGGATATTTGGGACTATCTGCAGCAGGTCTGCAGGATGTTTGGGATCATCTCAGAGCTAGGACCCCAGCTATATTTGACCTACTATAATACCAGCAGTATGGACAGAAAAAAGTGTTTCTTGAGGTATGAGATTTAAAAAAAAAAAAACAAACAAACGTGAAAACCCCTGACATCATAACAAAATTGTTGAGATAAAAGAATAAAGGTACAGAATTCCTTATGTTGGCTGTAAAATTAACAATATCTGACAACTGGTTTTATTTGGTGTGCCTAGAGTATGTGACAGATGTTAATTTATCCCATGGGCCTGAGCTCAGCACTGTGCCCATCAAGGAGCCTTACAGCTCAGGTTTTTTCAGCGGTAAGCTGCTCACTGCCTGAGTACAGCAGGACTCATGCCGTCAGCACCTCCTCAGCAGCTGCTTTTCAAACTGAGCTGTTTCCTAGGAACGACCTTCAGTCCTTCAAAACACACTCATCCCCTGCTCAGAGTAAAAAGAGAAGGGAAAAAAAAAAAGAGAGAGGAGAAATAGAAGGCCAAGAGGGAAGGTAGACAGAAAAATATGCACATCTTGATGGGAATCTTTTATTTATTTATATTTTTTAATTAATAAATCCCAAACTGCTACTACGGGTCCGAACCTCTATTCAGGCAGAATGAGACTGGCAAGATAGTTACAAGATAACAGTTACTTAGGAAAAGATCTATTAGAAAACTATTCAGCTATGTTGACGTGGTGAATAGAACAGTTTCATTCCACTAACATGCATTCAACAAAGAGAAGTTAATTAGTTTTGAGAACTTCTGATATTTCAGTAAAACTTTAGAGTAATTTTCAGTTGGATTTTTTTGCCTTCTGGGGATCCTGTCAGTATTTTCAATTAACATATTTCCCTGCACAAGCTCTTCAAAGAAATGATGTTAGAAATAGAGGAGGGCAAGAGCTCCATGTTTCATTTCATGGGAAATACACAATTCCTTTCTTGTTATAAAAAGCAATTAAAAAAAAAAACAGCCAAGTTTTGAGTATAAATTAAGTATAATAATTATGAACCAAGTCATACAAACAAATTCACTGTAATATTTTAATGTACTAGAATTGAAATGAAAAATCACTGCAAGTACCCCATTCTACCCCATAATAAATAATATTCAAAGTCATCTATCTCATTTGTTCCTCTACCAAGCAAGAATTTCATTATAACTCTTAAAATATCAGTGTTTCTAGAGATGTCATGAAGCCTTAGTTGGTTGTTAAGTGCTTACAAGGATGTATGTTACCTTCAGGTTTTGTTCCAGTATTAATTAGACAGGTTTTTGAAAAGCATGAAGGTTTTGCTATAGTTTGTGTAACCAGAACCCACAGTCCACAGGGAAAAAAGTCATTTTTCTTTCTTTATGGGAGAAACCTGATGTTCTTCTAAAGTTATATGTAAGTAATAGATGCTTATACTCCATTTCAAGATTTTACTTTATTATATCAAATGATGACACACGAATACATCAAAAAAATGGATCTTTTGTCAATCAAATATTGGGAGAACAAGTAATGTGACTAGGTCTGGTACACAGGAGTTCCTGGTGTAGACAGAAAATATGTGTTCAGCTTGCTTTTCTTTATGTTTACAGTTAACAGTACTCAAAGGCTGCAACTTTTCTGGCCTGTTTCTGTATTGGTTTGTCTATCTTGCAATATTTGATCATCTCTTGAGAAGAACTTGTTGTTCTTCTGATATGGCTTTAATTGAATAATTACCATTCCACCATAGAAATCTTGATTTATTCACTAAACTCACATTCTTTATCCTTGTTTCTTCTTCCTCAGCGATCATGAGGTCTCCTCACCCTTAAGACATGTGAATCTCATCTTTTTTTTCTTCCTTCTTTGATTCTCTCTTCTCCAGACAGTTATTTTGACTTCCTCTTTTCTTGCCTTCTGGGTTTAAATTCACTAAAGTTTTCATCCCTTTCAACTGTGATTCTCTGCCTAACTAAGTGTTTGTAGCAATGATCAAAGCAATCATAACTTCCAGTTTTCTTACTCTAAAATTAGCATGTTGGGGCTTATAGATTTTTCTCCCCTTCCTTTGTTGTTTCTAAAGAGTCAAAACCACTCTGTGCACAATGCTGACCAGTTCTTCTACACTTCCTCCATCACATATACTCTAAATTATAAGTACATCACTGTTGACTGCCCACTCTTCCCTGATTTGTCTTTTGAAGGATTTTAAATGTGCTTATTAAAAGATTTTTACCTAAGATATTGCCTAATTTCAGGCTATGCAAACTAAATAACAGGCAAGAAAGGACTGGAGCTCATATATGAGATCTGAGCCTCCTGGCTTTCCATAAGACAATTAATTAATGGGCATCTGGAAGAGCTTTTGAACACTTCTCAGCTGTTCTGTTTCAGTTGCCTTCCTCTAGAGGTGAACACTTCTTGGTTCTTTAGAGAATCTAATGCAGCCAAACACTATATTGAATGAAAATATATGGGCTTTCTTCAGAAGCCAGAAACAACTTTTAGCATGTGTTTAATATTTGAAAAAAAACCAACCCAACATTTTTGCATCATTATTATATGTTTGGATTGTTATAAAACCATGACACTATTATCATCTGAATTAGTGGAAATTATAGAACTTGTGTTGGTAGCAGGATGGCAACAGGTTAGGTAATAGGTTTGGCTAGGTTTGGCTAGGTTAGGTAATAGGTTGGACTCGATGATCTCTAAGGTCTTTTCCAACCTTACTGATTCTGTGATTCTGTGATTATTTATTTCACGTGGACTAATTTTTGAGAGGCTTTTTTCATAATTAATACCAAATTCTCAAATGTTTTGGTAAACAGCTGCAGATTAAGCTGATTTGTATATATTTTATATTCTCTCATTATTTTAAAGAAAGTTGCTGCTGTTGACAGCAACAGCAATATAAGAAGACGGGAGTCATACTCTATATAACAGAATTGTTTGGTCTGTAGATTCGTGCTCTGTGTGGTGGAAGACAGCAATGGAGAAAGACATACTAAAAAGAAAAGTATTCATAGGACAGTTAGCAAAATAATCCAATATCAGATCAAGCAAAATAATGCAAAATTATTTTAGGGGATTATTATGTGAAAAGTCAAATCTGATATTCCAGTAATTGAATTTTTTAAGAAAATTCAATTTGCAGAAAACTTGTTTGACAGAAATTCAAACCGTTCTTCAGTGAAAATTGCTTTGTACAGAAGGTTTTAATTTTCTGGGACAAATCCCACTTACAGATGCTGGTGTTATAGAATGTTGCAGCAGCTTTACTTTAGTTATCTCATAGTTACACCAGTCTGACTTCCTACAAAAACACAGAAACCTTATCCATAATGCTCTGAGAGACTGAAATACATGATAGAATATCACACTTCCCAAAGCATGAACATTGATTCATTATATCACAGAATCA
>WEKX01017931.1:31548-46528 GCA_013390025.1 Pitta sordida | reverse complement strand
GTGCCTTCATGAACTCATTCTCAAAATATGTCCAGCCTTCTTGGACCCACTTGTCTCTAAGGGCTGTTTCCCATGGTACCTTCCTAATTAGATCCTTAAATAGTCTGAATTCTGCCCTCCGTAAGTTCAGCATGGAGGTTTGTTTCGTGTTCTTTCTCATCACACTGTCAACTGAAAACACTATTTTCTCATGGTCACTACAACCCAGATTTCCTGCAACCTCAACATCACCATCCAACCCTTCCCTATTTGTAAAGAGTAGATTAAGCAGAGCCTCGTCCCTGGTAGGCTCACTCACTAGCTGCCTCAAGAAAAAATCATCAGCTATATCTAGGAACCTTCTGGACTGCCTCGTCTCTGCTGTGTTAAGTTCCCAGCAGATATCAGGCAGATTGAAGTCTCCTGCAAGAACTAGGGCAGCAGATCTTCTCCTGGTTTTTAACAATCTCTAGTGAGCTGTTCTTTCTAGACCCCAAAGATTATACAATCTTAGAACCTCTAAGATCATTGAGTCCAAACATTAGACAAACACAGCTCTGTTCACCACTAAACCATGTCTCCAAGTGCCTCATCCACATGTTTTCTGAATACTTCCTGGGGTGGTGAATCCACTACTTCCCTCTGCACCACCCTTTCAGGGAAGAATTTTTTTTTTCCCTAATAGCTGATTTAAACACCTTGAGGTGCAAATTGAGGGTCCTCTTGTTATCTCACTTGTTACCTGGGAGAAGAGACTGACGCTTCAGAATTCTAAAATACAATAAATTGTTATCAAAATATGGATCTGTCCTAGAGAAGCAGAAGAAATTGTAGATTCAGGACATTTTATGTTCATCATTTTTATGTGTGAATTATAGATTCATACCATTTTACGGGTATGTTGTGCAAGAAAATAGAGCCTACACAAAGGAAACTGAAGTCTTAGAAACATAAAGGTATGGACAATGACACTTGTATGATGGGAATAAGGGCATTAAAGAAGGGGGAATGTGCTTTAGAGTGGTATTTCAGTATAAGACTTGACCTGGGAAATGTAGAAATTATATCTTTTTATTCCTAACTCAGTGTAACCAGGAGGTAGCAGTCTTTCAAACTGACATGCTACATTGCCTTTTCTAAAGAGCAGTGATAATACTGCAGCCAATTCAAGGAATGGGAATAAAAATGCCTGTAATCAATGCAAATAAATGCATAATATTCTGTAGGTCTGATCCAGTACATAATGCAATTGACAGAAGAGCTCCTATTGATTTCCACAATGTTAGATCAAACCTCAGCTGGCAAAGATGGATCCCAGAAGATGATTCAAACTTAGTTATTTTTCTAACATTAAGAAAAAACATAGATTTTTCAAAATCAGATACTTTTCACAGTCTTTAAGATCTAATAATTTATAGTGAATCGTAAGTACTCTTTATATAATTCATTAGAACATGTTTGCAGATGAATATTTAAATAGTGTTATTTATAGTAGCACAGGAAATGTACTTATAATGATCTCAGTATTTACCGGTAGAGCGAGATGATGAAAAATTCTGCACAGGGACAAACTCAGAAATCTGAACTGAAAAACCATCTAACTGAAATATTATCTCACCATAAATTACAGATTTTTCTTTAGAGTGCTGGTACTGTGCCATACAGATTTTAGCATGAAATGTGACAGTTTCCATCACTGATACACAGCACTGTCATAAGATACTTCTGTCATGGAGAAAAGTGTCTCTACTGTGGCTGTTCACAGTTCTACTCCATGCCAACTCCACCTTGTGACACTGAGCAGAATGTCCAAGTAGTATGACTTCATAGGGTGATCAACCAACCAGAAAGAACCAAAACTAGACCAAAACCAAACCAGCAAACAAACCCCCTCAACCAATCAAAACCACAAACAATCAAAAAACAAAACCCCCAAACAAAACCAAAACAAACAAACAAAACCCCCAAACCAAACAACAAATAATCAAAAAATGAAACTCCAAAACAAAACAAAAAAAACAAACAAAAAACAAGACCAACGAACAAACAAAAAACCCATCACAAAACACCAAAGAGAAGGGAGAGATTAAAAATCTCATCACGGAGACCAGCTATCGCTATATCTGCTGCATTGTAAGTAAAATGATAACTTAATATTTCTCACTTGGTATTTTTCCTAGAGATTAATGGATGTTGTCAATCTTCAAATGATTTCACTGAGCTCATGGATTTTTGCATATGTTGCCCAAAAGTCATCCATTAATAAAACAAACAAGCAAAATGTAATTCATTCTTCCATTACGCAGCTTGTATATAGACACAGGTATTTCTTTTATCTAAAAATATTTTCCTTACCATTAGATCTCTTTAAACTAAGAGTACTTTACCTCGGAATTTATCCCATGGACCATACAGTGATGCCTCCATGAAGACCTGGATATTTGCAGAATGTGTTATGATCAAAGAATTGAATATGAGATTCCAGAGATATTCTCAATCAGAAACAATCAAATTACTGCTCACATTTTCATGCCTGCACCCCAGCAGAGTGTGGGGTTTGTGCTCTTGTTTTGTGCTCTTGTTGTCTAGTTTGCCCTCCTCTACAACTTCTTAGTTTCACTACAATAATCATACTGACCCAAAAGTTGCTTGCTTGGACTGCAGTGCTTTGGATTTTATAACATCTTTATTTTCTACAAGACAAATTACTACTTTGTGCAGCAGACCCACTTTAAAAGATTTCATTTGAACACTACAATGCAATGACAAAGTATGACACACAAAATAAGTATTGTAGTACTTCAAAAGCAAAGATATTTAATTTCCTTCTTCCATTTAATTGATTGTTTCATATTAGCACTTGTTGCTAAGGGGTATCTTGAAAGTAGAATTGACAGAGAAAAAAATAAATTCAACGAAAGATACATCTGTAATACCAATGTTTTCTCTACATGCAGTTACATCTTGTGTGATAGACAGGAGTATTGCTCTTTCTGTCTACAGAAAAAGCTATACAACAATAATTATTGAAGAGAAACAAGAGAAATAGATATCACATACTGAATGAGTCTAGCACTTTCATATTGTCGGAAAAGAAAAACAAAATCTTAGGTACCAAGTATAAGTAATGCTCTAGTTCAGTTTCTGTAACCACTTTTCTTAATGCTTTAATTCCAACTGTAATAGCTTCTTTTCTTTGGAAAATTACAAAAAGTTTTAGTTTTCCCATAAGCCATAAATTCTATTAGGTTTAGGAACAGGTTACTATGACTAACCTAGACATGATTTTCTTACCATTTAAAACCCTAATTAATTACTACTTATTATCCTCTGTACATCAAATAGTAGAAGTCTGTGAGTTTTAAAGTAAAAACCTACTGTGTTTTATACTTCAGAAACACATGTTAATAGAAACCCAACCCTGAAGAGTTTGCAATGCAAAAGATAAAACCAAACACAGCAAGCAAATATGACAGACAGATGGTGAGAACACCAAAGCACCAAGAGGGCAATCATTATGGACGTCGAAAGCAGCAGTCATGACCCACCTGCTGTTTACCCGCTGCCAGGAGTAGATGCCTTGACAGAGATAAGAGGAAAAGAAGTGAGGTGTATGTGGCTAGAAGTATAACAAAAACACTTCAATGGGAGTTTTGGAAAGCTATTGTACCTTGTGACTTTGCAAAAGCCTTGGGCATGGAGGTAAGTAGGATTGTGCTTTCAACGTTCTTCAGATCATCCATAGACTGACTGACTACACACATTTTCTTTTTCTTGCTTCCCAGAAACAGGATAGCATTATTTATAAGGTACATGAACATTACAAATATACCTCACTAATTTTTTTTTTTATTTGTCAGTCACAAAGAGACATCTGGGCACTAATAAATTGGAGGCCTGTAACCAGCTGTAGACACAACCATTAAATTTGAGGAGGCAAAGTACGCTACATTCACTGCTGCTCAGTTAGCTGATGGTCTTTGTTATTCATAAACTCTGACAAATCCTGACCTTCTTGTGTGTAAGAGAAAACATCTGAGGGTTCATAGATGTTATTATATTTCAGTGTTTGTAGAGCTGATTGTGTAATCCCAGTATTGCCCTGGTCCTGATAGGGCAATCTCAGTGACTCTCCATCACTCAGGTCATAACTTCGTCCTCCCAGATGACCTTTGAGACTTGGAGAAAGTGTGTGGGACTTAATTTGTGGCTGAGAGTGTCTCTTTCCATTTATCCATGATACAATGAATTTCCTTCCCACATGCTTGACAGCAACTAATTATTTCTTCTCTCCTACAGTCCATAGTCAGAAATGACACCTTAAACCACAAATAACAGCCTTTTATTTATACAAAAGGGAAGCTGGTGACCAGAAGTTCTTGTGTGGGTTTACCTAGCAGGATGATAACTTTTTGAGACAAGCTGCAGTCTAAGGCATGGTCTTCATAACAGTTAATTACTTACTGTTGCAATGGAAGTGAAAAAATGAATCAGAACATGCACATAAAAACTCCCAGTGTTTGCTCACGCAGCTCCTTCACACAGCCTGAGGTTGTCAAGGAACTGTCACTTGCACAACCCTCCTGTTGGGAAATGTGCTAGTAGTCTAGAGCAACTATTTGGGAAACATATTTTGAGAAGCATGAGAAAATGTGAGGAAAAAAAAAAAAAAGAGAATCCTGTCTTTGTGCTACCATTTTTTAAAGTTCAAAATTGAGATCATATAGTACTACAATTGCCATAGAAAGTTTGTTTGTTTTTTTTTTTTTCCTGAAGGATAAGTGCCTTATTACTATTTATCATCCAAAATATTTTGGGGAAAAAAGGGGTTATTCAAAGCTCAGTGAATAAAAGTTGTCTTTGACTCAGGACTTCTTTGATTCACAGTAAAACAGTGATGGTAAGGACAAAACACTGGAGCAAATATCATTATAAAAAACAACAAAATAAAATAGTTTGGAGTGATCTCTGAAGGTTCCCTAATCCAACTTCCTACTTTGTGTATAACTGCTTGTCATGGGTAGAGGCCTTTTGTTCCATTGTAAAACATTTCTCCTTTTTTTACTGGAACAGACAATAGGTTTCTCTTCTTATCTCCTTTTCCCTCCCCTGAATGGAATGTGGCAGGGAGGACCCTGTGCCTTATCTTCCCTCCCCTGAAAGGAATGTGGCCAGGGAAGGGGCTTTCTCCTTTTCACTTGGCAAACAATGGAGGATCCTGTATCTTATCTCCCCTTCCTGGCAAGGCATATGACATGGGGAGGGTTTTTTCTCCTTTCTACCGGACAAACAATGGAGGATTCCTTTCCTTATCTTCCCCTCCTGGCAAGGCATGTGACATGGGGAAGGGCCTGAGGGCCAGGGCAGGCTGAGTGACTGCCAATGGCATGTGAAGACTTGCCCACAAGGCATGTGATGTGGGAGGGGCCCAAGGCCCTATAACTACCTAGGAATTACTAAATGTAGCTTCAAATAGGAGATGAACAAAGTCATTTTATTGTCACAGGAGAGTGGCAAGCATATATATAGTCTTACTTTTGACTCCACTGCAAGGCTGTGAGAGGCTTGGCTCCATTTTACTGATGGCTTCCTTATAAATTCCTGGGAGAATACTGCCAGGTCTGCTGCAAGTGTCCCTTCATCAGGGTGAACAATCTCCAGTCCCACTAAGCCTGACCATCTCAGTGCTCCTCTCTGAACTTCTTCAGTTTGTAGATGCCTTTCTTGTGTGAGGGAAGACAAAAGTGGACAGAGCATTATAGATACAGTCCAAAAGGTGGACTTTTTTAACCTAAAACTCACCTATAGGGGATGATCTTGGGGGGTTTCACTAGCTCACTAGGAAATCCGCTTTAGTATAGTGGTGAGTGTCCCCGTCTCTCGTGGGAGTCTGGGGGTTCGATTCCTGTCAGAGAGGCAGTGGTGCTGTTTAAGAGTTGGACTCGATGCTCCTTGTGGGTCCCTTCCAATTCAGAATATTCTGTGATCCTGTGAAAAGATGTAAACTGGCAAATTATGAGATCACTTGTTCTGGATATCTCTGCTGAAGACTTTTCTCTCCACTGACTGTAGAGGCTGTGAAGTCTGGTAGTTAGGAAGATGAATATCATACTTGTAAACAGCTCGGTGATTTCCAGTCAAAACTGATTCTTCAAGTACAATGTTGAGCCAGAAACTGAAGGCTCATAACAGCATATTTTGTATTTGGTCTGTTGTAGGAATGTCGAGACATCATTAATATACACTGCTGTCAAGACATGAAACTTTCTGTATGATGAAGTTGATATGGAAATAAAAAAAAGTATTTTCTCTCTTTGCTTCAACAAAGAAACTTCAGCCTTCAATTCATGATTCACTAAAGACTTTTCCTCTCCAATGAGAGGGAGGGACAATGAGAAGGAAAATCCAGTTTAACAACATACTACTTATAATTTATGAAATGTTTTTAATAACTGAAACTATAGATATATAATATCTATAGTTATCTATATATCTATAGTTATCTATATATAGTTATCTATATATATATAGTAAAATACAGAAAGAAAATGAAAGAAAGAAAAGGTAAGCTAGGATTTCACAAAATAACAGCTCTTTACAGAAAGTGAGCATCATGTACAGCTGACTTGCAGATATAGAATATCCCAGTTTAAATCACCATTTCTTGCAAACAGTTTGTTTGTTTTTTAATTCTACATTTTTTAAATTTTCTGCTCCATCAAAGAAAGTATGTTCATCCACCTTGTGAATATGGTCATCTCTAGTTCATAAGGCTCAGAGAACACTCTCAGCCCTTAAAACACTGCACAATTTTCTGTAATTACAAGGTTCCATGAACCACGTGGGAACCATTTACCATGGTTTCATGAACCACAAACATCACTTGGATTTCAGTTAGGGAATCAGTAGTCTGTGTCATTGTATCTTCCATTACATCTGGCCCTGATTCAGCAAATATTTCTAAATTTACGATTTGTTAGACTTCAGTGCGCTTGAAGATTGTTTTTAAGGTGGAGTGATTTGCTTAATAATGGTCCTGATTTTGTGATTATTATTGGGGAGGGGGTTGGTTCTTTGTTTGTTTGCTTTAAGATTGACTCTCTATTTTCATTTCACTTGAATTTTCTTTTTGGAAATAATTTATCCTAGTTTTTCTAAGTAGAAAATGTAAAGAATAAACTGGTATATATAAAGTTAGTAAAGACTTAATTTTGCAGTCCACAGAAGAAAAAAATTCAAACTTGTGATGCAACTTACATTTTACTAAAAGCTGTGAAGACCACAGAAACGTATGGAGACCTCTAAACATTCAATGCTTTAATGAAATTAAGTATCAAAACTTCTAAAGAAATAAACTCCTGTCTATCTAACTTGCATTTCAGAAATCAAACTCTCTTATTCAGGTGTATTTTGGAAACACATAATCATTTGTTTGTCAAAACAATACGACCTAGAAACTATTCAAGAAACATTTCTTCCCATCCATGTAAAGTCTTTTCTATCATTATATCTCACTCTTCTGCTCTTTAGTCAAGCCTCCGTGCTTCCCAGTCTTTGTTCATCTTTACTACTGTTGTCCCTCCAAACCAGAAAATAAACCAACCACCCAGCAATTCTTGGAGTTTAGGCTGAATAGTTCAACTCGTGAAGTTGGATTTGTTCACTCTCAAGACAATCAAACTCACACAGCTCTAAAAATCATCAGTCTAAAGTAGAGAGGATGTTAATTACTTTCAGTGTTTGTTGTAGGCTATTAAGAAATTAATAAATTAACTTGATCATGTTTCCTGGAAATGCTACATTGCTGATTAACTGCTTGTTAAAATAAGAACATAGATGAAGCATTTCCATATAATTAATCTTTTCTATTCCTCATTTCTTCCCATTTACTGACTAATATATGCTTTCTGAAAGCAGGAATTATACCTAGGAACTGTAGCGACACAATATTTAGAAGTGAACTAAGTAATTTGCCTGCAGAAATGTTGTATGCATATCTTGTTGATGCAACTTAGTGAGAGATTTGGGGAATAAAGGATTAATCTTGTTTCATTCCCAAGAGTTGGAGGTTGGTGAAAGATGTTCAGCCTAGCAAGACAAGAGCCAGACAGCTTTGGATAAAGTCAAATTGCCACCTACACAAACTCACTTCACTGGATTTACACTGCACTTTAACATCTGACCATACTTTGAAATTCTGCCAAGAAAAGACCAGCACATACATCTCAGCTGTATCCTTAACTCAGAAAGACCTGGTTCACAGGTTATTCTGAGTTGGAAGGGACCCACAAGATCATCTAGTCCAACTCCCAAGCGAATGCCCACACAGGGATCAGGCCCAAAAGTGTGGGACCACGGGCACCACACTCCACCCATCCAAGCCTCCCACCAGCTGGACCATGTCACTGAACTCCTCATCGAGTCTTCCCTTGAACACTTCCAGGGATGGCAACTCCACCACCTCCCTGGGCAGACCATTCCACTGAGAGATCACTCTCTCTCTGAAAAACCTCTTCCTAACATTCAGTCACTAACAGCCACTCATTCCCTAGTCGATATCAATGCATGGGGTTGTTATGTCCAAAATGAAGAACCCGGCACTTAGTCTTGTTAAATTTCATACTGTTGGAGTCTGCCCATTTCGCTAGTCTGTCAAGGTCCCTCTGAAGGGCCCTCCTACCCTCCGGCAATTCAACATTTGCCCCCAGCTTGGTATCATCTGCAAACTTGCTGATGATGGACTCAATTCCCTCATCCATATCGTCAATAAAGATGTTGAAAAGTGCCGGGTCTAGCACTGACTCCTGTGGGACTCCACTAGTGACTGGTTGCCAGCTGGATGTGCACCATTCACCAACACTCTCTGAGCTTGTCCATCCAACCAGTTCCTAACCCAACAAAAAATGTGTCTATCCAGACCGTGTTCTAGGAGTTCCTCCTGAAGCTTGTGGGTGGGTGTCACATTAGCCAATTTCCAGTCTTCTAGTACATCACCAGTAAGCCAAGACTGTTGGTAAATTATGAAGACTGGCTTTGTGAGTTCATCTGCTAGTTCTTTCATCACCCTCAGATGGATCCCATCTGGTCCCATGGACTTGTGAGGATCCAAGCCACTCAGCAAGTCTCTGACTACCTCCTCCTGGATTACAGGGGGAATATATTGCACCCCTACTCCTTCCATCAGCCCACAAATCCAGTTGTCCTGCAGGCAATCTGTCGTACTGTTAAAAACAGTGACAAAGAAGGTATTAAGTATTTTTGCCTTTTCCTCATCGCTACTTACTGTATTCCCCTTTGCATCCAATAAGGAGTGAAGGTTGTTGCAGCCTCTCTTTTTACTGTTGATGGATTTATAGAAACATTTCTTATTGTCCCTAGCAGAAACGGCTAGTTTGAGTTCAATCTCGGCCTTTGCCTCTTTAGTTTTTCCCCTGCATGACTTGACAATCNTGTGCTTGACCTATTGTTTACAAATAAGGAAGGGTTGGTTAGTGCTATTGTGATTGGAGGAAATCTGGGATGTAGTGACCATGAGATCATAGTTCTCACAAGGACTTGATACTAGCAATGAATAATTCTAATTCCTCTTTGAAATAAACCAGAACTTTGGGCTGTACCTAACTGTGAGTTGGTCTTTGGTAAAGGTTTGCTTCTCGCTATGAAGTCATGACTTGGTTTCCTGTGTTGCTATGCTCCTATTCAATTTGTCAGATAAAGGCTGCATCAGAATACTTAGTGGAATACTTTGCTATCAGGTAATAACAGCCTGGTTATGGCCTAGTGATCCACACTGATATATTGAGAGGTCTTAGATCCTCTGTCAAGCTTCATTTACAGTGAAAATGAGCCAATGACTTTTGTTTATTTTCCTTCCCAGGCTATCGGAGCAGTCATCTTCTGACCATGTTTCTTATCCCTAGGGAAGGGCACAATTGTGCTGATAATCACTTTCTTGATTCAGTCTGACATGCAATTTCCCTTCTTCTTTAAGTCCAACTAGTCCTTTTTTAAACACACTTCTTCCAAAACATGCTTAAATATTATATCTCCCACACAGAGACAGGCATTACCTGAATAATCCTGAAGCTCATGAATACACTTTTGAGCCAACTGGAAAAAAAAAAGAAAAATTGATCCTCTACAAGGTAGTAGCATAACTGTCGTTGTAGTGTTCCCTCTTATTTCCATCTCCTTGCATTTTCTCGGGGTTTGCTTGTTTAAAATAGAAGTTCCTCATGACAAGGGCGACTCACTTCTCTCAGTCTGTAAGTCACAGACTAGCTACGTAACAAAACTAATGAGCAGTGCTGGTGTGGGAGTTTTATTACTGTATCGGCTTTAATAAATAGAAACAGTTAAAAATTGTTCTGTAGAAATTATTCTTGACTTTTTTTTTTTTTAATTTGACAGAAGGAACGTTTTCATAGAATAGGAATGCTTCCTCTGGGGAGAAAAAAGGACCACAAACAGACCCTGCTTAGTTCCTGAAGAACTGAACCCCAAAAGCTCTATCTGAAATCATTACATTCTCAAACGAAAGAAAATTGTAAACATAGATATATATATACTGCAATGCACCTACTTTACTCATTCGTTCATTCATTCATTCATTCATTCATTCATTCATTCATTCATTCATTCATCCTGTCTGATTTTGGGTTCTGGAATGGAGAGTCAACAAAATTTGAGATTCTGCATTTTCGTTGTTCTTTAATTAAATGGTTTATTAAAGAAATTTTCAATGTCTAACTCAGCTGAGACACTGAATGCTCTTGCATTTCTTTGTCTAATCACTAATGTATGCATATATACAAATACCTATTTATATATCTATATACAGTCTGGTCTCCTATATCACCGACCCACAGTCTTAATCAGGTCCTGTGGAGCCCTACCTCCACGTTAAATGGCAGCTCATTAATATGCAAATTTTACTCACACCCTCACGCGGCCCCCCAGTGCTGTTTTGGCACTGTGTTGCTGTGTATTGGTGTTTGTGTCGGCCCTTCCCAGTGCCTGCAGCCACCCCACACTGGGAAAAAACCCGTTTTGCCTCGGCCAGGGACATGGGTGTGGGGACCTGCCCGCACTGCTGTCCTGGTGTCTCTCGGGGTGGTCTCTCCATACTCGGGGTAGATGAGTATGTCTTGGAGAGTCATTCAAGAAAGTCTTGGACACCTGAGAGTGTGTAAAACTCTCATAACTGCATGGCAGCAGCTCCAGGGGAGCGGCCCCGCCACCTCCCCTGCCACACCAGGGGAGGGAGTGGTGGAAGAATGGCCCTGCTACCATCACTGCCGCCGCTTCAGGGGGGAGTGGGCGAGGGGCAGCCCTGCCGCCACCACCACAGCTGTGTGGGTTGATTTGTATATTCATGACTGCCTAATTTGAATATTCATGCTGCCAGATCACGCATGTGCAGTTGAGAAAAGGACCCTCCTTAACAGTTGAAAAATCACACCACGTAGATGTGAAGCCATCATCTAGGGGACGCGAAGTGGAAGATGGTTGACTGCATATGTACATGCTTAAGATATAGCGAAGACAAATTTGGTGGGTTTTTTCCTGTAATACAGTTTTTAAGTCATACATGTACAGATAAGATACCAACTCTCACGTCTCATCTGAGTAACCTGGTTGAGAGGAAGGTTCCTTGACTATAGAAGGTGTCCTTGTCCATGGGAGGGGATTGAAACTGGATAATTTTTAAGGTCCATTGCAACTCAAATAATTCTATGTCTCTATGACTCTGTATCCATTCTGCAATAACAATTTGAAATCTTATCTGTATTGCACTGGAGAAGAGAAAGATATTGCATCTGTAACAGTTGGATATTGCCCTATAGTTTCTTCAGAATTGATGGTGGTAACCCGCACAGTCAGTTCTGTATTGCATAAAGCCTCACCTTGAAAGCACAACCTAAGTTAATTCTAAAGCTTTGAGGGAAGACTTGGCTTGGGAGACTCTATCAGAAATTCACTTGGTTTTTTGAGTTGAAACCATGCAAAACCATCCATGAAGAGAAATTCACCTTTCCATGAATTTAAAACTTGCACCAGATTCCATTATGACTCTGAAAATATTCATTCCTATTCAAGATGACCCTGTTCTAACTTGAATTTTTCAATCAAAATAAAAACCTAGAATAATTTTACTTATTAATGATTGGCTTAAGTGTAAGAAGACATAAATGGTCCCATACCTATCCATTCCTTTTTTTCTTTTATTTGCCATTCCTGGAGCACAAATACATGAACCACACATTTCTATTTTTCCCTCTTTCTGCTTCTCTGCATTAAACAAACAGCTCTGTTGAGGGGGATTTCTGTCTGTCTGTCTAACCTAAGTTGTTTATGAAGTGCATATCAAAACTTAATTTCTACCTCTGTACTTAGTAAAAAACCTATTTCATGGAGATAATCCATTTCAAGACTTATAACTTATTTCAAGATAATGTGGGGGATACATAGAGCTTTGAAGTCCAAACCCTGAAGGACAACCAAGTTTGGTTCACAGTTCAGACCATTTAACAGCTCAGTGTAAGAAGGGTCATGTTGTAACACCAGGGATAATTTGTTGCAGAAGCGTGAGATTAAAATTTTGGTTTATGAAATATGTCATTCCTTTAGTTGCTCCTACGGGACCTCTAGCTATTGTAAATGTGCCTTTCTGGATTAAGATGTAATGATTAAAATTATGTCTCCCACTGAAAGTAAGTGTTTAAAACTGAATGTAGAATCATATACTTAAAATTTTCAGTATGAAAACTCAATTCTAATCACACTTTATTGCATATAACTACAGGGCCTGATTAAGTCTGACATTAGCACAAACAAGACATTATCAAGAAAAATCCCACACTCGAATCAGACAATTCAACTCTTGCCACATTAAGGAAGTAACAAGCTTATTATATCTTTAGTGCAAGAGAGCAAGAAATGGAAAAGTATCTTTTCTGTCAGATGTTTTAACATAAAATTAAAACATATAAAAATGAGAGGAAATATAGCTTAAGCAGAAGCAAAACAAGAGTAACCAGAGGCTGACCTACATTTTAAAACTAAAAGAACCCAAGAGCAGTGCTCACTGCAGCTCCAAGAGTATAATTTCAAGTATTTTCCATGCCTTCCTATGAAACGGTGATGATCCAGCCTGAATCAGTGTAGCAGCTGCTGCAATGACCTATAGGAATTAACAGCAATAAGTCTAAGAGGAGGTTGAGAATATGCCCTCTGAGCAACCAAATCCTTCTCACCTCCTGCTGGATGACAGATCATTCTTACTCTGCTCCACGTGCCTGGAGTAGCACAGGGCAATGGAGTTGCCTTGTTATTTTCCTACTCTCTGGGCAGCATTATTTTATAATGAACCTCAATCAGACTTGATGATTTTTGCAAGTCTATTAGAGAATCTACTTTATCTTGCCCCTTTGTAACAGGATTTCCAAAGCAATTATACACCACTGTCTCAGCTGATGTGCCTCAGACTGAAACCTTACACGACTGCATTAGTTTATCACACTAACACACACACACTCTATAACACATCTCTGCTACCTGTCACAAGAGTCAAAGAAATTAAAGAAAAGAGAAAACTAGGAAGATCCTAACTCTGGTTGTTGAAGCCATATCCTCATTCAATCTCAATTAATTTCTTCAAGGGTGAAAATATCTATGTTTTCGTCCACAGATCTCCAAGTGAATGTGAAAAGTCAGGAATGTATTGATTATTCTTTATGGAATAGCTCAGGAGAAATAAATTGTTTTCTACACAAATGAAGAAAATCTGAATTCTTCTGGGCAGGTGTCTGGGCCAGCTCCGTATACAGTTATTGACTGCACCTGCAGTGCAGTGGAGATATGGGACAAAGACCATCTGTACAGTCAGTATTTCATCCAGAGTAATTTGCACACTAAAAAAGTCAAGAAAGTTGCTTTGTTGAGCAGTTTTTAAGTTTGAATAGAAGAGAAAGGGATGCTGACTAAACTGGTGGTGGGTTTTATGAGTGCACATGAAACAAATACAGGCAACGAAAGAATAGTTTAAAGTTTTCAATAATCCTTGTTCTTTTCAGTAAAGAAAAAAAAAAGGCGGTGTGTAGAAAATTGAAATTCTTCTTATGTCTTTTATCCATTTCGGTGAAATATCTGCAGAACAGGCTGCTGAGCTTCACACAGATCAGAGAATAATAGTAAGAATATATACATGAATGACCGACAGAGCAGAGATGTTGAGTCCCAGCTAGTAACCTCTGAATTAAAGAAGACCCAAACAAGATAAAATCTTGATCCTCAGTTTATTATACTCAGAGACTCTAAATATCTAACCCAGAATATTAAGCTTTTTTAAATTATACTGTGGTGGGGATTTTTTTTGTTTGTTTTTTGTTTTGTTTTGTTTTGTTTTTTGGGGTTGTGTTGGGGTTTTTTTGTGAGGAGGATGGAAATACAGTCAGGTTCACAGGTTATTCTGAGTTGGAAGGGACCCACAGGATCATCAAGTCCAACTCCCAAGCGAATGCCAATGCAAGGATCAGGCCCACAAGCGTGGAACCATGGGCACCGCGCCCCACCCATCCAAACCTCCCACCAAATAGACAATGTCACTGAGCACCTCATCGAGTCTTCTCTTGAACACCTCCAGGGATGGTGACTCCACCACCTCCCTGGGCAGACCATTCCACGGAGGGATCAGTCTGTCTGTGAAAAACCACTTGCTAACATTCAGTCTAAACCTCCCCTGGTATAGCTTAAGGCCACGCCCTCTTGTTCTGGTGCTGTCAGCCTGAGAAAAGAGATCCTCACCCACCTGGTGGCAACCTCCCCTCAGGTAGTCATAAACAGCAATCTGGTCAGCTCTGAGCCTTCTCTTCTCCAGGCTGAACAACCCCAGTTCCCGTAGCCGCTCCCCATAGGGCTTGTTCTCCAGTCCCTTCACCATCCTTGTTGCCCTTCTCTGGACCCTCTCAAGCAGCTCAACATCCTTCTTAAACTGGGGAGA
>WEKX01017931.1:0-31504 GCA_013390025.1 Pitta sordida | reverse complement strand
TAAAAGGAGATTAGGTTGGTCAGGCAAGACCTGCCTCTCCTAAATCCATGCTGACTAGTTCTAATGTCATGGTCATTTTGCAGTTGTTGCGTAATAGCACAGAGGATTATCTGTTCCATGACTTTGTCTGGGCCTGAAGTCAGGCTAACAGGTTTATAATTATCATCTTTCCTGCCCTATTTGTGGATGAGTGTCACATTAGGCAGTTTCCAGTCCTCTGGTAGATCACAAGTAAGCCAGGACTGTTGGTAAATTATGGAAAGTGGCTTAGCAAGTTCATCTGCTTGGATGGATCCCATCTGGTCCCANATCTGCTTGGATGGATCCCATCTGGCCCCATGGACTTGTGAGAATCCAAGCCACTCAGCAGGTCTCTGACTACCTCCTCCTGGATTACAGGGGGCTTATATTTCACCCCAACTCCTTCCATCAGCCCACAAGTCCAGTTGTCCTGCTGGCAATCTGTCTTACTATTAAAAGCAGAGGCAAAGTAGGTATTAAGTATTTCTGCCTTTTCCTCATCTCTATTCCCCTTTGCATCCAATAAAGAGTGAAGGTTGTTGCTGCCTCTCTTTTTACAATATGTTCCAACCTGACTCTCGATAAGTAGCAATCTGAAACACTTGTTGCACACAAAGTGACAAAGATTATAATTTTAAAAACCTACAGTGGCAACTGATGCATTCTCTCTCAGCCATTTCTATTGTGGTTGTTGCTATCAATAGAATTGACTCCTATTGTGATATTTCTTTCCTTTTTCCATCAATCTTTGTCTTAAAAATGGAAGTTAGAGTCCTTACATGTCAGTCTCTACTGTGCAGTTCAAATAACCTCCTGCAGATACTGAGATTTAAGTGCCTACCATTGTAGGCTTTTTAAGGCCTGTGAAGAAATCCAAGATATAAACATAGGTTTCTGGAGGGAGGCTTTGTTCAAAGTAGTTATGCAAGACTCCTGTTACATACCTTAGATACAACTAGAAAACAAATGCTAGTAAGGGGAATTGATGAAGGTTAAGTATCCGGAAGTCTTTATAGTTATAATCAAAGCAGTACACAAGGAGTGAATTTGGTTCTTGTTTTCTTTAGAAAATGTCTCTTTTGAAATCCATACCTTCTTGAGAGACTTTTCCATAAAATTTAAGAGCTACTTCATAAGCAAAGTATTGGTGTCAATTTTCAATACAGCTTACTTCTGTACTTCTGAAATAGGTAAATAGAAGTATGTAATTGTCCTGGGTCAAACCACGACATTTGATAGGAGAGGATGATTACGATCTATTGAGGTAATGAGAAATTTGTGATAAGGATTATAATTGGAAAGGGTCACAGGCAGAACAAGTGCCAAATAATGTTAAGAGAATAAGATGATGGGGAAAAAATATTATTGTAACTGTGGTGAAGGGTCTAGGGGTGGATTCTATATCTAATGTGTTATAAATTAATTTAGAATTTGATAATTCTAAAATATGTTATTCACAGAAGGTGAGGAGTGGAGTGTCCTAGTTTGAATGTGGGGTTTTTTCTTCTGGCAGCGTGGGGCGCTAACTAGCAGAGGTAATGCCAAACAGTTCCTGGCTGTGCCCCAGCTGCCTGCCCAAGATCAGGCCAGACAGAGAGATAGAGGCACCTCTTTGACAACATATTTAAGAAAGGAAAGAAAAAAAACTAGAAAGAGCAAAGAAGATGGCCAGAGAGGAGCTGTGAGAGGTTGAATAGCCATGAAGGCACAAAGGCCAGGCCAGCCAGAGGAGGGGTAGGAAGGGTTCCAGGCATCTCGCTGCTGCTCGTGGAACCATCCATGGTGAAGCAGACTGTCTGTCTGCAGCTCGTGGAATAGAGAGAGAGACCAAAGATGCAGAAATCCATCTGTGGCTGTGGAGATGAAGCCCACACCAGAGCTGGAGGATGCTGAAGGAAGGCTGCAGACATATTGGAGCCCAGATTTGGAGCAGAGCTCAGCAGAGATCCCGGACAGACATTGTAGCCGTGGAAGAGGAGTTCACACTTTGTGACAGAATTATACTATGGTAGGATCTGATCTGTGCACAGTGATTCCCCATTACTCGCAGGCTGTTGGGTCTGGTCCTCCTCACGCAAGTCATGAAATCCGCAAAGATAGCGAACCCACTACGTAGTCAAGTATGTCATGCCCGCAGCCATGCCCCCTCCCCTAATAAGGTCTGGAGGATGGTCCGGAGAGCAGGGCTTGTCTCAGTTGTCTGGCTGTGCTCCACCGAGGCGGGCGAGCGCTGGAGTGGGGGACGGGAATCAGGGAGCGAGCGGCAGGGTGGGCACTGGGCGCCGAGCTACAGGGCTGGCCTGAGCAGCGAGCGCTGAGTCGGGGGGTTGGCCCCGAGCAGTGAGTGGTGAGCTGCGGGGCTGGCCATGAGTGCTGAGTGCCAAGCCGTGGAGCCGGTCCCAAGTGCTAGCCGAGCTGCGGGCGTGGCCCTTGGGCACACAATGGCACACACACAATGGCAGCCCTGTCACCCCGTCTTGTAGCCTGGTGTAGGACAATTCCAGCCATACAAAAACACACATTTACACTAAATGCATCCTGGCCACACTGTGCTGGCTCCCACCTGGGACCAATTTACATATTCATGAACAGACTGGGTTCGTGGTAGGTTCTGCGCACGCGCTCGGGCCCACAACTCGCTGGAAAATCAACAGTGAGTATGCAGGTCCCGCAAATTACCGACCGTGACTACGCGGAAGATCACTGTACTTTAAGATGGACTCAGGAGTGAAGCTGTGCAGCCAGTGCTTAAAACACTGCATCCTGTGCTGTGACTCTCAGGCAATAGAGAATGGAAGTGCTGTTGTCCCTGGGTCTGGACTCACTTGGGAAAAGCTCATGAAAGACTTTTTTTTCTCTTGTGAGGGAGAGAGGATTTTATGAATGGCAGAGAGATTATTTCTTACCCTAAAACTGGTCAGAAAATACCAACTGCCTGGCTTTTCCCCTACACCTGTTCCCCCTTTTGTCTCCTAGAGGCAAAAAAGGGAATATGAGATCTGTTGTAAGAAGAAGGAGGGGTGGAGGAAGAAGGTTGCCTTTAAAATGATGCTTCTCATCATTAAGCTCTGATCTTGCTATAAATAAATAAATCTTTTATACTCCCCACTTGTAGCTTGTCTTGTTTTGCCTGTGATAAGCCTTTTCCAGTTTTTTCTTTCCTTTTTTATCTCCTTCTGTTTGTATAAGTAGTGAGAGGGGGAGAAAATGAAGTGAGGGAGAGGTTGTGGGTGAATCTAGCCAGGGTCAAACCACGACGTTAATCCAGTATGAATAGCAACCTCACACTCCCCATGCTGGCCATGTTTGAAATAATGGGGTAAATAAAAAGCCAAGACAGAACCTTGTTTGCTGAGCTCTGCCTATCCCAGTCTGATTGATGGCATCTTGTTGATGCAACTGGAATTGCTATTTTGACATCTTGTAAGCTTTCCACAACAGAAAATATCCATTCAGTTCCATAAAGTAACATTTTTGATGAGACCTTAAAACGTGAACAACAGATCCAGTTACTATTTCAATATGAATAAGTAAACTCATGTTTCAGTAAGAAATCTTGGTGGTTTTAGTAGAGTCTTCCTCCCATATGATGGATTTCTTTCTATGTGTACTGATATTTAGCCTGATCCATCCCTTTTCAATCATCACATTTTAATGCTCTGGCTGGGCTGCCCATTTGCCATTGTGAGACTAGACTTTTACAGTATCAACACACATGTTAAATTATAGCAGTACTGGCATGACATACCCAGACCTTGGCTCCAGGAACCAGTATAAGTGTATGCAAGAGGTATGAATTAGGAAGAAGTAACTTTCCATTGAGAAAAAAAAAAAAGAAAAGGAGGAAGGACTAGTGCATCAAATGATAGTGGGGTTTTTGTTTTTTTCTGCTGAGGCTGTCTCTAAACCTTATATCTTTTCAAACTTCTAGAGAAGTCAATGGATTTTTGCTTCTGTTTGCCTCTTACTTTTTCCCTTCCTGTGTTGTCAAATTATAACTTTAGGACATATTTTAGAACTTCATCTTCCTGACCATGGTGATAGAATCTGATTGTAACTTTTCATACTTGTTATCAGTAACAAAATCTCTGGTGACTATAGAGTATTCTCAGTATGAAATTATCTTAGTAAAGAGAGTTACACTATGTGTTGCCATAAAGCATGTTTTTCACAGGAAAACTTCCTGCACATAAATGTTGTGTCCAAAACATAAAAAGCCAGTCCAAGTCAGTTAATTCTGGCTGTATTCCAGTGGAACTGGGCTCAGAGGTGTGATTATCAGATTGAGAACATCAGAACATAATCACAGTTTTTGGGTGAAGGCAGAATAAGGGTCACAACATATATCTTATGAATTGCATTATCGTGGATGAAATATCTGGACTATAGAAACCAGACAGAAACAAAATCATGCTGACATAATCAAAGACACAAAACAAACCTTCAGATTGTGTTAGGATTTCTGTTTACATAAACACGCAGGACAGGGAGGACTGTGCTCATCTCAGATTTGGAGGGTGCATGTGTATGTGACACTTATTTCTCTGTGTCTTTTTACTGCAATAAGATTTTTTCTGCAATGCCTGAGAAAAGCCCTTCCTTTTAAATAACATTGTTGAATCATAGAGAGGGGGGAAAAAGTCACACCAGGTATGTGAAGTTTGTTAAAGAAAAAAATTACAAGGAATGAGGAGTGTAGTTCACTAAAGCACACATTACCTTTTGAAGCTCTGCCATGGAGCTTGGGTTCTGTAATAAATGAGTGAGGTTTTGTCATTTGTGTGCCACTATGACAGATACAACAACAACTCTGCCTGTGCAAGCATTAGATCTTAAAGCTTCTTCAACTTATGAGTTGCTTTTTTTCTTCAGCACATCTTACTGAACCCCCGTCTAGATTTTCAGGAATCCTCTCACAAATAAGCTCTGCTTCAAGAAGTCATCTTTATATCCACTAATACCACTCAGTATTCATGCTTCTTCATCTTACCTTACCTTCAAATACATTTCAAATGTAGTTTTCATCTTTAATTGCTTCTTTATAATGTTAGATTAGCTGATATAAGCTGGGATGATTAGTTGGACACCCTACCCCATATTAACATGTTTTGGGCTAGGAGATTCTCTAGGACCATTGGATTTTTATACCTGTTTCATCCGTTAACATCATTGCAATATAAAACTTTCAATGATGATAGCAAAAGGAAAGGGGAAATAAAAGTGATTCTGTATAGTCAGTTTATTGATCTTCTTGTTCATTCAGTAGAAATACCCAAAGTCCCAAAATGATAGCAAAATCACTGTGTGTCTTGGCTTGTACAAATGCATGGATCCTAAACTGTTTTGCATATAGTTAGTTGGTTGTAGTGTTGGGGTGCTCCTCTTTGGTTTGGGTTTATTTTGCTTTGTATGATTTTTAGGGTAATTGAAACAGATGTAGAAATAACTGAGGAAAGAGCAGTAAGTGACAGAAAGATTTGTATTTTGACCCAAACTTGGTCATAAGGCTACCAAGGCCCAAAGATATCTTTCACCCCGTTGCATAAGCGTAATAAAAGACGAAATTTGGACCATGGAAATACAACAGCAGTTGTTTCCTTAGAGTTTCCTTACATAATTTCTATCCATTGTGCAGTCAAAATACCTTCTTGCTTTTCACAAGTATCAAAATCATTTACTACAGCTTACTTAGTGACATGGTCTAGATAATGGGACAGTGGAACTGGGAATTAGACTATGTTCATGACTCTGGGGTTGTAGCTTCGATCCCTGTATGGGCATTAGCTTGGGAGTTGGACTTGATGATCCTTGTGGGTGCCTTCCAACTCATAATATTCTGCTATTCTGTGATTCTGTGATTATGCATCTGGAAAAACTCCTTGGCTATCTGGCAAAATGTCATGTCTTCTTCAAAATTTTATTTAATTTGCCCTCTCTAACCCTCATATCACAGCATTCTTATAGGTCAAGAATCAACAAATTACTTTAATTATGGAATTAAATTAATTCAAATTAACTATTTGACTCAGTCCCTACAGAGTCAATGGGACATAAGTATGTACTTACCGTTAAGGACATTATCAAAATCTTCTCTAAACTGAGGACACAGTTAATGATTTCACTCATACTAACTGAAAAAGTAACATTTTCATAAATCATGTTATTAGACAATACCGGTAAAACTTTAAGGACTAGAAAACATAAAGCATTTTTTTTTTTAAATTTCTGTACACTTCTTTTACCTGTAGAACACTCTCTTTGTAACTGAAGAGATGAATGACTGTAGAAACATTGATTCTGCTTAATTTCCCTGTAGATTTACACAACACTTTGTTCTTTAAATAAATATCTCCTTTGAGCTGAGAAATGACACATTAATTGTTATTAAACTGCCATTGCTCTTGCAGTCATTGCACTATTTTTCAGATTCTTGGTCTTGGGACATCTCTTTGGGTAATACACTGGGTTAAGTTTTTAACATTTGAGCTGCTTACCACATAAGAGGATATTTGCTGTACCATCATGATCTAGGAACAAGGAACATTCTCACAATTCATAAAAAATTATATCTGTCTCTTGCTAAACATTAAGGCCTTAGGGTATTTGGATACTTAATTTTTGTTGTCGTTGTTTTCTTCTCAGAAAGGCAATCATCATACCTAAAATGCATAATTAAAAAAAAAATAATAATGCAGCTCCTCTTCCAGAACTTGACTGGCACAAGAACTAAGTTGTAATGTGAAGAAATCAATAATAACACACACATTAGAGCTTCCACACAGAAACATGAGAAAACTAAAATAAGATTTCTGATGCTCAGTGATCTAGTTTTCCCCAGACTCAAAGATTAATTAGTTTAAGAAACAATATTGGTATTAAATGAAGAAAATAAACCATCAACAAGACAGATAACCAAGGCTCGATCCAATCATAGGATCATGGAATTTTAAGGGTCAGAAGGGACCTTAAAGATTATGTCATTCCAACTATACCAGGTCGCTCAAGGCCTTATCCAACCTGGCCCTGAACACTGCAGGGTTGAGACTCATAAAGTCTAACTGTAATATTTTTCAAACCTTGTCCCTGGGGAAGCATTAGTTCTAAAGCCTTGTGTTTTTCTACTACACAGGATGTCTATAAGGATCTTCTTGCAAGAATCCTGTGAGAGATAGTCACAGATGAAAGAAGGGTCCAGGAGAGTTGATTGATTTTTAAGGATCATCCTTCAAGCTCAAGAATAATACATTGTGATTTACAACATTGCAAGAAAAGGCAGCAGGAGTCCTGTGTGGATGAAGAAGGGGAGGTCTTGAGGAATGTCAGGAACTACAAAACAGATGGAAGCAGAGATGGTTATCTGGAGGTATTTTGAGATCCTAGATTTGAATTTCACTTCGTTAATTATTTGGGCCAGATCATACTGTTTTTCTTCTTTTGCGGGCAGCTTGGTTGCCGCCAGGTGAGCGTAAATCTCTTCTCTTAGGCGGCCAGCACGAGAACAAGAGGACATGGTCTTAAAATATGCCAGGGAAGGTTCAGACTGGATGTTAGGAAGAGCTTTTTCACAGAGAGAGTTATCCCTCCATGAAATGGCCCTGTGGAATGGAAGAAAAAAAAACAACCAAAAAACCAAAACATGATGACAGGACCCTGAAATTGGCTCAGATAAACAGAGTATGGTGTCCATGGCCCTAGGGTTGTCGGTTTGATCCCTCTAAGGGCACTAGCTTGGGAGTTGGACTCGATGATCCTTGTGGGTCCCTTCCAACTCAGAATGTTCTGTGATTCTGTGTGATTCTGTAATAGTATTTCACTACATTGTATGTGATTGATGTTTGCTAATTCTTTACTATATTTCCTTGGTGGTATTCTATTCCTGTAAACCCTACTGCCAAAATATCTATTTTCTCACTAAATTAAAAGAAATTCTCCTAAACAAAATATGGTACAGTTTTCTCCAGATCTGAATTTGCAGATAACAGCGAACCAAAAAAAAAGTAATATTTCTGGTAAAGCTTATATGGCTGTCATGGGCTTCAAAACTGGGTTGTTATAGGTATGTAAGAGGTATTGGCATGATTTAAGAAGCTAAACACAGGTGGAACTGAACCTCTAGGTGAGAGACGTGGAGAGTGAAAAGGAAGATTTCTACAGGTATGTCAACAGTGGAAAATAAAACCTAACAAAACAAAACAACCCTACAGAGAAGGTGAATATGATGCTAGTGGGGCACAAGAAAGGATATAGAAAAGGACAAGGAACTCACAGAATCACAGAATATTCTGAGTTGTAAGGGACCCACAAGGATCTTCAAGTCCAACTCAGGTGAATGACCACACAGGGATTGAACCCATAACCTTGATGTTATAAGCAATATAACATCTGAACTAATCTTGGGGTCAACTTTTTAAGACCATATCCTCCTGTTCTGGTAGTGGCAGACTCAATGCCTTTTCTGCACTGTTCCAGGCCACTGAGAGCAAAAAGAAAGTCTGGACTTCTCGAGTACTGTGTGCAGTTCTGGGCTCCCCAGTTTAAGAAGGATGTTGAGCTGCTTGAGAGGGTCCAGAGAAGAGCGACAAGGATGCTGAAGGACTGGAGGACCAGCCCTATGGGGAGCTGCTTCAAGAACTAGGGTTGTTCAGCCTGGAGAAGAGGAGGCTCAGAGGTGACCTCATTGCTGTTTACAACTACCTGAAGGGAGGTTGCAGTCAGGTTGATGTGAATCTCTTTTCTCAGGCTGACGACAATAGAACAAGAGAACATAGCCTTAAAGTACGCCAGGGGAGGTTTAGACTGGATGTTAGGAAGAGGTTTTTCACAGACAGAGTAATCCCTCAGTGGAATGATCTGCCCAGGGAGCTGGTAGAGTCACCATCCCTGGAGGTGTTTAAGAGAAGACTGGATGAGGCGCTCAGTGACATGGTCTAGATGCTGGGACGCTTGGATGGATGGAGCGTGGTGCCCATGGTTCCATGCTTGTGGGTCTGATCCCTGGGTGGGTGTTTGCTTGAGAGTTGGACTAAATGATCCTGTGGGTCACTTCCAACTCAGAATAACATGTGAACTTTTGACCAAGGGAAACCTGTCCTAGGTGGTAGAGAATCAGGTCATGTAAGCAAACTGGACATACACTGGTCCATGGTATATAATAGGAGACATCCACAGATGCTGTAGTAGGCCACTGATGTCACTGAGATGCCACTATTGACCATATTTAAAAGATAGAAGGTATTTATGGAAGAAAGAAAATGTCAAACCTGCGTTCAGTAAGGGAAAATTAGTAGCCAAGGATTTCAAAGCTGGTCAGCCTCATTTCAGTCTCTGTGAAAGTGATGGAGTGACTGATTCTGGAAACTTTTTCCAAACATGTGAAAGACAGGAAGGTGACTGGGAGAGTCATCAGCAATGTATGATAGGGAAATCATATCACTACAGGGCATACTAGTTAACATCTCAGTTAGTGGCTTGGATGGGATAGAATGGACCTGAAGTGGATTTGCAGAAAGTACAATGTTAGCAGGATACACCAGGAAGTTATGTCGACATTCAGAAGGACATAAATGTTTAGAAGAATAGGTTGGAGAAAGGGTAGATAAGAGCATTTTCAAATTCAACAATAGGAAATGCAGAGTCTTGCACCTGTGAATACATACACAGGTCTCTTCATACCACTGGTAAATTGTAAGTGATATAGAGTATTTTCTGGGGGATGTGTAATTTTGTAAGGGACTTGAACTTCTTTAGCACTAGTGGAAACTGAGATTTCAACTGTTAGAGCTGGTTGCCTCCAGCACCTGTGTCCTATTTGTGAAACTACCAGCTTTTAGGTACAACTAGGAATGAAGTACAGAGAGAAGGATTCACTGCTTCAGTACTCTATAAAACAGAATTCTCCCCATTCATTAATTTGTACTAAATTTGTACTTTAAATTAGCAATCTGCTTTTTCCTGTTGAGCCCTATCAGAAAGTGGCTGATTGCTAAGTAAATCCAGATTTTCTGTGAATAAGTTTAGAGATGAAGACATTCACTTGCGAAGTTGGCTGTATATTTGAAAAGTAATTGATGGAACTTATTAATGGAGCCATTATTATTTTCTATCACAGGAAGAAACAGTCTTCTCTTCTATGTCTAGTTGTGCTGCAACTTTCTTGCACCACTTCTTTGCTACCCTAAAAATGAAAGAATAAAGGAGGCACAGAGATCTGTTTGCTTTGTCCAAAACTAGAAAGGTAAAGCACTGAAACACTTCATAAAAACAGGGAGACACTGTTTGAAGGGTTGATGTCTGATATATATAGGTGTGCATCTGTGTGTATCTATAAACAGAAATAGCAGAAATTGTAGTAAAAGAATTTAGATATGGTATAACTTTCAATGAGACTTTAATGTCATTGATACTGGTCAGTCTTACTTCAGTCCCTGGAAAGGTAATGAAGTGACTGATTCTGAAATTTCTTTTGGCTTCTGTGCTGCTATAATGTGCATAAACAGGGAAAGAAATTTTCTGGAAAAGGAAGGAAGCAAGTTTCCCTCCTATTTGCTTAGAATGAGCAATATGTAAGCAGACATATAGAGGCACTAAATATTAATTAGCCCTTTCTTTCACCTTGGCATTTCATGAACCAGAATGGATCTCTTTCCACCCTAAACATCTTGTATCGATACACTTGTTAAATTAGTACAGATTAGTGTCTGAGAGTGTAACAAGCCTTGGGCTACATCCAGTAAAAGATACAAGTATGATAAAAAGGGCTTAGATAGAATTGGCACCTGCTTCCAAATCTGTGCACCAAAGAGTCTCATGCACTGCTGGTCTTTTCTCCTCACCACTCACACTTCCCTTGTTCAGATCTTGCTCTGGTTTTCTCTACAAATTCTCAGAATGATTTTCTGAGCTACTCTGGAGGTGACATGCAAAGTTCCTTGTTCGGAGAGATGTCAAAGCTGCTTCCTGAAAGTACATTTTTCCAAATTAATACAATTATCATAGAATCAATTCTTTGCTGGACAGTTTTGCTTTGTTTGAGTTTTTTGTTTTGGTTGCTGTCACTGTTGGTTGTTGCTTTTTTATTGGCTTCTTAGTATAGCCTTGACCAGTTGAGTAGCTCAGACTTAAAAATAGAGGGGTTGAAAGGCAATCTAGATGTTCATTTCTAATTCTAATCGCTATTAACAGTACACAAAGTGAATTCCTACTGATGTTCTGAAAGCTTAAAAAACTCCAAACAACAAACCTATTGTCCTGGTGTCAATTAAGACAGAGTATGAATTAAATTTAAAAATACTTGAATAATGTATATAGAGAGAAGTAAGAACTTTACTGGGAGGAAGGAAAAGAAATTAATATAACAAATATATATATATACATTTGAATAACAGTAACAATATCAACAACAATGGAACAATGACAACTGTAGAAAGCTGGGGGGGGCTGGGAAACAAGTACAAGGCGGTGCAAAGTTCAAGGGAGACCAGGGCACCTCTGGGATTCCAGGGGCAGGGGAATAGGGCTCAGGGTAGGCAAACCAGTGGAGTAACAGCCAGTGATCCTTTCCTGTAATGTCCAAGGGTCTGCAGGGAGATCCAGCGGTCAGCAGGAGGAAGGCTGTACTGAGATGAGAAGTCAAAAGTCCATGTGGTTCTGGGAAAAATGGTGGTGGTAGAGATCAGAGGACAAAACTAGGCTTCCTCAGTCCACAAGATCCACAAACTCCCTTCTGTGCACCCAGCAGCTATATTTATAGGGCTTTGGCCCCCTCCCATGTCACATGCCTTGTGGGCATGTCTTCACAAGCCATTGGCTGTCACTCAGCCCACCCGGGCTCCTCAGGCCCCTCCCTTAGTCACATGCCTTGTCGGGAAGGGAAGATAAGAAAAAGAATCTTCCATTGTTTGTCCAGTAGAAAGGAGAAAGCCCTGCCCTCGCCACATGCCTTGCAGGGGAGGGAAGGGGAGACAAGAAAGGAATTCCCTATTGTCTGTTCCAGTAAAAAGGAGAAAAGTTTCACAATAGAACAAAAGGGCTCTCCCCATAACACATGTAAACGATATTTTTCTGTCTTATCTGTAAGAAACTTCCTGATTCCAAACTGAAATGTACTACAACGTGGTCGTCTTGAGTCTCTCCTCACTATTTTTTAACAGTAAATACATTAGAAGATATCATAATCCTCCTTCCTGATTCCTCCAAAGTAATTATTATTCTTTTCCTTTCTTTTCTCTCCTTATATATATTTCTTCATCTAATGATTTTACAAACCCTACCATACTTATATTAGTAATGTACAGATTAACTTCTTAACCAAAAAATTTCTACATTTCTGAAGTTTTATGGAAGTAGATTTCTGATGGCTGCAGTCTTCTAGCTCTCTGTTTTAGGCCTGTTTTATCCTGTCTCTAGTAGAATGTCCATTCCAGCTCTTGCTTTTCTTGTACATTTTGCTGGTATGGGTTTCCAGAAATTTTCTAATTTTGTTGATCAAAAACTCTGGACTTTTTCACACTGTGATCACTATTTTGCATCACTCTCCTTTGTTCACTGGCTGTTTTAATAAAACTTCTTTGTTCTTTAGAGCTTTGAGATATTTGCACTCTAGATGATTGAAATACAAAATTAAGTTTTAAAAATATTTAGATAGAGGACAAGGCAATGACAGACAGATAATACACAAGCTGATCATTTACCCAGGAAAAAGGTTGAATAATATGACTGTTTTGAAAAAGAAAATTCATAGCACATCACAACTTTTTCAATAAACCTGAATGAATATTTTCAATAAAGCTTAAAGTATGCATAAAACAGTAGCTGACATTTCACTGGGAAAATTGAGACATATAAATTATAATATGAATATTATAATACTCTATATGTTTATATATATACACATACATATTTGAATTTTCTGGTTTTTTTCCTTATTCAACTCATCTTAAGGTAGACATCTAAAACAGTCTGGATACATTGCAGTCTAGAGTTGGGAATTTAATGCTTAAAGTATGTGACAGGTTTTGGTTGCTGAAACATAGGCATCTTGTGTCATTTGGTACTCCAATGGGCATCCCAAAAATTTGTGTGTCGATGAAAGGTATGTACAAAACTCATAACAGAGTAACTTGTGTTTTTCTGGTGCAATGTATTGAATCCAGGTGTTTCGAAGAGGACACTGGATGCCCATATTCAGTAACAAAAATCCTACTGTAGGGGTGGCATTTAGATTGAGGCTCGGATATCTAAATGAAGTGTCTTCAATCCAGGTTTTTACACGTGAGTCAAACAGGTAAACTTCTTTCATACTCAACAGAGATTTAGTCAGTAGTCAGTGAACCCTTAGAGATCTATCTAGCTATAACTGAGATATAACATGTCGATTTTGACATGTTAATTTTTCTATCTGAATTCTGTCCCAAATGCCTAAAGTTTGATCAAATGAATTTTAAATTATGTGTCACTGCAGCTGTTGTAGGCTTCTCATGATTTAGGTGAAGTCACTCTTCCTCTGTGTCTATGTGAAGGAAACCACTTCAAAAGATGTTTTTCTTCTGGCACAGCTAGCCAGCATTCCCACGTAGCCTCTGAGAAGCCTTTCCATTTTCAGGCAGTATCCAACAGTCCTTCCTAGACTTCCCAGTATACTCTGACATGAAGATACATGACAATTTTTCTTTCATACTTCTCCAAAAAGAGGTATTGTAATCACAGATCTTCTCTGAAGAATACATTCCTTAGGAAACAGCCTTCTTTGTGCCTCTTTCCTAGCTCATACATATTGAAATGAATACAGTATAATTGACATCACTTTCAAAGAGGGAGAGGATTCTCTGTGACCCCATGGAAACATCATGAGGTTCAACAAGGCAAAGTGCAAGGCCGTGCACCCGGCTCAGGGTCCTGTTATCAATACAGGCTAGGGAGTGAACAGATTGGAAGCAGCCCTTCCAAGAATGACTTGGGGGTCCTGGAGGATGAGAGGCTGGACATGACCTGGCCATGTGAACTTGCAGCCCAGAGGACCAATCATGTCCTGGGCTGCATCCAAAGCAATGTGGGCAGCAGGTTGAGAGATCTTTCTGACCCTCTACCCCACTCTGGTGAGACGCCACCTGCAGTGCTGCATCCGCACTGGAAAGACATGGACCTTTTGAAGTGAGTCCAGAGGAGGCCACAAAGATGAGCAGAGGACTGGAACACCTCTGCTATGAGGACAGGCGAAAAGAGTTGGGATTGTTCAGCCTGCAGAAGAGAGGGGTCTGGGGAGACCTTCTTGCAGTCTTCTGGTACTTAAAGGGGGCTTATAATAAAGACTGAGAGAGATTTTTCAGCAGGGCGGCTGCCATAGAGCAAGGAGGAATTGTTTTAAATTAAAAGACTAGATAAAATGAAGAAGTTTTTTACAATGAAGGTCACAAAACACTGGAAGAGATTGCCCAGAGAAATGGTGGATGCCCTATCTCTGGAAACATTCAGGATCAGATTAGACAGGGTTTTGAGCAACCTGAACAACTTGAAGCTGTTTCCAACCCACGCCATTCTACGTTTCTATAGACACTTTTCAAGTCAATGTATTTTAATTATTGAAATTACTTTTGCTATGCTACTGACAGCATAACTGTGAAGGGCTACAACTCTATTGTGTGTGGACTACAAAACAAAGCAATGAATATTTTTATATGCTTTTATTGTGTTTTTCTCTCTGTTGGAAACTGTTTCTTACCTTATGTCTTAGTAAGCTTTTCAAGGCAGTGCTGCTGCATTGTCTGGCAGTTGATAAGACACAGAATGCCATCACAGATTAGCAGGAGAGGCTATACAAATGACATTGAACATCACTTTGAGTATTTTTAACATTGAGTACTGTTAAAAATACAGTTTAAATAAAACAGGTTTTGTTACCATTAGGGTTCTATAAAAATATAACAATAAAATTTAGTTGCTTGGTAGTAATAGTTAATTATTATATCTTGCATGTGAGAAGAGAAAAAAGAATACAGGAAAGGCATCAACACTGGAAAATGCAATTGTGGAATTGTATTTATTGAGAGTTATTACATTTTATAATTGTGTTTTTCAGAAATCTTACAGTACTTACAATTATAATCAGTTTTCTCTTGATCCTTCTATTTTTGATGCTCTGTAGTTCCATCATTCTTTTAAGCATGTCTAATGATGCCTCTCGTTGACTGCCAGATTTGAGGTAAAATATGCTTGTTAAGTAGATTTCCTATTCACCTCCTATGTAATGCAATAGATTATTTTGGTGTGAGAGACTTTTAGCTTTCCATCTTTATAAGATCTATGGCTTCACTAATTAACAGAGATCAATGACTTCCTTCCATGTCTTTTCCTCTGGTGTGTGCTTTTTAGTCTTGGTGCCCTGACATTCACAGGTTCACAGGATATTCTGAGTTGGAAGGGACCCACAAGGATCATCTAGTCCAACTCCCAAGAGAATGCCCACCCTGGAATGAACCCACAACCCTGGAGCCATGGGCACCATGCTCCATCCATCTGAGCCTCCCAGCATCTAGACCATGTCCATGAGTTCCTCATCCAGTCTTTTCTTAAACACTCCACCACCTACCTCCCTGGGCAGACTATTCCAATGAGAGATCACTCTCTCTGTGAAAAACCGCTTCCTAACATCCAGTCTAAACCTCCCCTGGCGCAGCTCAAGGCCGTGTCCTCTTGTTCTGGTGCTGGCAGCCTGAGAGAACAGATTCACACCCACCCGATTGCAACCTCCCTTCAGGTAGCTGTAATCAGCAGTGAGGTCATCTCTGAGCCTCCTCTTCTCCAGGCTGAACAACCCCAGCTCCTGCAGTCACTCCCCGTAGGGCTTGTTCTCTAGTCCTTTCACCATCCTTGTCGCCCTTCTCTGGACCCTCTCAAGCAGCTCAACATCCTTCTTAAACTGGGGAGCCCAGAACTGGACACAGTACTCAAGGTGTGGTCTGACCAGTGCCGACTACAGGGGAAGAATAACCACCCTAGTCCTATTGGCCACACTGATACAGACCAGGATGCCATTGGCCCTCAGCAGAGTTGGGGCTTGTATAACCTCATTGTACTAGCTGGGATTCAATCCTCCCTCTTTCTCCATTTCACACTTTAATTTAATAGTCACATTAATTGTTATATTTATGTCTCATGGAGGCTTTTGACGTAGTTCAGCAGGAAGTGATGCTACATTTAACACAGTGTTTATCTGATAGTGTAGCTTGTCTAGACTCCAATATCATGTGAAATTTTCCCCTTACTGAGGGTAGTGCTACATTTCCAAAGGCAGAGTCTGACTTAAATGCTGAAGTATCAGAGCCCTTCTTTTTCTCACTACCCTCCTCTGGTCCTCATTTATGTTTTTCTTGGGTTTTTTTGAAGTACATTTGTTTATTCTGTGGCTTATAAATGAGTCATGTATTCTTAAGAATGGATGACAAACTTTTGCAAAGGCTTGATTTTAATCTAAAGTGAATCATAACACTCTGTAAGAAAGTTGCTTTAGAAGTGATGCTGCTGATTGAAAAATGACCAAAACATACATAAACATACAAAACATACTCAAAGATCTTTCACCTTAATGCCCATGTGGAACAGATACTCAAGCATACAACTCAATGAATGTGGGACTTTATGAGATCAGTTGTATGTAATGCACAAACTTACATTACAAGAAATGATGCGCTAAACAGTTCATTGCCAAGTGCTGTGCATAAATATTGGATTCAGGTCAATAATATCTGCAGCTATAATTTTAGAGGGCATGGCAAATCTGGGAGGGTAGAGGATAAGAAGAAAATTAGAGCTGATAAAAGGAAATTTTTGACTAGCGTATGAAATTCATGGTCACAAGAGACCAAAGCAAGGGTTTGCAATTAAAATTAAGGAGCCTAATTTTCAGTCAGAAAAGAGATTTACTCAGAAGTTGAAACATGTTCTTTTCCATAACACAGACAGAAGAGACTTTTTGGGCTATTTCTTTTGCCAGTTTTCCCAGAGTAGGGAAGATTTCTTTCTGCTTTCCAAAATCCTTTTGGCACAGCTTTGCAGATTTTTTCCTAGGCTTGCATTTAAATTCAGGTTTCCAGACAATGAATCTTTATCTCTCTTTCTAGAATCCGCACCCTATAAACACTAAATCTTCCACCACACTGAGAGTCAATAAGGGTATATTATTATGCATTAAAATGTAATGATATTAATGCTCTCAGAATGTCTTTGCTGGGCAATATTTAGTAACAAGCACTTGAAGAATGACATTACTCCTGTATAGTATAGACTCGTGGATTGCTGCACGGTCGTCCAGGTGAGAACTCCTTTAGAGGATCATAAATGTCCTTCTGCTGTCTGCTTTGAAATGAGCCTTTCCCTTATGCTGAAAGGAGATTGGACGTATTTCGGTAAGATATCTGGAGATACGGCAGGACCCACAGGTAGATCTTCAAAGGAATGTATCATGNTGATTCTGTGATTCTGTGATTATGAATGACAATTCCTACAAATGGCTCTATAGATTATGTTGTCATGCAGACAAGGGTTCAATAAGAGATATGGCCAAAGCTCTAAATTCTTAATGCTACAATTTGATATTTTGTGTTCTTAAGTCAACAGTTTACATATTTTTTCCATTAATAATATATATATATATATTTACAGAAATATTTATACTAGTGAAAAAATATGTACAATATATTTGGGGTTTATTGATTATTCTAGCACACTATTCCCAATGCAAGAAAATAAATTATCTTTTGTCTTCTACTTGTCATGTTTTTTGTCGAAATGTGTTGAAACATTTATTATTTCTATGTAGTAAATAATTGATACCATTACAACATAAGTTTTAAATATCTGTTCTTCCATTAAAATCCATAATTTTTCAACCCAAATTAATGTTGATAATCTACTTTTTTGTTGTGTTTTATTTAAAAGATCTCTGCATGTGTTTTCATTTCAAACTCTAAAGAACTCTAAAATAATGTGATTTGTTAAGATAGTTGAGAATATTTGGAAGTAGCTGATTTACTTTAAATGTGATTTATAAGTTTTCTTCTATTTCTTGAATCTGTACCTCTAAAGTAGCTCTCATAACATCTGGAGGAGAATTTGATGTAAGAGGTTGTTTTTTGCCTTGCCTTTGCCTTGCCTTCACCTTTCCTTCCTCCTTCTATTCATTCTTCCTTAGTGGCAAAGAAAGGGTGACGTGAGGTCCCATATACTGCTTTTTATTCTATTTGATAGAGAGTAAATACCCACGTCACAAAGACAATATTTGTGTTAAGGCAAATTAAATTACCCACATCACAAAGACAATATTTGTGTAAAGCAAATTAAATTGAGAGGAGTAAACCATTTCTCAGTGATTTCCACACTAATGGAAAACATTTGGTTGGGTCAGAGACCATATACTATCTACCATATGGCATATGTCAGGTCAATGAGGAAACCAAATATACTATGTCTCTCTAGACAGCCAATACAGCAGTCAAGAAAATGTGGAAAAGATTCAGATGCTGGCTCTTCAGAAAAGGTGGATCAGATGGTTGAAAATGTTGCATTCACTCTCTGACCGGTTGCTGGTTTCCAGAGCATGTCCCATGTGTCCCTGGAAAGAGGACAGCTGTACTTGCAAGTTCTGGAAACAAAGACAGATTGAAAAACTGACAAAGTGTAGTGATTTGACCTTGGTTGGATGCCAAGGACCCACTAAAGCCACTCTTTCACTGCCCCCTGTAAACAAACAGGGGAGGGAAAATATAACGAAGGGTTTCACAAGTTGAGGTAAGGTCCATAAAAAATCCCTTACAATCACCCATCAAGAGCAAAACAAAATCCAAGTGGGGATATTAAATAATCACTAACAAGATGAGAGCTTAAGAATGAGAAGTACAATAAATCTTAAAGACACTTTTCCTCTTACCCTCCTCCTTCCAAGTTCTACCTCCTCCTTTGTGGCAGTGCAGGAGGACAGTGAGGGTTACAGTCAGTTGTTGTTTCTGCTCCTGCTCAGAGAGAGGATTTTTCCCCTCCTTCCCATGGGGTCCTTCCCACAGGAGACAGTCTTCCACGAACTTCTCCATTGTGAGTCCATCCCATGGGCAACAGTTCTTCAGACACTGCTGCTACAAGGCTCACTTTTCCACAGGATACAGTCCCTTAGGCAAAGGCTGCTCCGGTGTGGGACCCCACAGGCCACAGGCTCTACCAGGAAAATCCTGCTTCAGTGTGGTCTCCTCTCTCCACAGGCTACAGACTCCTGCTAAGACCTTGCTCCAACATGGGCCACCCACAGGGTCACAACCTCCTTCCAGCATCCAGCTGCTCCAGTGTGGGCTCCTCCACAGGCTAAAAGTGAATCTCTGCTCCCTTGTGGTCCTCCATGGGCTGTAGGTGGATCTCTGCACCCCTGTAGTCCTCCATGGCCTGCACTGGCACAGATCATCCACTGTGGTCTTCACCACGGGCTGCAAGGAAAGCTAAGCTCTGGTGCCTGGGAGCACCTGCTCCTCCTCCTTCTGCACTGACCTTGGGGTCTGCATTGTTGTTCACATGTTCTCACTCTGCTCTTCTCTGACTCCCATCTTCATCTACCTGACTTTTTTTTCTTCCTTCTTAAATATGTTATCACAGACATGTTACTACTACTTCTTACTGGTCTGGCCTTGGCCAGCAGCAAGTCCAGCCTGGAGCCTGCTAGCATTGGCTCTGCCAGACATGGGGGAAGCTTCCAGCAGCTTCTTGAAGAAATCCTCCCCACTACTATCTACAACTCCTCCACTATTAACAAAACCTGGCCACAGAAACCCAATACATTAAGAAAATTTGAAAAGGAAGGGAAGGATTTTGCAGCACATTTAAAGAACATCACATAAACGAAGACAAGATCCTGTATGGCCACACCATTTCTGAGCCATTTATGTTCTGCCTACTCTTAAAAATACAGAACGGCCCCAGAAGTCGCAGGGAGACGGGTCTGGGTAGGTCCCGCAAGTTATGCAATCCATGAAGATACCAAATCCATGAATGTTCAGCTATCCCCACCTCCCCCCTGTAGCCACACACCCTCCACTAATTATGTCTGGAGGGTAGAACGAGAGGGCACAGCCTCAAGCTACGTCAGGGGAGGTTTAATCTTAACGTTAGGAAGCGGTTTTTCACAGAGAGAGTAATTGCATATTGGAATGGGCTGCCCAGGGAGGTGGTGGAGTCGCCATCCCTGGAAGTGTTTAAGAGAAGACTGGACGAGGAGCTTAGTGACATGGTCTAGCTGGGGGGTGTAGGGCTGGATGACCCTGGGCCCCTTCCGGCTCAGAGTGGCCTGCTAGACTGTGAGGGATCTAGGTTGGTATTAAGCTCTGGGATGTGCTCTTGGTCGCTGTACGGGTATTAGATGGTGAGTTGGACNTAGTGAGTTAGGTAGAGGCTTAGAGGTTTAAGGATTTTAATGAATTAGTGAAAATTTAGTGAATTTTTAGTGAATTTTAGAAGGATTAGTAGATTCCAAAATAATTCAAGAGGTCTGTGAGTTAAGGTTGAATATTAAGGGTGAAAAATGCTATCCTGTAGTCCTTGAAGGTAAACAAAAATAGTGCTAGCCACAACAAGGGGAAAAGAATGAGCAACATTGGAGCTAATTGGTTGAAGGACTCATGACAAAGCGCATGTCAATGACATAATGTTGAAGGGATGAATATTCATGGTGTGATTTGCATATGCATGAGACAAGGGGTTAAAGATGGGTGACAAATCTGGGCAGTGCTCTTTTGGCACCTGACAGGGCAGAGGGCACTGCTATGACTATTTCCTTGGCTCTTGGGCCAAAAAGAAACTTTTTTCTGCTTGCAAGCAGTTACCATGAGTCCTCCAGCTCATTTTCCTTAAATCACTGGGGTCTGGGATCTGGAACATAATGCGCACGTATATGCGGTCGCACAACTCTGCTGAAAATCCAACCGTAACTAATTGAATACCTGAATATGTAAACCGTGAATAGGTGGGGTTTCTCTATACATAGCAATGATGATTACACAAGAGTATTCATCAGTTTTCTAATGTTCAATGTTTATTCTCCTAACCAGAGCAGACATGAATGAGAGTTATGTCCTTTATATTAGATTTTATATTTGTGGTGTGTTTATGTCCACTGCCAGTCTTTGTTCTTCTAAACTAGGCAGTCATGATTTCCTTAGTCTTTTCTCACAGTTCATATTCTCAAGACCTCTGAATTCTTGTTGCTCACCTCAAGCCATTGCACATCAACCCCACAACCTTCCTGAATTGGTTTGCACAAAGCATAAATAAAGACATCATCAAAGCCCCATGCAAAGCAGCAGCCCTAATTTTAGCTACCCACCTGCCTAAAATCAGGTTGTCCAATTCAACTTAGTAATGAAAAGTTCACAGGTTCACAGGATATTATGAGTTGGAAGGGACCCACAAGGATCATCTAGTCCAACTCCAAAGTCAATGCCCACCCAGGGATCGAACAACACATAACATGAAATAGAAACTTCTACCACTACCCTAAGAACAAATCTTTGCTTAATGTATGTTAGTGTTGTGCCATTTTTTCAGTAAAATCATTTGGATTTATAGCAGTCAAAGCGCTTGCTCATAACTTTTTTCATCATTAATACTTAAAATAATTTGGAAAATGTAGATGGATTATCTGAACTAAATCTTAGATTAAAGAAATTTGGAAAAAGTGATCGAAATGACCAAAATCCTACCTTTTTTATATCAATGTCCTTGAAACCATTCAAAGAAATGCTGCATGTCAAAATGCCATTATGAACTCCCATTTGTGAGTTTAACACCAATATTATTTCAAATTGCCTGAGTGAAAAATGGAAATATATGTCAGTCCATGTGAAACTTTCTTTAATTTAAAACAAAAAAGTTCAAATCCAGTTTTGAAGAGTGTAGGACACCTTTTTTTTTTTTTTTTTTGTTTAAAGTTTGTTTAAAGCTTGCTTCTTGTCATAACCTAGATTAGTAATAGTCTTCTGCTGTCAGGTAAACTACAGAGGAAGTGAATCCCTTTCAAGTCTTTGCATTCTCTTCCAGTTAGTGAAATTGCAAGAAAGACAAAAGGGCAAAAATAACATTTTTTAACAATGCTCAGGAGGTTGATATCTGCTGCACTTCTGTGCATTATTACTGCAACACCAGAGCAGAACAGCTTGCAACTTCAGCTGGTGCTTGGAGATCTTGAAGAATGTACAGAGAATTGTCCAGTGAGTTCCTTATCACACAACAGCAATTTGGAAATGTTTTTGACACATGAGTACATCCAATCTGATGCCTCCAAGGTGATATTTCTATAATACCGGAATCAGGTAGCAAAACATGGTTGTTGGACCAAATGAGGTGGAATAACATAGGTCTATCAGTGTCTGGAATAATTTTTTCAATAAAACTAATTAGTACTCTGTACTTGAACTATTGTATTCATGATGTATGTGATGGGTAGGGTAGGTACACTCGGCGTGAAACAAGTTCCTTGTGGGATACAGTTCTGACTTCTTGTTGTACTAAATGATGTCATTCTACTATAGCTGGAAAAAGATATATGGTTTTACAGAGGATAAATAGTTGCCCCCCCCCCCCAAATTGGCATTTACTAGATTTTATTATTTATTACTATTTGTATTTATTATTTACCTCTGTAGCCAAGTGTTTCCTGTGTATTTTCCCAGAAAAGGCCACAGTGCTTGATCTCTGTCCTAAGGAACTTGAAAACTGATCTATAATTACTAAGAAATGGTTTAGTCTGACAATTACTAATTTTGTGCATGAGGCACTATGTGTTCCCCAAAGAGCTTCACAAAGGGAGGCAACAAAGATTGGAAAATAACTAATCCTGAACCATTAAGTATTTAATGCCTTAAGTGAAGTTTTGTGTTTTGCAAAAAGATAAAATGATTTTCCTATACATTTGGCACTTAAATCTTTTATGGATTTTTTTTCCCTGGCTGGGAGGTACCTTCCCCTTCATTTTGAAAAGTTAAGTACACTTTAATTTCTGGTGTACACACCAGAAATACACAATCTCTCTTATTTTATGCTCCAGAAAACAAAGGAAGAGAAGCAGAGAAGTGCCTGGTCCCAGACATCTCACTGTGACTCCTCAGCTAAAAAGTAATGCATCTCTGCTCTTATCCCACCACAGCAGATTAAAATCCCTAACACTGGAAGGTCTACAAAGATCACTTGAAATAACCATGGCATCCCAAACTATATTACAGAGGGGAGGGAAAGGGGAGAGAGAGAAAAAAAAGACCCACTTTTTTGGAACCAGCCTAGCCCTTTTGATGAGGTTATGGCTAAAGGAATGCAGAACCTGTAGTCACATCTCAATCTTTGTTAAGTCATCTGCTTTCAACAGGAATGTGATTAAAAACATTTAGTTTTTCAATAGAGGGAAAAATTGCATTCCAAATCTATGTTCTTACCCTTCAAAGAAATGCAGGAATATACTTAGTATGGGATAGTTAAAATTTCATAAATTATGTTTTATAACAATTGATAATTCCAGAATTTGTAGAGATTGGGTCTCATTGTCTTTCCACTGTTCAAATGCATAAATGTAAAGGGCTGCACAAAAAATGTCGTTAGGAAAGACTAAGAAAACAGCAGTTTATTTGTGTTTGAATCAGAACAAGGAAATATCATTGTGTGCAAATAAACTCTGTATTGTTTAAGTATTAAGGTCACACACTGCGTGGTTTCTCTTTTCTCTTCATGCTTATTGTTTTTGTTTTCCATTTTCAGTCCTTACATATAAATACAAATACCTATAAATTGAGCCGATGGGTGAAATGTTGTAAACAAAGATACAGGCCAGTGTAATGCAAAAGCATGAATGATACTGTAGCACAGAAAACAGACATCACAGATGGATAAGTTTTCAAGGAAGAAGTTAAAATTGACACAGGATTTCTCAATGTCAAGAGTACGTAAATATACTAGGTGTTAGTATATAAATATAACTAGATGTTACTAATATTGTAATTTGTGAAGTGGAAACACAGTATGAGGCTGAACACAAACAAGGTGAGAACTGATAACTAGAGAAACATTAAGTAAATTACAATAATTTCCTTTGTTTTATAACAGGAAGCCTGGCCAGTGAAATCATGAGCAATTTACTTATCCCCTATGTAATCTATATTGATTTATTACTTTGCTTTATTTAATCTGACAATAAATTAATGTATATCAAATAACTGGAACAGACTAGGATCTCACTTATTGCTGTTTGTCCATATAAAACTGCTGACCAAACAAATGGATGAAATTTTATCTCCATTCTATAAATAAAGAACTTGGGCATAAAAAGCTGAAATATGAGCTTCTACTGTTGACAGAGGTCCAACAGAAGCTTAAGTAGTTATATTTGACCTAATTTTGGTCTAGCAGAATTTACACTACATTTGTTATATTTACACAGCTTTTGACTACAGCGTAAACCTATCTTTTGTGATTTATGACAGAAGCTGCCCATAAAACTTTAATCATCTAAAAATCAGACATTTATTGTGAGCTTATTATCAATGAAGAGGGAACATAGTAATATCACGAGTGCTAATCAGTTCAATCTGAATCATCATAAGCTTGTACTTCAACCGAGTCACCAAACTTTTGATGCCTTAAATTAGTTGTCTAGCCTTCTCTAGGAATTGAATTTATCTTTTTGAAGTGCTTTCCTGAGCAAACTGTCTTTGTTTATGATGGCAAGGTTTTTTACACAGCAATTCTCCATATTATATATGCTTCAGGCTAAATTAAATGTGGGGCAGAGTGTTCTACTCTGCTGCTGTGGTGTGCCTTCCCTCACACATATTGTGTGTCAGGTGGACATCGTAAAGGAGCTCTTCTGCCTTTGGTTCCTGTCTTTTTCCCATTAAAATGGCCTCTGCAACTTCCAGAAAGATGGAAGGGAAACTAATTTTTGTTCTGTTAAGTGTGAGTTAGATAATGCAATGAATGTCTGCCCCTTAAGCTTTCTGGCTTCAGTACGTTGATAATACCAAATGAATTCTAAATGTACATGACTTCATTCCCAGTTCAAAGTCTTCTCAGATGTTAAGTACAAGCAAATATTTTAAGAATGCATTTTGATTTGAAATTGCATTTGTGAAATGGTAGACAATAATTTCTCAGCATATTCTGTGATTCTGTGAAATATAGTCATACCTCCATTTTTGTGGGTTTCGAGTCTCCCTGGGGTCCCACAAATTGTCTAATCCACAAACATGTATGGGTAATTAATATGCATACAGGCCATGCCCGTTGCTCCACCCCCCACCACTTCGAAGTGCTGGCGAACATTTTCTGCACCTCCCCATGGGCTCTCACAGACCAAGGGGAGCAAAGGGAACCATTTCTGAGACCTCTCTGACTGAGGAGACCGTTGGAGAATCCCTGAGCTTCTCTTCAGCCTCACTGGTGCTTTTGCTGACACTGGGCCACTGCCACCATTCATGCCTGCACCACTGCTGCGGTGGGGAAGCTCATCCTGGGGCCATGGGGGGCAGCGGGTGTCCCCAGGCTTGGGTCAGTGTGAGTCAGTGCTGCCAGTGCTCTTGGAGCTTGGGAAACCTTACCTTTGCAACACCATAACACCCTGGGACCATTTATGGGAGCTGGAGCGTCAGTGTCAGAGGTTTTTTCCCTTTAACTGCAGCAGCAGCTATGATGCATCCGCTGGTCCCGACTGAGGCAGCAGTGGCCATATGGACCCAGCAGAATGCCACCTTCCTGTGCCATGCCAGGGGAGGGCATGGGCAAACAGAAGCCTCGTCCTGGTGCGGCGGCCCTACCCCAGCACAGAGTGTTTGCCCCAGTGCCACCACGGCCAGCCCAGCCCCACTTTCGTGGGACACTTTCCCTGAGGCTATATCTATCACCAGGAGCACCAGGCACTGAGTGCACAGTCCCTGGGCACATGATGCTCTTGGCGCTTGGCTTCAGCTGCTATTGGTATCGCCTCCCCCACCTGTAGCCATAGAAACAGTAACACACAGACACACAGATGCACACACACACACACATACAGGCAGTCCCTGCTTGCAGTTTGCAGGCACTCCCTGGAAAGGTACTGGTGGGGACAAAGGGACAAATGCTTGAGAGCACAGAGGGGTGGGCGGGGCACAGGGGCAGCTGGCACTGATGCATCCCTGTGCAAGGCCCTGCGTGCCCTGGGGCATGTTGCAGTGTAAAAAAAAAATAATACTGCGTAAACCCCTTCCCTATAGGAGCAGGGGAAACACCATAACACAGGACCCCACCATCCCACGATGCCACAGTACTTATAAACGTCACGTAACATCTAGAACACTCCTAAGGGAGTTATCTGTGGCTGTACCCAGCGAGGAAAAGGTGCCGCCTACCCACCCTGTGGGGACATGCCAGTTCTGGCTCATGAGGAATGCTGGCACCGCCCCTTGACGAAGCAGAGGCACTGTACATCTGTCGACCAGGAAGCGCCACGAGTCACTGAGGCAGATTCGCAGGAAAAAATGCTCCGAGTCTATGAGGTCACAAATATGACAGCGTAAATTACCGAGGTATGACTGTACCACTACTTATACCATTGCTTTTGTCTGCAGTTCAGTTCTTACCACATGGATGTTCCTTCCCTGGCCGCTACCAAAGTGTGTCAGGCAAAGTTAGGCTCTCTACTGAATATTATGGGAGTCTAGACAACCAACAGACAAACCTGCCTGCACATGCTTAAAGTTAAATTCCAGTCTCTAGAAGTGTTCAAAGCCATATTGGATGGGGCTTTGTACAGCCTTATGTACTGCAAAGTGTCCCTGACCACGGCAGGAGGTGGGAACTAGATGATCTTTAAGGTCCCTTCCAATCCAGACCATTCTATGATTCTATGATTCAGATTCAACAAAATAAATTTCACTCTGGGACTTGATTCATATATTGAAAGCACAAACCTAGTGCCCTGGATTACTTGGAATACCAGTGATAGGTCTGGCACGTATGACACCTGGTGTCTCTTGAGGGTTCCACAGTGTGTCGGAAATGTCTGTATTGGCACATACAATACACAATATTCTGAGTGACAGGTAGAGGCCAGGAGAGGTATTTTGAACACCCACATCTGTGCGTGGGCAATCCTAGTCCTTCTACTCTGTGAGACAGGAGTGTGATTCTTCTGATGAAATATTTGTATTTACTTAAATGAAGGATGACTTATGCAACATAGAACATTGTCTTTATTGACCAGCTCTCCTAGTAAAAGGAAATCAATGGGGTCTTAAAAACTACTGTGCTGTAAATGTCCACATTTAACCAGTTTAATGTACCATATATTAGCAATTTATGCATCTTCTAGATCACAGAATCACAGAATATTCCGAGTTGGAAGGGACCCACTGTAAGAGTCAGTGAGAAGAAGAATATTGTCTCAATGTTGTATTCACACAGTATTCACAGTATAGATAAGGCTGGAAAGAACCTCAAGGTCATCCAGTCCAACCTATAGTCCAACTAACCTAGCATCTACATCTAGATTATATCGCTGAACACCTCATCTAGCCTTCCCTTAAACACCTCCAGGGGTGACTACTCAACCACCTCTGTGGGCAACACATTCCAAAAGAGGATCACTCTTTCAGTGAAAAACCTTTTCCTAACATCAAGCCTAAACTTCCCCTGATGAAGCTTAAGACTATGACCTCTCATCCTGTCCCCAGAGACCAAGGGGAAAAGACCAGCTGACAGTCCAGCTGAAGGCAGCAGAAGTTACATGTATGGTGTTCAGGTCTGCATAACATCAGCAGTATTTTGTATTGCTTTCCTTTGTGCTACTAGAACACACGTTGCTCTGGTGCGCCAGCTGTCACTTGCTGATAGTCTGATGATTTTTGCATTATAAGAAGCTAAATGCTAAGTGCCATGATTTGAAATTTGTTGTTGTATCTGTCTCTTGGACCTAACCCCACAAATAATGTAGTCCTCAAATGTGAGATTTTAAAAACTGAGGTCAATTAAGAAAGCTACATTTTAAGTGGATTTTTTGTTATTTTATTCCCAGTGAGAGACTGTTGAAATGAAGCGTATTTGCTTCCACAGAAATCTTTCCAAAGCAAAATTACAGTACTGCTCACTTTTAAATTTCACAGCAGAGAGGCACTTAAGGCTTATTGCAGTGCATTAGATTTAAAACCAATTAAATACAATGTTAAATCAGTGTAAACCACATTTCTGAATTTATCTACAACATAATGAATAACATCTGCATCTGCAAAGAAAAGATTTACACTGAGCAGCAAAACAAAATGTGTTGACAATTTGAACAGTTTTCATTCCCTTATGTCATATGTCTTCATTATTTGGTAAAGCTACTACAATCCTTCATTGTTAGAGTGGTAAAGGGGAGAAACACCCAAACCATGTTTGGGTAGAGTGTTCCTCAGTTCATTTCCTCTTCTCAACAAAGGTACATCTTATTTACCTCAGGAGTTTTTTTAATTTGAAATGTATTCAGGATTTGACAAGGATCACCATTCAAGTGTGTTGGAGGATTAAGGGCTGTCTTCTGACCTCCCATGGATATTTTCAGTACTGCCCTCTCCAGAAAAGAGACTTTCAGTAAAGCAAACCAACTCCATTTATCTTCCTAAATGACAATAGACTTAGGTGTACTGATCGATAGGAAACTCAATATGAGCCAGCAGTGTGCCCAGGGGTCTAAGAAGGCCAATGGCATCCTGGCCTGCATCAGGAACAGTGTGGTCGGTCGGTCCAGGGAGGTTGTCCTCCCCCTGTACACAGCGCTGGTCAGACCTCATCTGGAGTACTGTGTGCAGTTCTGGGCTCCCCAGTTCAAGAGGGATGTTGAGCTGCTTGAGAGGGTGCAGAGAAGGGCAACGAGGATGGTGAAGGGACTGGAGAGCAGGCCCTATGAGGAGCGACTACAGGAACTGGGATTGTTCAGCCTGGAGAAGAGGAGGCTCAGAGGTGACCTCATTGCTGTTTACAACTACCTGCGGGGAGGTTGCAGCCAGATGGGTGTAAACCTCTTCTTCCAGGCTGACGACACCAGAACGAGAGGGCACGGCCTCAAGCTACGCCAGGGGAGGTTCAGTCTTAACGTTAGGAAGCGGTTTTTCACGGAGAGAGTAATTGCGTATTGGAATGGGCTGCCCAGGGAGGTGGTGGAGTCGCCTTCCCTGGAGGTGTTTAAGAGAAGACTGGACGAGGAGCTTAGTGACATGGTCTAGCTGGGGGGTGTAGGGCTGGATGACCCTGGGTCCCTTCCGGCTCGGAGTGTCCTGCTAGACTGTGAGGGATCTAGGTTGGTGTTATGCTCTGGGATGTGCTCTCGGTCTCTGTACGGGTGTTAGGTGGTGAGTTGGACTAGATGATCCTTGTGGGTCCCTTCCAACTCATAATATTCTGTGATTCTGTGTGATTCTGTGAAGAGACCTTGGTCTGGCGTCTGAACCCTGTTGCAGAAGGAATTATTCCATGTTTATGACTGTTTTATGAGTGTCCTGACAATGGTGCAGACCGTCCTATTTATTGATAATGTACATGTCATAATACACAGCAAACCACCAAAATTTTCCACTGCTGCTGCCTTTCAGATCTCTGACAATAACATATTTCTTTGGGTAAAAGTGGAATTTTATTGCCATTTAGTTTTTAGAGTGTTATGTTGGAAAGCATAGAAGGAGAGCTGTTCTTAATGCTGAGAGGTTTTGTGAGACAGAACTGTTGCCCACAGAGAGGTTACTAGTAAAAAAATATTCATTTGACTATATCTGTATTTAAGGATTAGCCTTTTAAGTTCATAAAGCTGAGTTCCAACCTCAGAGAAGATTTTAGTTAAAAGTGTCTCTATTTATTTTCCAAATTGAGTCCTATTCCCATTGTTATGAGCTTGTAATCCTCTCATACTTTAGAAAATATGGTGTTCACTGATAATTGAGCTGCATGAAGATTGATCAAAATTGATGAGCAATTTTATTGTAAAGCTGAAGTTCTTCATTCCTGAAACTCTTACACCTGGAATAGGCTCAGACTACACAGTGGGAGTTGGTGTGATCTCGGCATGAAGTAGAAGATGTAATGTCAGTAAAAGGTTCATTTAACAATCTATTCCTCCAGAAGGGTATCCTGTACTGAAAATATATGTTTGCAGGAAAAAATGAAGCCTCAGGGGGTTTTCTGAATGTGTAGGGTAAGGAGTGGACTTGGGCAGGGATCAAAGATCAACAAACCTTTAAAGCCAAACAATGGAAACAGCAGAAGTTGAATTAAAAACAAACAAAACAAAAACAAAAACCCAAACAAAAAATCAAACAACAACACAACCAAAACAACACCTCTCCCCAAAGAATATATTTTCTACAGTGTGGTAATGATGATGTGGTAGCACTACAAGGAATGCTCTGCTCTACTTCTGAGTTATGGAATATGGGGCTTTCAAGCATAAGTCTACAATACACTGGACAGCACTGGACAGACACACCCAGTTTTTCTACAAAACCCCTTTCTGATAAGATTAGATTCTCACAGATGGAATGGCTTTGCAGCTTTCAGAGCTCAAGGTCATACTTCTGCCCCATGCCACATTGCACTACAGAGACTCCACAGCTTATTCAGTTACCCCAGCTGAGACTGTTAGGCATAGTATAACCTTCCTTCACGAGACCATTATGGACCATGACCACTCTGAATGAGGAAAGTTGAACCTAAACAATATACCTCAGTCCTGGTTCTGGTTCTTCTTGTCAAATATCCTAGGAGCTTACTAATGTTAGGGAATTCATCCTGCAGTATATGAAGAAGTTTAACTCCATCCCACCAGTGAGCAAAATGAGGCAAATAAAGTTTCATAGTAAATGTTAACAGTTTATCTGTCTAGGAAGCAACATTCTTCCACAGTCAACATAATATCTTCCACTATTGCATAATCTAATATAAATATTCTGAGTGACATGGCTGAGAGGAACAGTCGGCATTTTGGAGGCACTACAGTACGTCCCCAGTGCATCGCGACCTCGCCATTGTGACCCTGGCGATTTGCAATATAAATTTCCCGCAGAGCAGTTTCAGACATTTGCGAGGTTCCCTGACTGACGCATGCACAGTGACTCTGCTTTGCCGAGGGGCGGTGCTGGCTCTCCCTCTGGAGCGGGACTGGGACGGCCCCGCGGGGAGGTCGCACGGTTTCTGTGGCTTGCCGGGGGCTGTGGAATGGGGACAGCCAGTGTAGAAGTCAGAGCAGGGCCCTGTGCGGCATGAGGCGCCAGGTGGGCACGAGTCCTCCACCTGCCTACGCTTAATTAATCTAGGTCCCTGAGTGTCGCTCGTCCGCCTGTGTGTGCGGAGCGCCTGCAAGCTGCGAACGGGCAGTGCTTGTGTGTGTGCATCTGTGTTATTTTTCCCCAGGCTACGGGTGGGGAAGGGGAGTGCCCCAGGAACATGGAGCTGGCCACGGCATGTCAGCAGG
>WEKX01017930.1:11440-21952 GCA_013390025.1 Pitta sordida | reverse complement strand
AAAACACAACACAAAAACCAACCAACCAACCAAACAAAAAAACCCAGACAACCACATGCTAAAAATTACAATTACCTTACTTGACCTTTTCCAACTCTTCCTCATTAGCATTATCTGAAAATAAAATAGAGCATTTCAATTACCGTTTCTCTGCAACACAGAAAAGGAGGTCAACTGTCTCCAGTTGGACAATTCACATTTAAACACCACCACAACTGAAACAGCAACATGTACACTCCAGCAACAAAAACATAAGCTGGAAATAAATCCAACAAGCAGCAACCCTCTGCACATCTAGGCATATTTTTCTGGGTGGTCTGAAAGTCTTAATTCTGGAGACAACGCATTAAGTGAACTTACAAGAAAGAAAAACACAAAGAGAAGTAAAATGAACAAAATTAATGTGCCATTCCTTATACAATTCTGACTGGTACTTGAATAGTAAGGTTTTTTAATATTAAGGTACTCCAATTTTTTTGAACACTACTGTTTCGCTCACAGGTGTAGCCACAAAATAGAAATCCTGCATAAGGATCTTCTGATGACATGAATCTATTACAAAATCCTTAAGGTTAACACTTATCGTTTGTTTCACAGCAGTAAAAATAGCTCTTTAATTTGATAATCATGTACATGAGGGAGAAAACAAAGGTATAGTTTCACTCTCTAAAAATCCCTAAATCCAAGTTGCCCTGTTCCATCGCCTAAATAATCTGTAAATCCTTGGCACTGGTATACGTATATCATACTCCAACATGCTGGGTGGCAAATTGTCCACAGATCGATTCTTGACCATTAAATAAAGGAGACATACTGGTCAAGTAGACTGGGGACAATTTGTCTGCGAACAGAACTGTTCCTTAAAGCAGTTTTGTGGAAATTCAGAGAAATTAGTTTACACAACTTAATAATATTTAGCAGTCTATTAATGACATTGAGCAAGAACAAATCAAAGGCCATAAAATTACATTGAAACTCTGTCATGAAAAGCAAACATAGTTTTATTTTTTATTATCTATTGCAAAAACATTTTCTTTTTCAGATAATAGAAATAAATTTTGAAATGCAAACATTTTCCTTCCTAAGAAATTAAATTATATCATGGGGGAAAATTAAAATGGGACAAAATATGTGGGGTTTATATGTTTGAAATACATATCCAGAAATTTTTCAAAGAGACAGCTTTTGGGGAGAAGTAAAACAACAAGCTGCTGAGGAAATTTTTAAAGTTGCTGTAGACAGTTAAATCCTATGGCCTCTGGTGTATGTCAAGGATAATTGTGGCACTGTGACTTTGGAAAATATACAGAGATGATCAATGTTCTACAAAGCTGGAAAAAGCCCTTTAACTCACTTTTGCATAAGGATAAAGCAACTTGAGGCCCACAGCAGACCCTGAAGAAAATCTCTGAGTTTCTGAGTCCTGTCCAATACAGAACAGCTCCTCCCTTCCTCATGGTTTCTGAATTCTACACAGCTACAGGTCAGAGCACAAAATCAGCTTCACTAGGCTTCGAACCAGGCTGTGAGCAAGGAAGAGAATATGGTATGACAGGTGAATTGACTACGTAGGTTTAGATTAGATACTAGGAAGAAATTCTTCACCATGAGGGTCGTGAGGTACCGGGACAAGTTGCCCAGAGAAACTCTGGCTCCCCCATCCCAGCAATTGTTCAAGGGCAGTTTGGCTGCGGCCCTGAGCAACCTGATGTAGGGGTGGAGGTTGGAGGTAGATGATCTTTAAGGTCCCTTCCAAACCAAACCACTCAATGATTCTATGATTTTTTCAACTCTGAAGTGCTCAATCTGAATAGTAGCCACGGAAACATACAACCATACATATTGAGGCCATTGGCACCATTGCCAGCTACAGGATAAGCTAAAGCCATAGTAACCACTCTTAGAAACCTCTAAAATAAATATATAGCATAGGGCAGACAGGATGGATGATCTACATGGAACTTTTACATCTGAAAATATTCCATTGCCCTGAGCCTATCTCTCTTTTTTCCTATTATGATCTTATCTCTCTAGCAAATAAATAAACAAATAAACAAAGAAATAGTAATAGTGTATTGTAAGATTTAAGACAGCAAGAAAACAACATCTTAATGTTGTTAATATTATCATATGAGGCAAAAATCCTATGCATCATTTAAGGTAGGTAATTTTAGAAAAAACAATGTCTTGAACTTTAATCTCATTAAATAACAACATCCAAGGAACACTTATAGGTGTGCGGGGTTTTTTTCCCATTTCCTTTGTGTCTTAGGCAGCTGGCAGTGGTGAACAGTTGTGACCCGTCTCTGCTGCTCCCAAGGCAACAGTTCTTATTAAACTGCCAATCTGCCATTTCCTGTAGTTGAAAATTGCCTGTAAGACCCAGATGATCTAGTAAAGATCAGGGTGACATACAGGTCTGAAGAACTCAAACCCCTGTGTCAATGGATGTGGCAGTCCAGACTCCTGGCTGCAGGGAATGCCTGAGCCTGATGGCTGAACAGGAGGACAGCCTGCAAAACACCTGTATCCCATGTGAACAGGCAAATGAGCTACTCTGCATGATAGCAGAGCTGAAGGAAGAGGTGGAAAGGCAAAGGAANGCAAAGCCTTTGACACTGTTTACAGTAATAAACTTCAGAAGAAACTCTCAGAGCATGGATTGGATAAGAGAATTCTGTGTTGGATTAGGAACTGGTTGGATGGGCAAGTTCAGAGAGTGTTGGTAAACGGTGTCACATCCAGCTGGCAGCAGGTCACTAGTGGAGTCCCACAAGGATCATTGCTATGCTTGAAACCGTTTAATATCTTTATTGATGACATTGTCAGGGAAATTGTGTCCACCATTATCAATTTTGCAGATGATACCAAGCTGAGGGTAAATGTTGAACTGCTACAGGGCAGAAGGGCTCTTCAGAGGGACCTTGACAAGCTAGAGAAACGGCAGATTCGAATAATATGAGATTTAACAAGCCCAGATGTCGGGTTCTTCACTTCGCACATAAGAACCCCATGCATCACTACCGCTTGGGGGATGAGTGGCTGGAAAGTGCTGAAATGCAGAGTGATTTGGGAGTAATGATTGACAGAAAACGTAATATGAGCCAGCAGTGTACCCAGGTGGCTAAGAGGGCCGACGGCATCCTGGCCTATATCAGGAACAGTGTGCTCAGTAGGTCCAGGGAGGTTTTCATTCCCCTATACTCAGCACTGGTCAGACCACATCTTGTGTCCTGTGTCCAGTTCTGGGCTCCTTAGTTTAACAAAGATGTTGAATTACTTGAGAGGGTTCAGAGAAGGGCAACAAGAAAGGTGAAAGGACTGGAGAATAAGCCCTATAAGGAGCGACTGCAGGAGCTGGGGTTGTTCATCTTGGAGAAGAGGAGGCTCAGAGGTGACATCATTGCTGTCTACAGCTACTTAAAAGGTGGTTGTAGTCAGGTGGGTGTAAACTTCCTCTCTCAGGCTGCTGGTACCAGAACAGTAAGACATGGCCTTAAGCTGTGCCAGGGGAGGTTTTCAGACTGGATATTAGGAAGAGCTTTTTTCACAGAGAGAGTGATTCCTCATTGGAATGGTCTGCCCAGAGAGCTGGTGGAGTTGCCCTCCCTGGAGGTGTTTCAGAAAAGACTGGATGAGGAACTCCGTGACATGGTCTAGATGATGGGAGGCTCGGATGGATGGAGCATGGTGCCCATGGTTCCACAGTTGTGTGTTTGATCCCTCGGTGGGCATTCGCTTGGGAGTTGGACTAGATGATCCTTGTGGGTCCCTTCCAACTTGGAATAACCTGTGAACTTATAGTCACTTCAAGTTCTCCAGTGGTGAAATCTGTTCACTGAATGCTGATGGAAAAAGCAACAGAAAACTCACAGGTACTGTGACTACCGGACCAAACACAATCTGCAGAAAGTCCATACACTTGCACGCAATTACAAAGAGCATACCATCCTGAATAGCACTATATGTATCCAAATAGAAATACTAATAGAATACTGTCAGAATTAAAGAAACAAAACAAGCTTTATTGAAGCAGGTCCAAGGAAAAGAGTGAGTACATAATTGCCAGTTCTAACTTCTTTTAAACTGGTCATCCAAACGAGAAATTAATGAAAAATACACAAAATACATAATAAACACATCATTTTTCATAAATAGGGTTAAAATTAATAAATTTTTAGAGTTAACTGGTTTTAACATTTTTATATATACATACTTTCCCATACTTATTTCTTCTAGATCTTTTTAGTTTACACTAGTTACGTAAGCTATCTGCCCTCTCAAATCAATACCATTAAAATGCTGTATTAAGGTAAAGGACAAGTACAGTTAACAGCACAGAGCAACAGAGCAAATGCAAACGAATTATCAGAACTAGCGTTATTTCAGCTTAACTGTGTTAGGCTGGAAGTGGATTACACTTTTCATGATCAGTAAAAACTTTCCAATTTCATAGTCTTATAAGAATAATTCATTAATCAATTTTGATTCACAATTTTTGATAGTTCAAAAATCAAAACAAATCAGATTGCCTTAATTTGTAAAAAATCAATAGAATCAAACTTCTAATAACTTTAGAAAGGCTGTGTTTCTATTCATGCACATAATTTGAGTGAGACATTACAAGATTTTTTCTTTAAATGTTCACATTTATATGTCTTTAAAACAAGTACCAGGTAGCAAAAGGTAAAGATACTTAGAGACAAGATTTTGGCAGAAATTTTGATTTCTTCATCCACCCATACTCCTACATTAATATTCAATACCTGCTACTTATTTCTGCATTTTCTTTACATAAAACCTACCACAAAATCCAATAATGAGTTCTTATTTACAAAACTAGTATACTAGCTTTCCTTTAATTGAGACTATGTCTACTATTCTTCTACCAGGAAAACACAATCATAAACTACTTAAGCACTGTGTTTCACAGTCCATCAGGACTCAAAAATATGATACATGAACATATGTATATATGTATTCTTAATTGATATCTGAATCAAAAAATGTAATGTTTTGATCTGAGAAAATGGAACCTTCCATTTGTAACTCTCAAGATCATCTCATCACACAGAAAATCTGAATTTTATCAGATCTGTTTTTAGAAAGATATGGACCAATTATCTCCCACACCTCTTTTCACACCTCAAGGCCTCACCCAAAACAAAATAATCCATTACTTCTACAAACTGACCACTTATTTTTTAAGTCCTTTGCAAAAATACTTCTCTCACAGACAGGTAGCAATATACAACAACGCCCTTGATTTTGTGCCCCTTAACATCAAACTTCCTCTTGGACTTTCTTATCTTCCAGCACCATCAATATTTCTTAGCCAGTGTGATAGGATGCATTTTTCTGTAATATACAGCTCCATTATTTTGAAATGTCAATATAGCACTTTGCTACAGGACCTGTTCTCCTGCCACAAAAACATATCCCCCTGTCCTGGTTTAGGTTTTTTTCTGCTCTGGCAGCGAGGGTGTTAACAGCTCAGCTCTTGCCTGGGCCCTGTCGCTGCCAAGGTCATGAACAGNGGATCTGGTCAGAAATACCAGCTTGCCTGGTTTACCCCTACCCTATGTTCCCCCTTTGTCTCCTGGTGAAAAAAGGGAATATGACATCTGATGTAAGAGAAGGAAGGGTGGGGGGAAAAGGTTGCCTTTTAAATGATGCTTCCTTCGCAGTTCTGATCTTGTTAGTTAGTAAATAAATCCTTTATATTCTTTACTTGCAGTTTGCCTTGCTTTTTTACCTGTGACCCGTTTTATTTTCCAGTTTTATTTTCCAGTTTTTCTCCTCCGGTTGTGGTGAATCTCTGGCATCCAGCCAGGGTCAAACCACGAGACCCCCCCAAAATTTTTCCTTTATGTGCACATCAGTGTATAACATCTAAACCAGCCTCACTGCAGTTAAGGCAGTGAAAGGATCTCTTTGGAAAGTATAATGCTCACACAAGTTACCACATGATGTATCAATATGAGCAAGTCATGTTTAAGAGAGCTTGATTTGAAATATGGCTAAAGTTCTGCTCAAAACATAGGATTAATATGTAATGTGGCTTCTATGGCTACAATGCGAAAGCTAACACTTCTTCCGTTGAAACTTTGTTTTTTTAATTTCCTCAGTGGTTTTTATAAACACTTTAATTTTAAATATATGGAATTATAGTACTTTAATTTAAGTACTTGCAGTTAATTTCTGAAATCTTCACTCTGTGATTTAACCATTTTACTCCATTTATGTGTGACAACATGTAAATGGTGTAAGTGGTACCTTAATTACTTAATGACTTTCAACTCTTAGTTGCAATGAATTTAGGAAGCATCAAAAAACCAAGATTTAAGTAAATTTGAAATTACTTGAAGAGACCTGAGTGTGTCTTCTATGCAGTAGTCATTAAAGCATATTTCAAGGTGTTCACAGGTTTTCATCTACACATTTCAATTGTACTTGAATTATTACTTATTTAGAAATATCCAAGTAGATGAGGAGCAGCAATCATGTAAACAGCATGCTATACATACTGGGAATGTAAGAGTTGCTTTAATTGGTACTTTATATGGTGCAAATTTCAAGAATGGAGAAGAATTAGTCTTGATCTTCTAACATAACATTTTAAGATTTATTGATCACAAACATATACATGTAAACAAAAATTATTCTCCTTAACCTTTCAAAAATAACCAAAGATAACAGTTTAATTGGAGTGATACACTTTGCAATACGTATACTCCTTAGAGAGTAAACAAAATCCAGTAAATAAGTACATGTAGTAATTCATAATTGACTAAAAGATAATTCAATCTTGAATCATGAACCCCCTAACACATTCATATACAACAATTCAATATTAATTTTGTAGGTCATCTTCCCCACATTTGTGACATGATTTTACCGCAACTTTGCCAGAACTGCTGTGAGATCCATATCATGGGAAGACGTGTTTCTAATAATAAATATTAAGTTTCAGATTAGGAATCAGATTCTTAATTAGAATCTTGGACATTTTCAAATTAAGTCCCATGTGACAGTTTGAATGGGAAGAAAATTTGCTCACTTGAGCCAAACTAGAAAAAGCTAATAATGAAACGTGCAATAGCACAAACCAGTTCTTCCTTCTTACAACCAGTCAGTTAAATATTAATAAAGTTGCTACCCAGAAAGTCTACGGTGCTCCCAATACCTTTGACATTCAGTTGCTAAATCAACAACACCCACATGAAGGACATATTGCATGGTACTGTCTTAATGTCACTTTCTCACTTTTGTAATTTTCTTGAGCACTCTCTGCGTAACGGCCAACAATACGGAGAAGCAGAGCAGCTATCCTATCTGTAGAATGAAAAAAGGAAACTAAGGCCCATATATTGGTGTCCCACATAAAAACACAGCACTTCTGTGCTGCATGATTTGGGATTATGACAGGATAGGGCCAAAGCCACTTGGAAAATCAGCCAATTACCAGCTCACCCAGAAATGCTGCTCCTACCCAAATGCAAAAAAAAAAAAAAAAATTAAGTGACAAACACTCTCATGGTGCAAATTTGTGTGACAGAATTCTGAGTTGTCTGGATGTTGAGGTTTAGATTTTCGTGTTGAATTTTTTTCCATGTCACCATGTGTTTTTGAAGGAAGGTGTAGATAGGGGCATGGTGCCCACCAATAGTAGCACGCACCAACTGCCTGACTCATGGCATCTCCCAAGCCCACACTTTTGCTGCTGGCCAGCTGGAGCATGGCACTTTCACTGCCTGATGCCCCTCATACCCATCTTACGTGATTCCTGTACTTACCAAATACCAAACATCTAGTTCCAATAAATGGCTTACTAGGCAATTCATTATTACCTGAGAGAAAAGTGGAAAAAGAACACTATTGCAACTTGCTGATACTCCTCACGTATGCAACTGGATAATGCCTTACATTGCAGCATATAGAAACATATACATGCTTATAAAAACCATGTAGTTGACCGTATTCATGGAAAATTTCATCACATTAAGCTTTTTTTCTTGGCCTCTGTTGCAATCTGCTTCTGAAGCAGGGCAACAAGGCTTATCATCCTTAGGGGTAGATTAAAGCAAAATGTCATGAAATAAACGATATAACAGTATTTTTTACTAAAACAACTGCCTAAAATCATAACTGAAAAAAAAAAAGCTAAAGGATGGGAAAAGTGGTCTATAGCTGTTCTGAAGTGTATAATCACCTTAAGAGAGGAAAACTGGAAAGTGAAAAACAGCAAAGAAGATAGAAGAAGAGAGAGAAAGATATCGCCACCTGCGGCTCCAGCAATGCATGAGTGATTATTGCCCATGGTTACAATACCCAGTCCTAGTCCACCAGAGGTGGGGGCCTGCATATGCATTGAAAATTGGGGATTTATAACCCTGGTTCCTCCAGTACATGTCCCAGTATCTTCTCCTGGATGAGTTCTGGGCTTGTGCAGTCTTCTTTCTGGAAGATTCTGGAATTCTGGTGGTGCTGCAGGTTGGGATGAGGTTCACTGTGTGTATTTCTGTGTCTGAATGCCTGGGAAATAACTTTATTATTTCCAAATAGAGTTTCTGAGTAAACTTTATGAGCGTTGTGCCTGCACAGTGGTGGCTGGTTGTATGGGAAAGAGATCAGCATTAAAAAAACCGTACTCTGCCTCAGCAGGATCTATTTCTTAAGAGTCTTCTCTAGTCTGAAAACAGCTTGTTTAAGGCAAAAATTTAGCTGCATGGTCCAAGTGGTTCCCTACTGCCTCTATGCAGCCAAAGGATTTTACATTATTTTGCAACCTCTGAATGAAATACCTCTTCTATTTCTGCCAGAGTTCTACTATTGCTCAAGTCAAAAGCCAGCATACAAAAAGCTAATAAAATACACACATCTATCATAGAGTTCACAGGTTCACAGGGTATTCCAAGTTGGAAGGGACCCATAGTTTGTCACAACTTGGACAATCTAGAAAACTGGAAACTATTTTCACTCACAACTAAGCAGCTTAGAAAACTAAGACTGATGAAGAAACTACAATAAACCTAGAAAATCACACAATTTTGTAATTGAAATGTAAACAAGAAATTGAAAAACATCAAATAATACTTAATATTACATGCCAAAAAGAAGAAACACTACCTTTTTTCAACTTACTTAATTTTCAGCATGCAATAGGATTCAAATATTCTTAACCAGAGACAGCAGCCTTAGGTCCAAAATTCTTCCCAAGTGGTTTACTGATGTTTCTCCATATTAATCAGCACCATTCAACTGTAACTCACTTTATCTGAAACTGCTAAGCATTTTTGCTCCATCTAGATCTCCTCAGGCAGGATCCAACTCAGAAAAAGTATGCTGTATTATATCAGAAACACTGCCCACTGTTATTTTAAGAATTAGAAAAATCAAATTAATCTCAGAATTCGAGATTAAAACTGCTCGTTTACTCTTGTTTTCTAAGGTACTCAACCACAGAACAATCACAGGAGTGACTATACTTATGAAAACATTTAAAATTACCGGTTCTCGCTGTTCTCCTGGAGCCAACAGAATTGATAAGAATATACTTCCCAGATCATGGTCAGGAAAATGAGGATCCTTCAGACTCAAGGTAACATCTGTTTGCCTAGAGGACAAAAGGATACACATTTATATTGATTCTAGGCTCTTAGGTGACGAAATTTCTGAATCATGAGAATGGAAGGGATCTGCATTTACAAGAAACTAGTTCAAAATAGCGTAAAAAATTTGCCCTAATCCTACTCTCAAACATTTCTATCTAAATGTCTATAAAAATACAAAATACTTTTTAAGTACTTATATGTATAGAAGTAATTAAATCAGAACTGTAGCAATAATGGATTAAAAAACATCAAAAATACAAGCAGTAGGTGGCTATGCTGTGAATGAAGATAGCATAAAGATTTAAACTAACCTTTCCATAGACACAATCAAAATGTGTGCAATTAATTAATATATTAACATTCATAATACAGTAAATGGTTTCCCTTAGCTAGTTTTATGCTGTATAGATTTATATATAAACTTTGAGACTAGTTCAATTGGTTAGAGCAAGGTGTTTACAAAACCAAGGTTGTGTATCTGATCCCTGTATGGGCCATACACTGAAGAGCTGGACTCAGTGAACCCTGTGCATCCCTTCCAACTCAGAATATTCCATGATTTAATTATCTTCTAGCATGATGTTCTATCGGCAATTCCACAAACATGTTATTACCAGATAATCCTTTAGAAATGTCGCTTAATGGCAAGGGGATCCAGGAAGGCTGAACATATTTTAAGAATGAATTCATGAAGGCACAGGAGCAGGCGGTCCCAATGTGCTGAAAGACAAGTCAGAGGGCTAGAAGACCGGCCTGGATGAGCAATGAGCTCCGGAAGGAACTAGGGGGAAAAAATGAGAATGTATGGCCTTTGGAAAAAAGGGGAAGTAAGTCAGGATGTCTTTAAGGAAGTTGTCATGTCATGCAGGAGAAAAATTAGAGAGGCAAAACCCAGACT
>WEKX01017928.1:226-22472 GCA_013390025.1 Pitta sordida | reverse complement strand
TCTCCTGGCTCGGAGTGGCCTGTGCGCCTCTGAAGGATTTAGGTTTATGTTTACCACTCTGGGATGTGGGTTCGGTCTCTGTACGGGTGTTACATGGTGAGTTGGACTAGATGATCCTTGTGAGTCCCTTCCAACTCATAGTGTTCTGTGATTCTGTGATTCTGTGATTCTGTGATTCTGTGAAATAGAGCTAATGCCTTCTGTGAGTTCCCTGGTTGCTATCAGCCAATCTTGGTATAGTTTAAACCCTTTGCTGGACGTTTTCCAGCAACAAAAATATATTACAGCTTGAGCAATTCTGCTTCTGCTTTTTTGCCTATTTGTAAATTGACAGTTTTTTGCTTACTTGTAGTTGGTTGATAGTTTGGCTGTTGTAAGTAATGCTTACTCTGAGTCAAAGGCTTGTCGGTGTCTTGTGCTCTAACACTGAGTAGCTGCAAAAACGCTGGGACAGAGTATGGCCAGGACAGGTGACCTGAACTGAACAAAAGGACATTCCATACCATAGAACAATGTGTCTAGTATATAGGCTGGAGGAGTCACCTGGAGGGGAGTTCCTTGCTGCTCTGGAATGGGCTGGGTTTTGGTCAGCAGGTAGTGTGCAATTGTATTGTACATCACTTGCTTCATTCTGGGTTCTGTTACTCTCTCGCATAACTATCACTACCATCATCTTCATCCTCATCATATTTAGTATTTTTATTATAATATTTTGTTTCAGTTATTAGGTTGTTCTTATCTCAACACGCAAGGTTTAACTTTTTTATTCTCTTACCCACTGAGGGGGCAGGTGGGAGGAGTGAGCAAATGGTACTTAGTCACTGTCTGAGATTAAGTCATGACACAGTGAAGCATTTGTAAGGCTGATTGGAGCAGAATATTTGCTTCATATATTTTGCAGAATAGAAAGCTTTTCATACATCCAAATATGACCTTTATCTTTTTGGAACAGCATAAAGTTATAACTCATGTTCTTAATGTGATCCACATTAAGTTCCACATCTATAATTTCTAGATTCTGTGCTGCAAAAATAAAACTAGCTAGCAGGCGCAGTATGTTTTGCATTGCTTTCATTCTATTGCGCTCCACTGTGTAATTTAAATAATGTAAAAGATTTCAAGTGTATTTATAACCAAACCTGTAAATTCATGAAATAAGGAAATCAAGTTTACCTGATATAGTTCATTGTCCAAAAAAGCATCTTGATTTTTGTTGTTCAATTCTTCATGAGCTGAATATTTTAGCATGTCACCTATTTGTTTGACTTCTGACTTTGGTGCAGTGTTGGTACATATCCAGTCATCTCAAATTTCCTAATATATTTCAAGATATATTGAAAAAGACCGTCAACATACTAAGTGCTCAGGTAAATTTTTCAGAATTCTTACATGTAACTTTAAGGTGCCTTTCAAATAATTTTCAACATCTGCCTTGGTTACTAATGGACTGGAAAGTATTACTTTATCTCATTTAATACAAACATGAGATAGAAGTGTTTCCATTCAAATTGACCACTGCATAAAGCCAGGAAAAAATGTACATTAAATGTTGGTTAAAATTCGTAACGTTATTGACATGTGAGATCACTTCTGAAGAAATAGTACAGTATTTATTGAGAATTGGAAAGAATTGCATCTTGCCAAGAAAAATTAGTTATGTAAAAATAGGATGAGGAGTAACTGGCTGTTTACCAGTTCTCCATGAAAAGATCTCATGTGTGTTGTGGTTGATAAACTGACAATTAGTCAACAATTTTGTGCTATGGCAATATAGGCAGACATGGTTTTGACCTATATATAAAACAATTTAGTCTCAAGGACACATAAAGTCCTGCTCTAGCCATGTACTGAGAAATGCTATGAAAGATCCTATAGCCCACACTTTAAGAAAGACATTACAAAACTGGTGTGATCTAGGAGACTCACAGAAGTCTCAAATATAAAGTATTTCCAAAAAATTCCAGAAAAGTACGGTTAAGAGAATACCAAATGGGAAAAGAATGGCAATTTACAAATATATAAAGAAATGTTGCAGCAAACAAGGGAAAATCAGTTTCACACAGCTGTGTTGACTCTGACAAGACATAACCTGTGAAAACTGCACCAAGAAGGAGTTGAGTTTGACATTGGGTAATAGTCTCTTGAGGTAAGTGCTGTGAAGATTTGTGTTCTCTATCATGAGACACATATCAGGCATTAATTCCAGGGTATTGTGCAACCTGTTGGTAATGTGTCTAGAAGACTGTGTGAAGTGGACTGAAGACTACAAGTCTAAACCTTTGGCCCTTTGGCATTGTGAATTTTTGTATAATCTTGTAGCCATCTCTAGANTGAGGAGGGGAGTGATAGAGCAGCTTGGAGGGCACCTTGCATCCAGACAAGGTTAACCCACCACAAAGCTCTAGGGCCTGATTTGGGTAGGAGTAGTGTTCATTGACTGTAGAGGATGGGAAGAGTTAAATCTGATGTAGAATCATCAGTTATGACCTTTTATAACTCTGTCTACATCTTCCCAGACACTGTTTTAAAAGTACCAAACTGGAATGATGCAAAACAGAGTTAGGCATTTTGGATCCATGTTTTGTTAAATCCTTAGGTCTGTGCCAGTAGAGGTCCCTTACCAGGTCAATACTGATTGTAGGTGAGTATTTTTCCTAGATGGTTGTTTTTCCTTTTCACTTAGCCAGGTAGACATATTGTGGCCACACTGGATCAACGTTTGGTTGCAAAATGTTGTTTTAAGCTATATTTACATGTAAATGTTCCATAGAAACAGAGAGACCTGATTGTCTAAGTGCTGTCCTTCCAACTGTAATCCCCATATTGTACTTTTTGACCTCACATTAATATCCTCAAAAACTTTGTAAAAATCATGTTACATCACTAAGTTTTCTTTCTCTGCTGCAAATTGGAAATTTAACATTTTTAGACTATGGTTAATGTAGAATGAATATAGATGACAGAATTATTACTCAATGCTACCATTTGCATGCTGTTATTACTCAGAGCACCTCTGAAACCAGTGGTTTCTTTCTGAAGGCTTAAGGGGAGAAAAAGTAATGCTTGAGATGCCTCCATGGCTACTGAATTGAAACGCACTATGCCCATTTCAAAAGAAACAGAAAAAATAAATACTTTGCTGATGGGTTGTTCTAGAATTCTTGTGTTTTGTCTTATGCAAATCTTTGTAGAGAGAATGTCTAGCTAACAGCAGGATACAAGACATATTATTAATGAAAGTTAAGTTTTTGGTAAACATTTTCTTGAATGCTGGGTGAAGTAAACATCACTAGACTGGAACTGTACATGTGATTTTTATCCTCAGACATTGGAAGGATTAATTTTCCTATTATACCATTTGGATTGTGAAGTGTTTTATTTGGTTATGGATATAAATAGCAAAAAGAATGTAAAAAATCCAAACATGGTAGACATATGTGCGGGTATATCTGTATATGTGCGGGTATCCCATATGTGTGCATAGCTTGCAGTTAGTGGTAATGAAGGGAAAGAAAGGGAAGGATAAAAGGAGGAAGCAAAGGGAGAAAGGAAAGGAAAAAAACGAAAGGAGCAAAACTGAGAACTTACCTACAGTGGAAAAAAGAAAATTTCAACTGATCTCTGTTTTGGCCTTGACTGTATCGCCTAGGAAATATTTAACAAGTGTTCATCAGAAGAGAAAGCTTAGAACTGAATCTCAGGGGGTTTATTGAAAATAACCACTCAAATAAACAAGAGCTGCCTAACATCTTTCATTGTAAGGCATGCTTTAAGTATTTTTATGTGGTTTTTGTTTGGTGGGTTGGTTTGGGTTTTTTTGTTTGGGTTGTTGTTGTGGTTTTTTTGATTGGTTGTTTGGGTTATTTTTTCACCAAGCATTAATTTCTGGGCTTGAAAGTACCTTTCTAGTTTGTGTTTGGTGTAAGGGGCCTGATCCCAATCCTTCTCCATCTCCTANAAGGTTTGGGAAGGGAAGGTTTTGGAAGGTAAGACAAGGCAAGGCAAGGGGAAGGAGGGGAGGGGGGCAGGGGAAGGGGAAGGAAAAGGAGAAAAGACCCCACAAGATAAAGCAAAAAACCCCACCACACACACACAAAAACCTCCAAACCAGAAAAATACGCACATATGACACATATGACAAACATATCCATGAGTTTCTTTCCCCATCAGAGACAACTAAAGGCGGAGAGAATTAATGAGATAGTAGGAAGAAATTCTGTCCTGTGAGTGTGGTGAAGCAGTGGAACAGATTGCCTGGAGAAGTTGTGGATGCTGCATCCTTGGAAGTGTTCAAGATTGAGCACTCCTGAGGGCTAGAAGAACCTGGTCTTGTGGAAGGTGTATCTGCCCATGGCAGGGTAATTGGAACTAAATGATCTTTAAGGTCTCTTCCAATGCAGGCCATTCTAGTATTTTGTTTTGTGACAACCTTTTTGTTTAATGTGTTTATGGAGAAGGATCACTGTTACACCACTGTTACAAGAGAAGTGTAGTGGAATGTTATAATCTGGTCAGGCTGAGAGGACTTTAACAGTGTAAAACCCATCTGCTCTGAGTATACGTCCACCACTGATTCAGCCTCAAATGGTTGTTAAATCCATTGTTTTCCTGCATGTTGTTTTAAAGTAAATGATTATTGGTTTTGTTTTGCTATTAAATGTTTTGCTGTAAAGCTCAGGAGCTCAGAACACCAGATATTGGGTAGATAAGAATGCCTGCAATTTTTTGTCAAATTTAGCCTTCCATAGTTTCAAGATGTAGTTGAAAGAGATTGTCCTTAGAATTCAAGATGTGACAGTAACAGAATGAAGCTTCCTTTACCACATCGACTTATTTTACATCTCTCATGCTTAGAAGGGAACAAAGTATGTCAGTCCTTTCATTTTTTAACAACTGTTATTTCCTTAGCGATGTTGCTTTTTATTTTCCTTTTTTAATGATTATTATGTAATTTTGCTAACAAATAGTTCCAGTATATATCTTGTCAGCTATTTCCTGGTTTTGCTNTACTGTAGAAACAGAAATTTCTGTGGTGTGAATGTGATTGTAATGTCCTCAGAAACTAGTGACTACCATCTCCCACATTAAGCTTAGCATACCCTTTCTGTATGGTTTTCTTCATATCGCTTCATACAAACAATAACAAGGGAAGGGAAGGTTTGGGAAGGGAAGGTTTTGGAAGTTTGAAAAGGGAAGGTTTGGGAAGGGAAGGTNTTGGTTTTGTTTTGCTATTAAATGTTTTGCTGTAAAGCTCAGGAGCTCAGAACACCAGATATTGGGTAGATAAGAATGCCTGCAATTTTTTGTCAAATTTAGCCTTCCATAGTTTCAAGATGTAGTTGAAAGAGATTGTCCTTAGAATTCAAGATGTGACAGTAACAGAATGAAGCTTCCTTTACCACATCGACTTATTTTACATCTCTCATGCTTAGAAGGGAACAAAGTATGTCAGTCCTTTCATTTTTTAACAACTGTTATTTCCTTAGCGATGTTGCTTTTTATTTTCCTTTTTTAATGATTATTATGTAATTTTGCTAACAAATAGTTCCAGTATATATCTTGTCAGCTATTTCCTGGTTTTGCTTTAAAAGTACAGTCGGCCCTCTTGCACTTCGCGCCCCCCATATTGTGGTTTCAGATCTTAGCAGCATGATTTTTTAGTGATGAAGGAGACTCCTTTCACAACTGCGCATGCATGACCTGCCACCATGGCGGTGTGGGCAGCGTGGGCAGTGAGGGCTGCGGCATAGGCAGTGTGCTCTGCTTCGCTGCCCACCCCAGGCTCTGCCACTTCCCCACCCACCCCAGGCACAGCCAGGGTTCCACTGATACGCCACCCCCCCAGCACGGTTGCATCTTTTCCAAAGTGAAGATGTTACTACAGTAATACTACAGTAATCCCTCGAATGTCACCGGGGATCAGCTCCAGAAAGATGCTGTGATAGTGAAGTCTGTGAAGTAGCAGTAAAAACATTAAAGATGGTAAAGACACAGGAAAAACCCCTGCGATATATTGAAACTGTGAATGGTGAACTGAGAAGTAGCGAGGGATTACTGTATCTGTTAATTTCTATGTCTATATTTGTTGTATGCGAAGGTATCAATTTAGGTTAAAGGGAGTGTCATCAATAAGGAAAACAATCTCGTATATTAAAGCTGTTTCTCATTCCAGTCTTGGGAAAAAATACATAAACTAAACGTCTTATTGATTTATACTGGGCAGAAAAATAACTGATTAGATTTTTTTTTTTCTAGTTCTAAAATTGTTACTCTTTATATACTAGTATGGAGTTATACCTTGGAGAAGACACATACTAAAGGCAATTATTTCTTAGTTTACTTTTAGTCTCTTTCATTGAACAGACCTTCCATAGATACAGACGTACATAGGGCTTTTGACAATGCGTTTTATGTTCTACTCTGTTAGAAACATTTGAGATGGAAGTAAAGTACTATTTGTAGTGGAAAAAGTGACACCATGACGGGAATAGGAGATTGGGAGGATACAAGGGGCAGTCTTGAATATAATAAATGGGTTTAGATAAGAGTAGTGAAAGAGAAAAAATTGGAAATACATTACTTGCAAGATTAACAGAGAAATTTGTATTCAAACCAAAATTAGGGATCAGTGGTCAGAACAAAGTGGTCAACATAGGACCAAAGACGGACAGAAGTTAGATAACAATAGTTAAGAAGGGCAAGAGGGGTGTCAACTTGGGACAAAAGCCAGCAGTTGTCTTTTTAATGCTAAAAGAGGTCTAAGCTGGGACCAAAAATTCTCAAACAAGGAAAAAATACAATTTGATTATATAAAGTGCTACTAGTAGGAAGTCACTGAGTCTTTGTAATATAATGAGAGTCTCTGAAGAAGTTATTAGTGTTTGATTTTACTTGTCCCCATTGTAGAAGGTAGTACAGTTATACCTCCTCCATTACGAGGAAAGGGACNGAGTAACGGGACAGCAAGACTCCTGGCCCGCCCCGTTGGGCCGGGCCAGCGCCGCCCCATGGGGAGCTCCGCCACCGCCACTTGGTGGAGCAGAGGCACTAGGCATGCATGAGCGGGATAAATTCGCAAATGGTGAAATCAAAACTGCGATAAATTCACATCGCAAATGCACAAGGTCGTGAAGGAGAAGTCGCGATACAGAGAGGATTCACTGTATTTCAATGGGTAGGGGTTTTTTTGCTTGGTTGTTTTTTATGCTATTACTCAGAATCAAAATAAAAACCTTACAATTACTCACGTGAGGAAGAAATACAAAAATATTTTCATTATACACCATGGCTCCATCCTTTAAGGATTAAAGAGTTACTTTGCAAAACCTAGGATTTATTAAAAAAAGAAAAACTTGCTTGAAGACTATACTTCAAGCAATAGTGCTTTTCTCCAAACTATTTGAGGTTTTTAGTGATGTAGTTCATTCCAGTCTTTCTAGGCCTTTTTCTGTAGAGTAGTTGTGTTCTGAAACAGCAAATTAGTTGATATTTTGGGATATTTTTCTTATATTCCCAGCCAATGCCAGGAATACAAAACACACAGTAGTTCTGTGTGACAAATACATCATGGTAATGGAACAATAGATGGATACTTAGTGTCAAGTATAATAAATTATTTCAATTGGTCCCTATAATGATATCCCATATGATTTTTCATCATAAAAGATACCAGTCAACATATATCATCACACTACTGTATGTGAATAAAACTTAGAGAAAGAGGTGGTTTTCATTAACTTACTCACCATTACTTCAATCAAAAAATCCAAAATAAGCTTTAAAGGTTAATATGGCTTTGTGGGTTTTTTTCTTTACATAACTTTCCAGTCCATATTTTAGAGCAAGTACCTTGGCATAGCAGTAAAAGTGATCCAATTCTATGGGTTCTCATTTTTATGCAGAATTCTTAACTAAATATAAAGGAGTGTTCAGAGAAAACTTTCAAGATGTTCAGGTAGCTTTTAAGAATATATGAACTTTGAAATACTAAAATGTATCAAGTTGAAAAAATACAGATTTCAGAGCATAAATATGATTTGTAGTGGACTATTCTTGTGCTAAGACTCTTGGCTTTAGTGTAACCATTAAAAGCAGCATAGCTTATGGTAATGTGGTTTCATATCTTAATGCTAATTGAGACAACTCAAGAATGCATTTGGGGAAGAAAAATAACTTTCACACCAAAGAAATATTAAAAATTAGAAGAATCAAGTGGATCAGATGCTGTGTCCAGTATCAACTGCATTGGCAACAAGTCGAGGGAGGTGATTCTTCCCCTCTTTCAGCACTCGTGTGCTCACACCTGGAATGCTGGGTTCGATTCAGAGCCATACACAGACTGCACAAAGTCCAGTAAAGGCCGCCAAGATGATTAAGGGACTGAAGCATCTCATCAAAGAAAGGAGCAAACACCCCATGCATCGCTATTGACAGGTNCGATGAGGAGCTCAGTGACATGGTCTAATTGGTGGGAGGCTTGGATGGATGGAGAGTGGTGCCCGTGGTTCCATGCTTGTGGGTCTGATCCCTGGGTAGGCGTTCACTTGGGAGTTGGACTAGATGATCCTGTGGGTCCCTTCCAACTCAGAATAACCTGTGAACCTGTGATCCTTTAATCACAATACAGAGTTCCTCCTTTCATTGTTGCTTACTTACTCAGTGGTGCTATCAGATGTTATCTCTGCCTAGTGTCTGACGGAGTCTGTACCTTCTGCAAAGAGTTGTAGAAAGTATCTAGATTCTACCAGAAATGATTTTGGGATTCACTGAGTGTGCATGACTGATGCCCTGGAAGAGATAACAAGGAATGCAATCTTGAATTGCTGGGCAGGGTATACAAGTCCACCTAAGCAAACCCAGGAGGTACCAGGTATATCAGAGAAACATGTACCTGGGTTTTTCTCAGTTATATATTACACCAGCACTAACTCCAGGCTTACTTAGTAGACCTGACCTGAGAAACAGAAGCGTTGTGTAAATTACACCCTCTTAATAGGAATGGCAGTGACCACATACTCTATAGATGTGCTGAATCCCATGCTGTCCCTTGGGCTGCTCTGTTGTGTGTAATCTCTAGAACAAGTCAATGCCTATAAAGCTCATACTAGTCTCCAGGGAGTGCACAGAAAACCCTCATCTCTCTTATCCTTGAGAGCTCTCTTTAACTATCATCTCCATGTTACTCAAATCATCATCATGTGTGTGTAATTTGACTCTTTTTCAGGGATAACTCATGTTCCTGTCACATTATTAAAGTAATTGCACATTTAAATCTTTCCAGTATTGATTAGGCTAACTGTAATATGCATACTCACAGTGCAAAAGTTACATTCCTTAAGGTATGGTGGAGACATAAGAACAAACAGAACACACTGCAACCTGTCAATGTTGCTCCAGGAACAGAGTTAAATAACTTGTGGTTTGTAAAGCACATCCTTCTTGAAAAATATTTGTTTCTGATATTCTACTTACAGCCCTTCAAGTTGCCTCTTATGTTTGTTAACAGCAATTTTTGCTCTTTTTCCTCCATCAGGTGCTTTATTCCAAATGCCTATGCTGCTCTCTTCACTGCAGCTCTGGTACCATTAATGTGCTTGGTGGTCGTTTTTGTGGTGTTCATCCATGCCTACCAGATGACTCCACAATGGAAGGCATACGATGATATTTTCAGAGGAAGAACAAATGCAGCAGGTATGATTTGTCAGCTACCTCTATGCAAATAAGTTGTACTTTCAGAACAGTATGGACTGTTCTGGCCAGTTCAGATAACCCCACCTGAAACCACAGTTCTGTAGGTACTTACACACTTAGTTTCAGCTTAAGCCTGTTAGTGGTCCCTTTGAAGTCTGTGAAAGTACCTTAATGATCAAAGTTATGCGAATGCTCGACTGTCTTAGGAGGATAAAAATTTGTCAAACCTAGAACAAGAAATTACTGTCACTAGCTATGTGATTACGTCTAATGTAGTTAAAGAGAACAGAGGTAAAACAGAAGTAAAACCCTGCTCAGAACACTGTGTCCCCACGCCTGGTTTTAGCTAAGGGTGCTGAACATCCTGTCCCAGGGAGTGCTGAGGCTGCTCAGGTGCAGGCAGGCAATGACTGCCTGCCTGCACGCAGTGATAACTGGTGGATGCAGGTTATGCTCCCCTTCTTGGCCCCGTGTAATGGGTACAGCTTTGTTCCCTGTGCTTGGCATTGTATTCGGTGACAGCAGAACTACACACAGGCTGCACTGTGTGTTGGACTGTTTGGAGTTAATGCCTCTGTTTTGATATTTCCTATGCTACTTGCAACTGAAACATGCCTGAAAGAAAATATTTGCCTTGTGCAAAACAGGAAGTTTCAGTCAGCCTACTCCTTCAGAACAATTTCAAATGCAACAATGTTCCCAAAATACAGTTGCTGTACTTTAGACCAATAGAGTAATGGGTCTAAATAGGACACTCTGTGGGAAGCTTGGAATATTTCTTTTATCTTCGTGGTATTTTCGGTGGCGGAGGAGGGGCGGGTGAATAGTTTTATGAACTAGTGCAAATAAATTTTTAATGTTTGGGTAATAGAATTATATTCTTTTTTTTTGAGAAAATTAAAATAAATGTTAAATATTTGTATCTGGACATTTCTGAAACTATTTCCCTCCTTCTTAGTGACACAATGTTGCCTTAACTAAGATGTGTATGAATTTGCACAAGATCTGTTGATACTCAAAACCTTAGTTGCATTCTTTCATTTCTCTCTGATATAAAATGGACTGCCTAAAGCAGTCACAGAGGTGGCTCCTATTTCAGTCTTGAATAGTGCAATTGATTTATTTATAAATATATTTGGTTTGGTATCTCTATGAGATAATAAGAGATTATTAATATATTGAGGGTTAAAACTTGTCTCAGAGCATTTAAACCCAAGAAAAAAAGTGAGCTGATTATCGAAACAATACCATAAATAAACATGTCATGGAAAATGACAGAAAGTACTAATAGGAATTATTTATACGTTACATAAATACACGAAATAGCAAGGTTGAAACAAAATCTTGATTTAGCATAGGTTTCAGAGTGTTTTCTTTCCCCGATAGAGTCTAGAAAATAGGGTGGAGCATGCTGATATCTCAGAAGAAGAGAAATAATTCAGGAAGAGAGCTGTTCAGTAAAATCTCTCCTTAAAAAAAAAAAATACTGAGTAGATTTTAACTTTTACTACACGTGCACTTGAAAGGCAAACTGCTGTTTTGCTACTGAGCAGATTTTACAGGCACAAATGAAGTAGCTTATACAATAAGAGTGAGAGCAGGATGGAGAGAGGTTTCTTTAGAGAGGAAAACAAAATGGTTGCTACGGATTATGGTTCCTGGAATTGTATGAGGGGTGTCTGTGTAACTGTGTATGTGTATGGTGTAAGCTGGCTCTCTCTAGCTGTGTTTATGGTGTACGGTTCCAGAGATAACAGGTGGTGATTTCTGTAGTTTGTAACATTACCTGTAATTACATAAAACAATACTAACTGTTAACTAAAGGTCTCTGACTTTTTGACTGAATAGTGCTCTTTTGAAATTTGAGGTGGTGGTAGTATAATTACACTATTTTTAATATCTTAGGGGGATAATGCTTTTAAAGGCATATTTAAAGGCACTTTTCAGTGGTAAGGCCTTTTGAATCTTGAAGAATTTCACTCAGCTGACTCTACTTACAAACTCAGTGGAACCTGCTTCTGATCTTGTTTCAGCCATATCAGTGGATGCTGATGGTAACTGTTTTTCACAACAGCAAAGTTACTTGCAATCAGGTGCATGGTGATATCTTACTTTTGAAATATGGAGGGAGTCTTGGATCATACCTGCACCAAGTTCTGGCTTACTAGACCTTATGTGTTAGGGAGGTCTTTTGGTAGCCTCCTTAATAAACAACAATAAAATCCTACGGCAAAAAAACCCCCTTTCCTAGTCTCCAGCCTGAGGGTCCATACCCAAGCTTCCCCACTTTGAACAGTGGTTTAAGTAATTTTAAAAAAATGCAATTAAAAAAATTGCTGCTTTGGAAAGGTATCTGCTTTCCATTAGTTACCCTTTCTAGAAAGACAGAATAATTTCAGGTGAATGATAATGTAAATAATTCTGGTATAACAAGTGTAGGGAGCTATAAATAAGGATAAAAATATTTTTAAATGTACTTTTCACTTTTGCTAGTAGTTGTGTATGTCTGTTTGTTTAAATTCCAGGGAGCATAGAGCATTGCAGAATGAAAAAAGTGGGATCTATATACCTATAATTATAATTTATAAACAAATATTCACACAAACACTTATTTGTATGTAAATATTTGAACTACAGCCCTATTGTTGCTTCATTTCTTTCTGGCATGATTTTTCTTTGTTTGGGGAGGCCGGTTTCACAGGGCACTTACGACTGTGCCTGCGTGAACTGACAGTCGTGAATATTCAAATTAGACAGCTATGAATATTCAAATCAACCCCCACGCTGTGCCAGGTGGACCACGGGTGCACTGCTCTGCCTGTGCCATGCCCACTCTGCTGTGCTCTGAGCAAGGTGGCCACAGCAGTTTTGCTGGTACCACACCCACGCTGCACCCAGCCCACCCCGTCCCACTCCACTCAGAGCAGGGCAGCTGCAGCAGGACTGCCTGAGTGGCACCTGCCCTTCTCTGCCAGTGCTCTTGGAGCCTGGGAAACCTTAACTTTGCAACACTGTGACACCCAGGGCCCTTTTTGGTGGGGGGTGGCATCAGTGTCAGAGTTTGTTTCCATTTAGCTGTGGCAGCTACCATATGTACATCTGATGGTCCTGAGTGTGTGAGTAAGCAGCAGCGCTGGCTGTATGTGTGGCGGTGCTGCACTGGGTCTCAGTGGCCACCCGGGGCATGCCACAGGCAGGTGGCACTGATGCTTCCAATGCTCTGTGTGTCCTGAGGCATGCTGCAGTGTAAGCTTTCCACCATAGGGACCGGGCATGGAGACACACAGGAGCTGGGCAGGGACCATGCCACAGTGCCACAGGACTATAAATGCCACAGAACCTCCACTGCACTCATAAGGGATTGAAATGTGGCTGTCCCCAGTGAGCGGGAGGCACTGCGCACCTGCCTTGCGGGGCTGGGTCAGTCCCACCCCACAGGTCATGCCAGCACCACCCCTTGGTGAAGCAGAGGCACACGTGTCAACCAGGAAGCTCTGTGAATCACTGAGGCAGATTTGCCGGGAAAATTTTTGTGGTTGGGTGAGGTCGTGATGGAGAAAGCACGATGCACCAAGGTATGACTGTAGGATAAATTCTATCTACTATAGGAAAGTATGTTCCTGAACTTAGGTAGCAGTACTATATTTTACTATTTTATTCTGTTGTATGAGCAGAGAGTTTGCCCACACTAAAGGGGCTCCTGTGTACTTCGATTACCAGGAGCGGAATAACAATGCTGGTTTTCTTCATATGTGTCTAAAAGAAAATATTTCCCCCTTGGTAGCTGCAAAGCCTATCTGTTTGTAAACAGGTAAATAGTTTTTTGGAAAACTAGGGGATATAACTGGTTTACTATTTGTTGTATTTTTTTACGTATATTTGTACCCAGAGATTAATTTTTTAATTGCACCTCATTTTTTATTACTTTTTCAATGACTATTCTTCCTAGTCCTTTGGATATGTCCTGGTTACTCTTAAATAGAGTCGCATCTTTCATACCTTTTTCTAGTAAAGAAATCATCATGGCCCAAAGACAGCTAGCCCAGCAGATTTCTGCTTTTAGTAGCAGTTGTCCATTCCTTTGGCAGTCATCTGATGTTACCATAGAGTGTATCATATTCTTGAATTATGAGTAGGATACCATTGTAGAAGAATATGATTGAAATAAAGTTGTTGTATAGAATAAACATGAGTAAGTATCGTTTGCAAAATCTTAATTTCACCAATATACATACTTCTTATTGCACTATGTGGAACACTTTTCACATTCTTTTTCACTGTTCCAGAAGTGGTATGTTACCAGTGGTGTTGATTTATATGACACAGCTTACTTAGATCAGGGAATTTTCCTGAACAATAGAAGGTTTGATGAAAGGACAATAGGACAGCCAAGAATTAGTTATCTTTCAGAGCAGACAGCTCTTCCTCCTCAAGAGTGAATGTTGGGGAAAAAAAGCGTGAAAGGTTAGAAAAAAGTGTGAAAACCAATTTACAAAGAATATCAACTCTACCTCTAGTGTACTTGTTCAGAGATAAAATTAAGTTGGTTCAAAAAAAAGTCTAAGTTTGTACTAGTTCCATTTGCCAGCCTTTGAGCAAACATGTTCTGTTGGCTGAGTGTTCTGCTATACATAGAAACTACTTTCTCAAAAGTTAGCCTTGACAGGAGCCAAGTTGGGAATGTGCATTGAATAAACAGCCCCTAGATTAATTAATATTAAAGTTTGCAACAAGAAAGACTGCTTTCGATGGAAGTAAGGTGGCACAAATCATGATGGTTATATTTGGCTGAAAGGACAGGAGGTTGACATAGGCATATGCAAGAAATTATTTTTTTTTCTTGACAGTCTTAATATGCAAATTCAAAAATTAGACATTAAAAAGACAGCAATCTAATATACATATTTTATTTTCTAAATATTTGCTAATCTTTCATAAGTTCACAACAAGATTTGAAAACATCACAGAACAATTTGAATGGAAAATTCATCTGCATGTTTTCTTACAATTCCTTTCTGAACAGATGGACTTCATTTATTGAACAAATATTGAACTGGCATAATTTTCATGTCTTACATGTAAATATGCAATAGAACTCATCTTGAGTACTGTGTGCAGTTCTGGGCTCCCCAGTTTAAAAGGGATGTTGAGCTGCTTGAGAGGGTCCAGAGAAGGGCAACGAGGATGGTGAAGGGACTGGAGGGCAGGCCCTATGAGGAGCGACTACAGGAACTGGGACTGTTCAGTCTGGAGAAGAGGAGGCTCAGAGGGGACCTCATTGCTGTTTACAATTACCTGCGGGGAGGTTGCAGCCAGATGGGTGTAGACCTCTTCTTCCAGGCTGATGACACCAGAACGAGAGGGCACGGCCTCAAGCTATGTCAGGGGAGGTTCAATCTTAACGTTAGGAAGCGGTTTTTCACAGAGAGAGTAATTGCATATTGGAATGGGCTGCCCAGGGAGGTGGTGGAGTCGCCATCCCTGGAAGTGTTTAAGAGAAGACTGGACGAGGAGCTTAGTGACATGGTCTAGCTGGGGGGTGTAGGGCTGGATGACCCTGGGCCCCTTCCGGCTCGGAGTGGCCTGCTAGACTGTGAGGCATCTAGGTTGGTATTACGCTCTGGGATGTGCTCTCGGTCTCTGTACGGGTATTAGATGGTGAGTTGGACTAGATGATCCTTGTGGGTCCCTTCCAACTCATAATGTTCTGTGATTCTGTGTGATTCTGTGAACTTACCTGAATCAGATATCATAATTGTAAAAGTGCCAGAATTAATGTAAAAATTAAAACTTTGTGTTGCCAAAATAGTACTTAATGAAGAATGCCTTATCTATTTTGCTGTAAAAATTGAACTATCTTCTTACATGTTTTTTGATATAAATTACTTTAATACAAAAATGTGCTTTCGGAACTGTACGGGTGTTAGATGGTGAGTTGGACTAGATGATCCTTGTGGGTCCCTTCCAAGTCATAATATTCTGTGAATCTGTGAATCTGTGAAAATCATAGAGTGCTTTGGGTTGGAGGGGACCTTAAAGAACACCTTATTCCAGTCCCCAAATATATTTGTTGTCTTATCAGTATACAATTCCTGGTCACGTTAGAACATGCTGGATGGTTTACCTATACCTACTACCATCTGATCTTTTCAAGAAACAAGTAAGCTTACAAAATGCAAGTACAGGACATTCCAAACGTGCTTCTGTGCTCAAGAAATGGTGCTGAGGACAGGGCTTTTGATTGCCTGAGATGAGAATGTGTGTGTAAACATGTGGTTACATGCCTCTTCCATCCTGTTATATATATGCTAACGTCTTTATCTCAAAGTATAAGACAGATATAATGCATATAAGAGAATTAAAGCAACAGTGAATGCAGGAATGCTTCCACCTTGAGGTGATAATATGCTTCTAGAAATCAAGAATCAGATGCTGCTACTTCTAAACAAAAAGTTATGTAGAGTATTCATGGTATTCATCACACACATTAGATATAGCATTTTAGTCTTCATAGTGCTCCAGGAGCTTTTAGTTTTTGCAATTAGGAGAAAACCATCTTTGCCTCCAAGATTTTTTACTAGTTAAGACAAAATGCATAAGCATAATTACAAGCTGAAGTGAAGGACTAAGATCTGTATAAATAATAACTTAAATTTATCATCTCCATTCTTGTAGTTTAGATTGCTTGCACTGTGCTTCATATATCCAAATTAACTTGTTTCCTTTAAATAAATCTTTAGAGGCAACTTAATTTGCATAAACTATGACTTTACAGTTGCAAATTTCGTATTAATTTAGTATTTTGCAGAATGTATTTAAATAATTTGATTATGTGGAGATATATAGATTCTTTTTTTATTTTTTATTTTCTGTATTTCTGAGATTTTCCATGTTCCCTGCATACCAGTAATAACATAAGCTATTATAAGATGCCTGTTTTTTCATTTGATTATACAGTGAGCCCCCGGGTAACGTGGGTCCACAGGTTTGGGACCAAGCTGCAAAGGCCATGATTCGCGAAGACAGCAAAGTCATGAATATGCAATTAAACCTTGCCCATCACCCCACCCTCCTCAGGGATGGGCCACAGCCAGGCCACGCCGCGCCACGCCGCACCACTCATGGCTCCTTCCCAGCCTCGCTCCCTTCGTCGCCACAGGATGGGATGGGACAGGACAGGACGGGATCAGGACCAGGATGGGACAGAGACCAGGATGGGCTGTGCTGCTCACTGCTCCCTTCCCACCTCCGTCCGTTTGCTGCCATGGGATACAGTGGGATGGGACAGGATGGGACCGGGGCAGAAAGATGCAACTATTAAACTAACTTTTTTTTTCCACATTTTTGTCTTTGATCCAGCCTTGGTGTCCGACTCTTGGGTCCCTTCCTTTACCATTCCTCACTGCTCCTAGTGGCTCTTATTTACATATTCATGAGTTAATTTGCATATTCATGAGCTGTCTGCCTTTGTGGCATTTTCTGTGCAGGTGCACACCCCTGCTTTTCGCTGAAATATGAACAGTGACGTATTGAAAGTGTGGAGAGGTGAACTGTGGAAAAGTGGGGGTCTTCTGTACTATAAATTGTCTTAAGTATAAATGAGAAAGTTTGCTGAAACGCTGAGATTTAGTGGAAAAGCTAGAGAAGCCTATCTTCTATGATTTTGTAGTAGAGTCAGCCTTCTCTACTTCACAGTTCCCCGTTTACGGTTTCACGTCCTTAGGGTATGATTTTTCCATGATTGGAAGGTCCATTTCACGGAGCGTTCAGAACTGTGCCTGTGCAAACTGACACTCATGAATATTGAAAGTAGACAGTCATGAGTATACAAAATTGCCCCGTCCCCCACACCACCTCATGGACTGCCAGCAAACTGCTCTGCCTGCCCATGCTGCACCAGACTCATGGCTTAGAGTGAGCAGGCGCAGCAGCTCTTGCCTGCACTGCACCATCAGTGCCACCTGAGAGACAGTGGGGCAGTGGGACAGTGACCCTCTCCCATAAGGAGGGGTTGGTGCTGCTGCCTGCACCCTGAACACTGCTGGCTGCACACACAGCCTGCCTAGGCAGCGCCGGCCAAGAGACAGTGGGCCTGGCAGGACAGTGCCCCTCTCCCATCAGGAGAGGGTTCTTCCCCACTCCAGGCCCAGCCACCAGGATGGGAACTTGTCCCTGCCGCTCCACCCAGTGAATTTAAACAAAAATGTAAACAAAAATCAGTGTCTGGAGAAGCACTGGGTCAGGGATGCTGCTGGAGCAGAATAATGGTTGAGGAGGACCTGCGACAGGTCTTACAATCCTAGATTTGAGCCAACACTGATAGTCTTGCTCTGCTGAGAGCCAAATCAGCTACCAAAATTCCAGTGCTGCATGATCTTCTACATGTTGTTTGTAGTGGCCACTACCAGCATCGCCCATCCGGGGGGCAGCAACAGTGACAGCAGGGCAAGGAATGGATACTGCAAGTGTTTCTTTTCACAGCGATGCCCCCCACTCCCACTGGCTGCAGCTTGGGTCTTGCTTGCCCAGTCCCAGCAGCAGGACAGGCTGGTGTCCAGGGGGTGTCCCTGGCATTGTATTGTTTCCATGGCAGTGGGTGGGCACCAGGGGCTGCCCAGGGACTGTTGCAGCTTGTCTCCTCCCCACTCAGATGCAAAATGAGGCAAGGCGACCATCTGCAAGTACAGTGCTGGCTTCATATTGGAAACTTAGGCTTGAATTTCCTGCTAGCTTTTGAGCTGGGCCTTAGGCTCATACTATACATTTTAAGTGGGGCCCTGAAAGTACCTGCTTGGCCACTGACTGTGCAAGCATTGTTCCTATGATGATGGGCTGGCCAGGCACAGCCAACCACTCGCCCTCTGGGGGNACTCGCCCTCTTCTGCCCAAGTGGGGTAGCCTGGCCAGTGAGGGGACCAGGGGGGCTCAGCACAGCGCAAGCTGTGTTTAAACATGTGCTCCTGGGGTCCCAGAGGCGCACAAGTCCTCCCCTACCCCCTCAGGGATGACTTACACAGGTATGTAAGATTCACACACGCACTCGGGGTAGCCCGAATATGGCNGGATACTGCAAGTGTTTCTTTTCACAGCGATGCCCCCCACTCCCACTGGCTGCAGCTTGGGTCTTGCTTGCCCAGTCCCAGCAGCAGGACAGGCTGGTGTCCAGGGGGTGTCCCTGGCATTGTATTGTTTCCATGGCAGTGGGTGGGCACCAGGGGCTGCCCAGGGACTGTTGCAGCTTGTCTCCTCCCCACTCAGATGCAAAATGAGGCAAGGCGACCATCTGCAAGTACAGTGCTGGCTTCATATTGGAAACTTAGGCTTGAATTTCCTGCTAGCTTTTGAGCTGGGCCTTAGGCTCATACTATACATTTTAAGTGGGGCCCTGAAAGTACCTGCTTGGCCACTGACTGTGCAAGCATTGTTCCTATGATGATGGGCTGGCCAGGCACAGCCAACCACTCGCCCTCTTCTGCCCAAGTGGGGTAGCCTGGCCAGTGAGGGGACCAGGGGGGCTCAGCACAGCGCAAGCTGTGTTTAAACATGTGCTCCTGGGGTCCCAGAGGCGCACAAGTCCTCCCCTACCCCCTCAGGGATGACTTACACAGGTATGTAAGATTCACACACGCACTCGGGGTAGCCCGAATATGGCGAGACCAGGTCTACCCATGCAGAGAGACACTAGGACACTAGCTTGGGCAGCCTCCCACACCAGCATCCCTGGCTGAGTGGAAAAGGGTTTTTTCCTGGCATGGGGGGGCTGCAGGTGCTGGGAAGCACCTACGCAAACACTGACACACAGCAGGTCAGTGCCAAAACAGCACCGGAGCATGCTGGGGCTGAGGGGGGCAGGGTGAGTTGAGTAGCGATTGAGTGCATGGTGCCCAGATGCAAATGCAAATCAGAAACATTTTATTGTATTTCCAAGCTCTTTTATATATTTTCTGTCCTGTTTCCATGCATAAAATTCAGTTATACCCCCACATTTGCGAGGAACGGGTCATACCAGGGGTCTCGCAGAGTGTCAAACTCGTGAAGATGAGCAGGTCATTAATATGCATGTTGGCCACACCCATTGCTCCATCCCCAGCACTCCAGAGCCCTGTGGACACTTTTTGGCTCCTTCCCACAGGTTCTATCAGCACACAAGAGCAAAGGGAACCGTTTCTGAGTGGCTGCTGCGACTGCACATGCTCGCGCCACTGCTCCCCCTTCAATCCCGCACCCGGCCCCGCGTGAGAGGGGTCACAATGCAGCGGGGTTATACTGTATTATTATAGGCCCAAACTTTGTACCTGCAGGCTTTTTCTTGCATTACTATTGCTCACAGCATAGAAGTGCTGAGATGTTAAACCACACCCTAATTTCACTGCTGCATCTCATACAAATCTAATACAGTATATCCCTGCTGCATTGCAACCCCTCCATTATGGCCCTGTGGATTTGTGAGGAAAATTTCTGACAATTTTGCTTCAGCCATTTGCGAGGTTCCCTGGCCGATGTTTGCGCAGTCCTTGCAGCCACTCCACTGAGAGGTGGTGCCGGCACTCCCTGTGGGGCAGGACTGGCCCAGCCCTGCGGGAAGAGCCAGGAGTCACACCGTCCCATGTTGCTCTAAGCGCAGCTGGGGACTGACCCTGCCTGGGATGTGGAAAAAATAACGCACGCCCAGGGCTCAGACTGCATTGCCATCCCTGCCTCTCGGTCTCTGTACGGGTGTTAGGTGGTGAGTTGGACTAGATGATCCTTGTGGGTCCCTTCCAACTCATAATATTCTGTGATTCTGTGATTCTCTAGTTCAGCATTTTACTGACTCCATGTGTGTTCCTCCCATCTGCAATGCACCGTGCCTGGTTTGCTGAGCTGGGCTGTACTCCCACTGCCCCTCACACTTCTCAGTCCCTTGGCCATGCCCTTCTACTGGTTTCCTGATCCCAGAGTGGGGTCCCAAAAACCCTAGGACCCCCACTCAGCTAGGGCAGGAGAAGGGCTGCCCATCACTGGAGAACAAGCTCCAAGAGACAGCAAATTTGGGTCCTGTGTCAGTACTGCTTCAAAAAGTGTTTTTGCCAGGGTACATCAGCTGAAATATTGTGTTTGTGGTTTACAGAGATCCCGTTGGTCTTGTACCTCTTTGCCCTGATTTCCATCACCTGGCTATGGGGAGGACTTCACATGGCTTACAGGCACCTCTGGATGTTGGTCTTCTTCATCATCTTCAACAGCCTGCAGGTAAGAGCTGTCTCCTATTCCTTCAGTCTTCTCCCAAACCTGGGGGACTTCTCCATTCACATATTTGTCATTTTGGCTTCACCAGCTGAATGACATCCAGTAACATTCTGTGACATGGTGGAGGTGTTAAGTAAGAATTCTGTTTATTTCTCCAAATTGGTATATGGAATGCATATTAAAGCAAGGGATGGATTGTTTTGAAACAATAGCAGTATACATAATTGCATACATTTAATTTCATAGCTGGTACACTGGGAAAGAAAATTGCTTGCTTCTGTGTGTAAAATGTTACTGAGATACCAGTAGAACTGAAATATCTGCAACCTTTGCAAAAACACTGAGTATTTCAATTTTCTGTATCTGTTAACTCTAATTAAAAAAAACTACAAAGATTTAAAATTATATACTGTGTCCCTAGTTCCGATTTTTTTTCCATTGTGAGAGGTGAGCCTTAGAGCATTTTTCGTACAGTGTACATACTGGTAAATGAAAGATCTTTTAATAAAAAAGAACAAATGTATATTAGACATTCATCAGTAATTATAAAAAATGTAGGTAGCGCTTTGCAAAATTTTACACGTATAACTGCTTCTACTGGGCTCACTACTGTATTGTACTGCATTTAGCGCTATGCTAGACATTGCAGAATTATTTCCAGAATAGAGGTTAGTGTATCAGAAATAGGAGAATGCCTTTGATGCCTGCAAACAGTGAAATTTAAAAATATATATTGGAACCTTTGTAGGGCAAAATGTACTGCCCTCCAATGTGCCCTTGTCATATTTGTATAACAGAAATAGCTGTGATGCCCTTCATGTTTATATCCTATCAAATAATAGATTAATCAATTTTGAAGGTGTATTTTCACAACATAGATTAATTTGAGTTTTTAATTCAAAAGGTGGCAGTTTTCGCCCGCAGTATTGAAGTATTTCCAAATGTGCATCCCAGACATATTTTTTTTTTTTTTAATTAAGGGGAAAAAATGTACCCTATTCTCCCTGTAATATATTCAAATTGTTTGGTATATATTATCATTTAACTTTTCTGTATATGTTGACATATATTGGCTCTGCTTCACCAATAGATATGATTGTTTTTTTGTATTAGGATCAATTAATTTGACTTCTTGTCTTAGAGACAGTTCTATATACAGTGAATCCCCGCTGCATCGCGACCTCTCCATTACGACCCCACACATTCGCAATGTGAATTTATCGCAGTTTTGATTCCACCATTTGCAAAATTTTGCGGCTCACACATGCGCAGTGCCGCTGCTCCACCGAGGGGCAGTGCCGGAGCGCCCCGTGGGGCAGCGCTGGCC
>WEKX01017922.1:1336-11391 GCA_013390025.1 Pitta sordida | reverse complement strand
GTGGATGTTAAAGGGAAAGAAACTCCCATATCAACCTGACCTCTCCACCCTCCCACCCTCACGGAAGCTCAAGCACGGTGCGGGGTGACNCTCGCAATGGAGGAAGTATAACTGTATTCTTGAAACACTGTCTATGGCTACTGTGAATTATAAATTTCATTCCATATATATATTTACATGCCAAAACATTGAAGCACACATTAATATTAATACATACAAGCGTTGCTGAATATCAGGTAGTTGGTTTGAATTAATACTTTTACTGCAACAATTCTAGGTCTAGCCGAGGCAGTGGTATGAGAAGAAATTAGATATTTGACTCTCAGTAACTTTGTGGCTTCTACTGTCCTATTCAGAGAGGTGCCAAAACATCTGAAAATGCTTCCATGATTTTCAAATCTGTCATTTGCTAACTAATACATGACACTGTGCCAGAGATGGGAAAAAGACAGCATGTAAGACAATTCCTACCTGGAACACCTAGGACACTTGTATTTCAGCAAAGCCAACTTTATATCTATAGAGCGTATTTCACATGGACACACTTTTATACAGATGCACATACATATGTATAATCTCTTTGTATATTTGTATGTATGTCAGGCTTTCAAGAAGTTAATGGATATGTTGTGGTCACTCCACACAGCAAGATACATAGTTGCCTGAGTAAGCAGAAACACTTAGGAGTTCCTGATAGTCACTGCCCGGTGTAACCTATGATACCTATACAACTGACACAGACTTTCAAACTACCTGAGTTGTCACGAATTAAGAGAACTGTCTCTGCTCTACCTCACATCATAAATATACTGATTATATTAGCATAGACACATTAACAGTTCCACTTAAATAGACAAGTCGTCTTCCTTAGTCTTCTGCCAGTTCATTCAAAGGCTTCTTTATTTTATATTGAATTTCAGCTGTTGCTCCTTTCTACAGTAATATAACATCTAAAAAATATCCTAGGTGATTAGTCATATGGTGTGGAACTCCAAAAAGAGGTTGTCTTAGGTTAGCATTATGATATGTGTGGTAAATACATCTTAGTATTTTGTATTCCATAATGCTGTTTTAAAGCAGCATTGTCTGTAGCACCCCCTTCCCCCCACTACGATGGTAAATCCTGGAAAGGAATTTGATGCATTATGACAGCAGGAGGAGGCAGTTCTGGAAAAAGTGTCAATGATGGCGGCAGCGGTCCAACAGTGGTCCCCCTGCAGTTCAGCCTGGCAGTGAATTGGAGATACTTTTCGTTTCTCAGCTTTCTTGGAACCTCAAGGGAACAAACTCTTCCATAAATACATCTGAACTGGAAAGAAACCTGAAACCTCAACTATCTGAAGGCTTTACATCCTTGGAGGGGATCTGGTTTTTGTCTTTCCTCCTCCCCCTTCCAATTCTGGAGGGGGGGAAGCTGTGTGGACTTAACAGCTGGACAGTTAACAGCAAAGGTTTTTTTGGTTTTTTTCCCTGTGTTCCTTGGTTCCCTGGAGTAATTCTCTCTGTTAAATCTTCTAACTTTGTCCAATTTAGTTAATACAGTGAATCCTCCATCTATCGCGACTTCTCCTTCACGACCTCTCCCATTTGCGAAGCAATTTTTTCGCAAATATGATTTAGCGGTCTGCGAGCCCAGCTGCCTGACGCATGTGCAGTTTGACTCTCTTCTGCTGAGAGGTGGTGCCGCAGTGCCTGTGGGGCAGGACTCACCGTGCCCTGCAGGGTGGGGGACTTGGAATGGCAGCACCGTGCCCCCGGCCCCTGAACGGGGAGCCTGCCTCACAAAAGTGAGGCAAGCTGTGTGCTGGGAGGGTGGCAGTCCCGTGGCGGTGGGCTCCCCCAGTGCGTGCCCGCGGTGGGTTCTCCCGGTGCGTGCGATTTACCGCAGCTCGCAGTGGTGTTTAGAGCCCTGACTTGGTCCCTGCCCTGGTCCTGTGTGCTCCGCTGAGACCCAGCGCAGCACCACCACAGGACATGCCATTCCTTGTTACGCAGAGCCCAGTCAAAGCCTGGGCAGCGCTGCCTTTACCAGGACTGATGGATGTTAAAGGGAAAGAGACTCCCATACCAACGCCTCCCCCCCACCATAAGTGCACGGGGTGTTGCAGTGCTGCAAAGTTAAGGTTTTCCAGGCTCCAACAATGCTGAACAGAGCCCCTTACCCACCGCGGAGGCGGGGCAAGCATGCACAGGCTGGCGTGGGTCCCCCGGGGTCAGCGTTACCACCGGGGTCAGACCGGGGGGCTGGGGGGGAGACCGGCGCGGGGTTTGGGCTGCAGTCACAGCAGCCACACAGAAATGGTTCCCTTTGCTCACCTGTGCAGAGACAGACTATGGGAAGGAGCAAAGAATTGTCCGCAGAGCTCCGCAGTTTCGGGAAGTGGAGCAATGTGTGTGGCCTGCATGCATATTAATGACCTGCAGTTCTTTGCAAGATTAATGTTTCATGAGGCCTTTGGCCTGTTCCTTTCCTCATGATGGAGGAGGTATAACTGTAAATAGGTTTTTTTCTCTCTCTTCCTTCACTCCCCTTAGAGGAAATAAATCATTTAATCGAAGTGGTGGGAGGGAGAGATAATGTTAGAATCTTACTCTAAACTTCTGCAGAAGTACAATAGCTTTACTTTTCTTAAGAAAGATGCAATGATAATAAGCTGGGAGAAAACCTCAATATTTTGTTTCTGAATATGTCTTATTTATCTTATTTTTCTGCTACAGAAATTTAAGCTGTTCACTATATTTTAAGATGACTGCTTCTAAAACTAAAACCTGTTTAATAGTTTTAAAAATACTATGTATCAATCCCTAATGTCTCATTAGTCATTGTGGTTTTAAACATTATTAAATCAAACTTTTGTGAAACATTTGAAGGGATTATTCTCAAAAAATGTTGTTAAAAGACATACTACCATTGGAGTTGAATAAGTTATCCAGTCCTCTTTTTCAAATTTGGTATTTCAAACACCATTAATTTGTTTGCGTGATCCATCTTGATGATGCAGAATTTACCATACAGTTATAAGAAATAAAAATTAGGATAGGGAAAATCATCTACAAGAAGGATCAGATACAAGGTAATGACATAGCCAAAGAGTTACCTCAATCTCACTACAATATAATAATTAGGATAAACAGAACAGAATGAGAAAATGTTGAAAGTAACTTTTTGACAGGGATTTGATTAGTGAGTATACAGGATAGCCAGGTCTAGGGAATATCCATGGAAGAGGAAACATTCTCTACAGGCAGGGATTCTTCCAGGTCTAGCAGCAATACCAACATTTTCCTTTCTCTATTCCTTATTATTGCACAAATATTTGTACAATTCAGACTACAATTTTTGGAACAGCTGCTTCTTCAAAAATACACACTTTTTTCCTTTCCTTTCCCCTCTCCTTCCCAATTGATGGATCAAGGAGGAGAATCATTAGTCTTAGCACTAAATTTTAATTTTGTATTGTATTATCTACTGATGTTCACTTTCAAAAAGGTAACTTGAGAAAGCATGCTACATTCTGCTTGTAAAAGTAAATGGTACTTCCTGCACAGCTCTAGCCCAAATAAAAAAAGATGGACAGGTTTTTTCAGAAAGCTTCTTGTAATTCATTGTATATCCCACCTCTCCACCTTCCTCATCAGAGAAATAGTGGCATTCATTATGGACACAGCAGTATTAGCAATAAGACCCTAATGAGACATTATTTTACAAATATGTAAAATGAAAACTGTCCATGACTTCTGATTAATGGTTTGAACAGTGTCATAGGTTAGTGTTTAGAGGTTTTGTTTTATGTGTCTACAAAGGAAAAGTTTTAATCGTNTATTCCCCTCATTAAGCTTGGTATTTTCTCTTAACGGTCTCTTGTCCAGTTTCTTGGAAGGTAACCCCCAACAGTGTCCAAACCAGGACAAACAGTCACAGTAACACTTAATATTTGAAAAATCTAATTATTCATTTTATATATTTCAGTTTTAGTATCTGCTGTAATTAGAGTTAAATAATATTCCATTTGTTAAATGCTGCTTCTTATTGCTTCTGATTCAAGAACACTTGGAGGTTACCCTGTAGCCACTATACATAGCTATTATAATCAAAATTGACCACAATTCAGTGGTGTTCAGTCATCATTTACAACCAATGTGTATGTTCTTTCCCAGTGATTTTTCCTCTTTACACACACCACAGATTTTTATGTTCTGCTATTTCACTTTAATACAGCCATTATAAAGACTATCATACCCGTCATACTCTCTTTGTATGAATAATATTTTTCTTTCTTTACATATTATTGTTGAAAGGATGTGATGACCAGTGTCTCATGAACAAGCAATAAATAGGAAAATTGTAACTGGAATAAGGAACTGGTGTTTAGAATGAAAATGGATAAAAGTATACTTTGAAACTTACACCTATTGCTCTCTGCTGACAGAATGAATTATCCAAATGTTTTCCTGGTCTTCTATAATGATGGCAAAGACTTTAAAACTGAAGATGGAAACAAAAGTTGTTAAGCTAAAGATAACTGTCATGAGCTAGATAAATACAGACTCAATTTCCAATCACTAAGGCAGTAATCTTGGTTAAACCACAAGACCCTAGAAAGATTCTCCTTCAAATGTTCTGATCCTTGATCACCCATGCCCCACGGAAACTTCTAGAGGACTGAGCAAGTCATTGCTTTCTCAGTCAAGTCTTAAAAGGATAAGCGACTGTGCTGTCTTTTTGTAGGAATGATATTAACAAATAAAAACTTGAAAGGCTATTCACAAGGATATTTTAGGTACAGAGGACTGAGAGGCATGTTGGCTAGACAATGTACAGAAGAGAGCCACACAGGGTCACTGGGCCACTGACTAGCTGAATTTTATGACAAATAATTACTCTTTCCTGAGAAGAGTCCCACTTTCTCCAGAAGACTGTGCCTCTTATTTTTAAAGGACATATCCAATTGAAACTCATCTGAAGGAATGGCAAAAATGAAATAGATTATCAACTTTCTCCCAAACTTATATTTTTGGGGATCTGCCTAGTTTTCCTAATAATAAAAAACTCTCAGGTCTATTAGATGGAATTTTGTAAAAAACTTGTTGGGATCAGTATAAAACGCATCTGCAGGCTCATCCCAAACCATTAATTAAACCTGGCCACATGTACATTAGAAAAAACTTGGTGATCATCACAGTAGGATAAGTTTATAACCTTTACCATTTATTTCAACCAGATGCTTGGGAAAAGCAGTGTGTCTGAATTTACATGAAGGAGTTAGACCTTGAATACCATTCTATAAAATAACTTAATTGTAAAATTGAACTTTGACTTGCTGACAGCAAATATAAAGCAAGTTATCACTGATCACAAAGGGCATTTTTTGGTATCACAGAACTGATCACCATAAAAAAAGTCAACAACTACCAAATAACCAGGACAGTATCTGAGACGCCAATTTTCACTGCACATGTTTCAAACAGGTAGCAAATATAGTGACTATGCAGGTCAAAACAAAAAATTGAAAATTGGTGTTTTAGGCAAATAAAATGTCCTCTTTTCATACTTAATTTAAATGTCATGTCTTGCTTAAAGAAATGGGAGTCTGACATAGCTCTTCACTTGTAGGAGTTAGACCTTGCCTTACTTTGTTTGTTTGCCTGCTATTTTTTTCCTTTTTGTTTTCCCCCAGGAGAGGTTGTGGGTGAATCTCTGGCATCCAGCCAGGGTCAAACCATGACATGGACTTAGAGGACTCAGATTGGGACAAAATATGGATGAACACCTTTGGCGTACTTACTGACTTACTGCATTTGTGCACCTAGTAACTCCAGTGAGATGAGCAAAGGGTGTTGATCGAGATGCTCATTGCTGGTGCAGGCCGCAGCTTGCCCAGGATAGTGAGGGTAATGCAGCAGTTTCAATCCGAATACACAGCAGTGGTCTGGCTGGAATATACTCCCTTGTCTCCAGCAAGGGAGTATTTCTGTCTGCTGACATAATCATACAGGGAATTAAGAGGAGCAAGAATGGAAGGAGACAGTATGGAGTCTCTGGTTTTGATTGTTTATTTACATTTTGCTAAGGGGAGATGGCTATAATGTTGCCCAAATATTACTCTAAACCTCCCTCTGAGTCATTTCAAAGGTAGTCTTTCCTAGAAAACCTGTAGTTACACCTTCATGTCCTATAACTCACACCTGTGTTTGTTGTGCTTGGATTTTTTTTCATGGAATATTGAAACGGTGTGCTCTTCCCACAGAAAACCTGGACAGTTATAATGGTTGTACATTTCAGTTGTTTCTGTGCACCCAATCTCAGTGATCTCCCATTAAGCATTCAAATCACAACCATGTGCTACAGCTGGCTGCTCCTACTAAGATGACAAGAGCACAGACTAGCTCAGAAAGCAAGTTCCTTCTGCACACTTTGCTATGTTTGCCAGGTACTGAACAGCATCGAGCAAAGAACCTTCATTATGCCAAGGTGTCAGGACACTGCTACCTATATAACATACTAGCACTTCTTTGATATTTCCTCTTGGGCATTTATTTGCCAAGGTCTTTCCCTTATAGTACCTCAAAGACAATGCCAAAAATAATGTATATCCTTTAAAAACTGATTTGCACAATTTATACATACAGGTCTTTTGCATATGAAAAGCCAGTTGCTTCACTCATATAGAAGGGAAGACTAGGTGTGGTGAATAGCTAACACCAAGTTATAACAGCAGCCAGACTTTTGGGTGGCTATATTGTGACTAACAAGGGGTCTGTGAGTAGGAGTATGGACACATATGAAATAAATAAAGATGTAATTTGTGTATGAAACAAGCTGCATTGCAATATGGTAGCAGAGCCTGGAGTACTGCTCAATTGAATTCTGTCCTTTAGAACTGAGATGAAGAACATAATATACTCTGGAACTTCTAAAACCACAAACGCTCCAATTTAATCTAAAACAGCATGCAGAAGACCTCTTTACTCCTCTACCTAGAGGGAGTTTGTACAAGAAACTTTGTGAAAGGATGCCTGTTAAGCACTTTTCCTGTCTAATGTTACAGTAATTTTAAACACTTGGTCTTGCTTTCCTGCTGTAAGGTATCTGCAGTGCTGTCAGCTCTCACAAGTCAATGATTGGTATATTTGAAGAGTCTCGGCTGTGGTAATTTTGTCTTGCTTGAGAACTTTAGCATCTGTGCAAAGAAAAACTGAGATTTTTATTTGTATGGCAGTAGAGTGGGTATGTGACCCTAATGAGGTCTAACTATAACAATAAATGAGACTGATAAAATTCATTTACTAAAGGGTATCACAGGTTTGAACAGTTTCATAGTCATCCTTGTTTATGCAATTAGTTCAAGTTTTGCAGCTCTTAAATGTAATAAGTAGGGCAGAAATACTCTTTTGTACTCATTCCCCATGGCAAGAAAGCAAGAAATGCTATGGTAATACGTTTTGAAGATGAATTACTACAATGCTTAGCCAAGCATACACAGGAAAGAATCTCAAAGGTAACACCAAATCCAAAATAAATGTGAATGAATGAATGAATGAATGAATGAATGAATGAATGAATGAGCAAAGCTTTCTCCAACCTTTGGATAAGTTCTGCTACTCCTGAAAGTCCATGTGGATTTAATAGCTGGATATGTGGTTAAGATAGATTATATTATATTCAGCAGGCAGTAAAAGAAGAATATTGAATAGAACAATAAGTAATTTATGTCTGACAAAACTATCAAGCATTGTCCTGGTTTAGGTATTTTTTTTTCTTCTGACAGCACGGGGGCTAGCAGCTCCTGCATGGGCCTCCGTCGCTGCCATGGAGACCAAGGTCAGGAGCAGATAGAGACAGAGACGCCTCTGTGAACAGCATAATTGAGAAGGAAAAAAAGTAGTAACAGAAAAGTAGATGGCCGGAGAGGAGCCCGTGAAAAGCTGAGGAGTATGGAGGCACAGCCAGGCCGGCTGGAGGAGGGGTAGGAAAGGTTCCAGGCATCTCACTGCTGCTCAGAGAATGGACCATAGTGAAGCAGACTATCTGCCTGCAAACCTATGGAACAGAGAGAGAGAAACCAGCAATGCAGAATCCACCTGAGGCCACGCTGAAGATGGAGGATTAACCTGGAAAGCTGCAGATGTCTTCCAGCCCAGAAACACAGAGCTGGAGCTGAGAGCTTGGCAGAGATCCTTTGGACAGACGTTTTGCGACAGAATTGCATTATGGTAGGATCTGAACGATGTACTCTGGGAGGGCTTCATAATGAAGCAACGAAGCCAAAAAAAAATGCATCCTGTGCTGTGACTCTCGGGCAACAGAGAATGGAAGAGCTGTTGTCCCTGAGTCGAGATCTCATGTTGGGAAAGGGTCATAAAAGACTTTTCCTCACGTGAGAGAGAGAGAGGACTTTATGAAAAGGCAGAGAGATGGTTTTCTACCCTAAACCTGGTCAGAAATACCAACTTGTCTGGTGTTACCCCTACCCCCTGTTCCACCTTTTCCTCCTGGAGGGAAAAGGGAATATGAGATCTGTTGTAAGAGAAGGAGGGGTAGGGGGAAAAGGTTGCCTTTAAAATGATGCTTCTCACATTAAGCTCTGATCTTGTTAGTTAATAAATAAATCCTTTATATTCCTCACTTATAGCTTGCCTTGTTTTGGCTGTGATAAACCTTTTTCCCAGTTTTTTTTCTCCGGGAGACGTTGTGGGTGAATCTCTGGTATCCAGCCAGGGTCAAACCACGACAAGTGTATATTAAAATGACCATTCTTCAGATGTGAAAATTGTCTCACTTTCATAAAACAATACAAAATTAATAACATGACAAAAAAACCCCACCAACAACTATCTTTCTTAGAGGAATGAAAACAAGGATTATGATATCTTTTTATTATTATTGTTATTTTTGTTATTATTATTGTTGCTGTTGTTATTGCTACTACTACTACTATTTTACTCTTATTGTTGTTGTTTCTTTTAAGTAGTTGATATTTTTCTATATGTGAATGCTTCTGGGACTGATAGCCTCATAAAAACTCCTTTAAAGGAAGTACCTTATTTAGTATGTTATATCTTCATCTCTTCAGTGCATGAGTTCACATGCCTGAAGGACCTGGCTTCCTGTGGAGCAGCCCCTTCTCAGATTCCCTCAGATAATCCATTAAGCTTGCAGGCATAACTGCAGATTCACCCTCAAGTCTTTTTGACAGAGATCAAGACATTTCAGTACCTGTGCCACAATAATGGACACAACGCAGCTTTCAAGAGAGAATATCCTCTGCCCTGTGCTCTCAGCTAAAAGAAACAAGGAGGTCAGATTTTCTGTCAGCAGCAAACTGAACCTGGAATATCTAGATGAAAGAACTATTTACAAGACTCCACAGTGCTCAGGTAGAGAGATGATTCCAGTGCCATTCTGCTTCTGTAGCTGTTGCAGATAGTGTCACCAGTCCCTGCTGTCCCTTGCTCCAGTTGGAGGAGGGCAATAATAGTGTCTCTGGACTGGACTTTTTATTGTTTTCAGGACCAGAAAAGTCCTTTCTGGCTTGACCCCATTTACCAGTTTGGAGTCCACGACAGCTTCCTTTCTACCTGGGCTAGGGCAGTATCCCATACTATTTCCTTTATTAGAAGACTACTCTATGGTATAAATAGGCTGGGACAAATGCAACAGGATGGACAGTAACTAAGATTCCCTTCATCTATAAAAGATGTCTGCATCACTAGGGCTCCCAGAGTGAGCTCCTGGCAGTTGTGCCATCGCAGCGCAGCACCCAGAGCGTCTGCCACGCTCGGAGAGTCCCCGCCCCCCCTTGCTTGACCCGGAGGGCAAGGGACCCGGATGGCGGGGGCCGGTGTGGCGGCGATCTAGCGAAGAATGACTACTTCGTACTACTAGGGCTCCCAAAGTGAGCCCCCCGGGGACCATGTGATTTGCCACCTGTGGGTACTTAAACCATTGCCACCTGTGGGTACTTAAACCATTGCCTCTCCTGTGAGCACAGCGAACTTGAGCACGGCGAACAGGAGCACGGCAAACAGGGTTGTTACTGCAGGGGGCTTGGGCA